>VXBL01001075.1:1006299-1045787 GCA_013400195.1 Aramus guarauna
TTTGGTTGTTTTTTTTTTTTTTTTTTTTTTTGGAAGCATAATCAGGCTTGTGGCTCCAGCACACTTCATTAAAAAGGTCTTCAGATTTTCATTGGAAGGTGAGGATGCCCGCCAGCTACTAGCATAAAAGTTTTATTTATTTTACTAAATGTGGACATTACTGTTTAATATCAGATCTTCAAACAGGCTTGAAGGGAAATGCCCAAGGTCATGCAATGCCTTTGAGAAAGACCTCCAGCGTTTTGACTCACTTCTTCACTCTGTCATGCAATGAGCTAAGCGAATCACTTCTTTTTGGGAGCCAGAAGGTCAAGTGTAGAGAAATTTCCTCCTGAGCAAAGCCACCAAAAAATGAAGTGTGCAAGCAGACTGGAGTCTGGCCTCTTTGGTTTTCACTGGCCGGCTTTGAGGCTGCAAGCTTCTTCATAGAAATGATGCAATTCCAGAAACACCTCAGAATTTGGTTGGCACAGTTTGTTTAGTGACTCACTTTTTCAATACGTATGAAAATGCTGTCAGCTAAGGAGAAGCCCAGACCTCTTAATCTTCTTTCTAAAACTGTAGTTTGGGGGAACCCTCTATTATAACTTTTTATCTTGCTCTTTTTATCTTGCAGTCTGAAATGCAAGCTACCCTTCCCTCTCTCTACTGTGTTGTGTAACCTATGGAATAGACTTCTTGTTTCTTGAACATAGCTGTAAAACTTGTCCTTTCCAGACCTCTTCTAGTGATTGCTACATACACAGGGTTCCTCCTCTTTTCATGGGTGGTAGAGATGGGAAAAGAAGACTTCAAAGTGAAGAACAGGGGATTTTGTGATCGCTGGTGGGCAGGCGATGCTCCAGACCCAGATGCAGTGCAGAAAGGGGTGGGTGGAAGAAGGTGCAGATGGTTCCTCTGCATGCCAGGACGTTTGGCTGAGCTGCTGTTGTGGCTGGAGAGGGCATCTGGGCAGTGTGCTGTGGGGTTGTTTAATAACTAGTCAGCAGATCAGGACTTGAAGGTGATCTTAAGGTCAGTCCTAAAAAGCGAGGGAAGCTTATCCTCCCTGCATTTATGATTTCATTAGGTTGTAATTAGCTGAGCGAGGTCAGCATCTTCTATGGAACAGAAAGAAAAAAAGCTTCTTGTTATTAGATTTGGGGCATTAAAGCAGAGTGCGTGAATACCAGCTACAAAACTTTATCTGTTGGCCTGAAAAGAAAAATCTGCTGCTCTCAGAGATCCACAAACTCTATGGAGCACCACATACCTTGCTCTGGCAGCAAAGATAGTGGTGGGAGGCAAGAAATGCCAATCTTTAGATTTTGGCAAGGTGTGAGCATCCAGTGCTAACCCAGCCCAGAGGGAGAAGTGTGAAAAGCTTTTAGACAAAGCTCCCCAAATACCAGATCTCTGTGATTATCCTGTCATGCATTGTCTCTACTGGAGACACAGAAAAAGTGAATGACAGTGATGAATACTCATGGTATGTTATTTTTAAATTTTTATGGCATTTAAAAAAATAATGTAATTATCAGAAGTTTCTATGCATTCTAGAAGGATTAAGTCTAGGAACATAAGATTATGACCTCCAAAAGCCATGCATAATGGAGGGTTGTGCTTGGCACGGCCGGGTTTTTTGTTTGGACTCATCCCAGTGAATACAGGAGTGGCGACCATGTGATCGTCACAAGCATACTTGGTAGAAATATTGACAGATTTAAAAAAAAAGGAAATTCTGAATAAAAAATTAAAGAAGAGTGAGAAGAGAGTTTTTTCATCTTGGAAAAGGAGGCGGGAGATGGTTCAGAGCGGAGTTTCCGAGGCAGGCTCAGCTTACCAAGTTAGTTTTGGAGGATGATCCTGAACAGTAACACTCAGGAAGTGAACTGTTGCTGAATTTTGCTCTCAGCTTGCACAGCTGGGTGCCGGAGGAAATCCTAAATGACAGTCAGGGGAGGAGACTGGTTTCTGTGTTCTCTATGGGTCTTGTTTCCAACTTCATCGTCATGTATTTTACTGTTGCTTCACTGGGATGAAACTTACTCATCTTTAAGCAGTCTGATGATATGAACCATTAGAAATTAATCTCAGAAGCACAAGACCCTTTTTTTTTTTTTTTTTTTCTTCCCTATGGGAGTGATGAATGCAAGTACAATGATTTATGAGAATAAAGCCTTCAGGAGCTTCTGCCCTTGCTGACATCTAGGCAATCTCCCACCGAACTGCAAGGATCTGTTTGGGGCTGTTTTCAGGTACCACAATGTGATGGTGTATCTTTCTAAGTATATAAGTATAAGAAAGTAATTTCCTGCTGTGGGTGATAGCCAGTACCTCTTCGGCAAAGTGCACATGGTGGAGAGAGATCCCCAAATACCGAGTAACTTCAGATCATTGTAGTTCGTACCAGCAGAGTCCTATACTATCGGCAACAGTTGCTGCTGCTGTTTTTTTTTCTTTACCCACCAAATTCTTGCTAAAATAAAACTTGTATTAAACTAACCTGAGCTTTCTGGACTTGAGTGGCTCTCCGAAGTCGTTAAGAGTGTTGCCCAGCTCAGTTCACTGTATGACATAGCCTTTATTTAGCTCCTGCCAAAATTAACTCTGTTTAATTTTCTGTAAATCACAGCACTACATCTGAGTTTTTTGGGACTGTATTTCTTTACACTTCTTCCAAAGTCTAGGTCTGCACTGTGGTTCTCTACCAAGGAAAAGGAGACAGATGTTAGATGAAAGGTACTCTAGAGAAAAAAAATATAAGGACGATTGATATCAAAAGATGAGAGAGCATTTCTGAGAGCAATTGGGCAACAGAACTCAAGAATGATACAATCTTAAAAATATGTACCTTCTGTTTTCAGTTATAAAGAAACAAAACTGATAACCTTATTCTGAACTTTTTTTGTTTTCGTACTTAGAGATGCTATGTTTAGGAGAGGAAGAGAGAAATGATTTTATGTAGTCTTCAGCAAGATGCCATGTTTTTCATACAGTACTTTCCTGTTCATTCTTCTTTACACTTTTTTTTTTTAATATTTTAGTTTTTGGGTGGCTCATACAAATGATTTCAAAGGAAATATTCTCCAACAAATCTCAGCTGTGCCTCTAGTTCCTAGCATTTTAAAAAGAAAGGTCCTCTGTCTTGTATATTTACATAAAGCCTGAATGCCAGATTTGGAAGATGTAATAAAAATATGCTTTTCTGGGATTTGTTCTTGGGGAAAGAGAATTCTCCATGACCAAAAATACTCCAGTAATAAGCATTTGCTCTGTGCTGGCACCACGGTGACCTTAAATTATGAGCTTGCCCCCATTTGTAGCCAGTTTCCCCTCTTTAAATGTACAGTTAAGTCATTTGTAAATATCATAACTAAATCTGGACTTGTAATTTAATGACTCTATTTGAGGATTAAGAAGAAGAATAACATTACTTAGAACCATATGTAATCTTTTCTGCTTTGTTTAATTCAGTTTTCGCTATGCATGCCTTATCTTAGAGTCATTCTTCACTCCAGCTCACTCGATATATTTGCAATGCTGTCAATAGTACCATCAGAAAAATAGCTAAATGTTCATTTCTTTGCAAAACAAAATGTATATACTCTGAAGTGCATTGACATAACATTAGTGACGTGGGATCATCGTCCCTAGGAAGGAAAAAGGTTGCTAGATCTTACTGTTCGTTTTCCAACTGAAGAAGATTTAAAACTGTAGAAAGGAGGCATTAGATTTTACACTTGATCATGCTAGCTGGGTTTATTAAACACTTGGAAAAACACTCTGGTTTCCTTTACCAAGAATGCCAAAGAATTGAAGTTCTCTACTGAATACAGTCTACGTCACTGTCTTTTTTCATTAAAGTGTTATTAATGGTGGTGGTGGGGTTTCAGTGGGACTTCCCCCAGGTGCTGTGGGTATCTGATGTTTGATTATTGTGCCAGAGTGACAATTTCTGATTAATTTGTATATCTTACTATTCATTGCAAGCCTCACAAGCTTTATTCATGCTCGGCCCACCTTGTGGTCCCTTACGGCAGTTGAATTCACATCTTCTTATTTCCTCCAGACAGTATGGATGGTGAAATAATTTTAAAGTCCTGAGCAGCTGCTTTTGAAGTTATTCTGACTGCTTTTCAAATCAAATAGTCTTAATCTGTAGCCTTAATTTTTTATTCTTTTTCATGAAACCCTATCCATTGCCAAATGAACATATTGTACTGTCAACAAACGTATTTCTTTGTCATATACTTGGAAGAAACATGGGGCAGATCCTCACCTGGTGTAAATATAATTCTGTTGATTGTGTAGCACCATTTGAGCTTTGAGTGAAATTTTGCAGAGGAAACCCTCACCCTTTGCTCCATGTAGAGTCGAGGCAGGCACACAAGAGGAAGTGCCTGAAAGATTACTATGAACTGGGCAGAGCAAGGACATCTCCTAAAATAGTGGTGTCCCATGTCATTGACAGCTAGCTGTGGAAAATCTGAGAGTCAGGTAAAAGGAAGACTTTGGAAACCCGGCTCTGGAGCTCAGCAGATCTGACACAAAGCCATTCCCAGAATTCCTTACCTCCCAAACTGCTCCTTTAGTTGTCTAATCTAACACCCAGAAACAAATAGCTACACACAAATAAATCCTCTGGCACATCAGGGGCTGAGGAATAGAAATAGCTGCTTCTCGGTTACAAGAAGGATAGATCCTCAGCCAGCAGTGGTCCCCAACCCAGAAGACAAATTAAATGCAGAGAGACCAAAATGAAAAAGCAAGAACAATGTTTCACTGGAGAAAATAAAGATCAACCATCAAAAAACAGCTGTAAGAAAAATGACTGGGAAACATATACACACACATGCACACACACATTGATACACAGGACTAGTCTCAGAGTAGAACATGAAATATATATATATATATAAATTATTAGAAAGTTTCAGCCCAATGTAAGGTCCAGATATCGGGTGGCCATTTTCCACAGTAACATCAAACAGAGATTCATTATGATCTAAACCCATTGATTTTCCTTATTATTTCCTGTGTTTATTTTTTTGAGATCTTCATCCATCTTACATTCAAACCAGCCCAAAGACTCATGCTTCTTTTGGTAAGAAGTGAATCCAGATTCCTGTTTTCAATTGGTCATGAAACATAACCATGTATCTGTAGTCCAGTCCAAGATTTTTGAGAACCTTTACTAATATTGACAAGGGAAGAAATATGACATAGAAAAAGGCAATGTATCTCATTCTTGAATCAAGAGAACTGTAATCAGAATGGCTTTAGTCTTGCTGTATCTGCAAAGCAATTTGATAGACACTGGTCATTGTGCAGTTCGTGTAAAAATTGTACCAGTAATTTTACACTCTTACAGCATGTGGAAAATCGTGCTGGTAGAACTGGAAGTGAAACCACCATCTAATTAAATATAACGTGAATTATCTGGTGTTCAATAGTAAAATTAGTTTTAATTAAATTTAATCCTGACAGTAGAAATTAATTGTTTCACTGGCCACAGGACTGATGAGTACATTATGAGGACATCTAATCAACAGCAGTTCTAACACCGGAATTGGCATACGGGAAGCATTTGTTGACATGTAATTAGGCCTCAATCCAACCCTCATTGAAATAAACTTTCCATTGATTTTAATAAGAAATACATTAAACTCTGGACATGACAGTTCACAATAATGTGGTATCTCTGCTTTTAGAACTTGGCACCAGATCGAATTCTGTAATTTAGCTTACAAATTTGCTGCAGGGAGTGACCTTACCCATATTATATAGTATGACAGCTACAAAACAGCTGCTATCAGCTTCGAAGAATGGTAGTTTTATAAGCTGGGAAAAGAGTTTGTCATGGTAGATTATTTTATTGAAGTAGATATAAGTTCAAGAAACATGACAAGAAGATAATTGCTTAGTAAAAAGAGCACTGAAATTCTTTAGTTTCTTACCTGTATAAAACCCCAGCAGTTTCAATGACTAAACAGTCTCTGAGAAAACTGTTCAAAGCTATTCATATGGCATAAAAAATTCAAAGGCTTTGAAGTTTTTTATATTCTTCATTCTCACAGTAATCAATAGCTTAGTAATCAATAGATAAATCAATTATTCAAATCAGTGGGGAGAGATCTCTTTTATATTAATTTTGTCCAAATTTAAAAAATGACTTCTTTTCAATAAATGCACCCAGTGTGCAATTCACATCTCTGTGAATACAACAATTGTATTTGGGGATGGTTTGAAGTTCTTCTGTAGGACTGGCCTTTCTTCCAAGCTCAGCGTTAAAGCCAGTGCTTGTCATACTTTGATGCGTGGAAATAGGTATCCGCATAAAAAATGGCTTCATTTTGTTTCTGGGCCACCTACAACTACATCCTTCACAAAGTCAAGGTATTTTCGCAGCACTTAAACATCTGCTCTGTGACTGACACTAGCTGCCTACATGATTTTATTAATGCTACTCAATAATGATATTTTGGCACATGTCCTCTCAGCCTATTAAAATGGCAATTGCTGGAGACAGGAGCCGCACAGTCTGATCAACAGGAAAGGTTTGCAGTGCAGATGCCTACAGCTGAGCCAGTTGAAATGGCTTTTTTATAGCCAGTGGGGAGAAACGGACACTTTTAGGTTGTGATTTGTCTGACCCTACAGTAGGCATCTGAAATAAGGCAGATGAACTTAGTCTTAAAATTGTATAGTGACATAAAAGAAACTGAAGGTGACTGGTTTTGATATGGGCGTTCACACTGTAGATATATACAGTTAAGTGAGATGAATCTTGCCTGGCTGAAAGGATTTTGACCTGGCAGCACTTAGGATCTCTCTCTAATGCCAATCGACAAACAGTAGTGCAATACTATAATATCAAATATTGTGTCTGATGTTTTTCATAAAGGGAGAAGCTTTTAATTTACTTTCTGATCTCATGACCTGCTGTAGGTTTGAGTCACCAATAAAATCTTTACTGTGAAAAGCTGCATTTTTGAGGTCATAAGAAAAAGTATATTATTAATTGATGATTTGTAAAAAAATACCCTGTAAATAAGGATAACACTAGCAATTGCTGCTGTCTTTTTAAATGACTTATTTACCAAAACCTCAAATAATTTAAACCATTTGCCTGTCTCAGGGACTGAGTAATACATGTAGAATTATCAGTTTAGTCCTATCTCAGCATGTGCTGAATGGTGACTAATATGTTCTTATTCCATAGTCTTGGTGCAGAAAAAATTTGTGTGCTCTGAAGTCCATGCTGTTGCCCTAGGGTACTAACAGAGTCTGAAGAAGCTAGTTTAGATCTTGTGTGTTTCTGTACTATCCTTTACCTACCTCTGCAATGAAATGTAGAGGCAGTCTAGGGAGAATGGGGTACCTGGATGTAGCCAAATGGAAAAGATGTATGAAATTTATACTTTTCATAGAGTGGCAAGGAATGTTGAGTGATGGTATGTGCAAACTAAAATATTGCATCTTGAGAAGAAAAATACAAGGTAAATATTCTTGAGGCATTTAAAACTTGATCGGAAGAAAAACCTTTTTACTAAGGACAATCAGTTCTTAGTCTCTTGCAAAACTCCAGGACGCATAGATTTGTGATTACTAGAGAGAGAGTGAGAAGTATGCAAAAGTTCCATCTTTAAGTGAGGAATAGATGATCACATGCAAGCATACTGGGCTGAAGTGTTTCTTATTCATATCAGAGTCAGGCTGCTTGTAGCACATTTTGAAAATAACCATATTGTTCTTATGAAGAGTCAAACTTCATATACCTACTGGTGGATAGGCCTACACCTCATTTGGGCTCTGAATTAATTGCCATCCATGTTCAGACTGGCTTCTTCAAGAGCACTTTGAAGTGAAAACCATACATAGTTCTCATATTTGTAGGTGGAAGATGAATTTGAGCTTGAGAATGGTTTACAGCCACATTTAGAATCATGGAATCATAGAATAGTTTAGGCTGGAAAAGACCTTTAAGATCATCAAGTCCAACTGTAAACCCAACACTGCCAAGTCCACCACTAAACCATGTCACTAAGCTTCACATCTATACGTGTTTTAAATACCTCCAGGGATGGTGACTCAACCACTTTGGGCAGCCTGTTCCAGTGATTGACAAACCTTTTGGTGAAGATTTTTTTTCCTAATATCCAATCTAAACCTCCTCTGGCACAACCTGTAGCCATTTCTTCTCATCCTATTGCTTGTTACTTGGGAGAAGAGACCAACACCCAACCTTGTTACAACCTCCTTTCAGGTAGTTGTAGAGAGCGATAAGGTGTCCCCTCAGCCTCCTTTTCTTCAGACTAAACAACCCCAGTTCCCTCAGCCACTCCTCATAAGACTTGTGCTCTAGAACCTTCACCAGTTTTGTTGCCCTTCTTTGGACACACTCCAGCTCCTCAATGTCCTTCTTGTAGCAAGGGGCCCAAAACTGAACACAGTACTCGAGGTGCAGCCTCACTAGTGCCAAGCACAGGGGGACGATCACTTCCTTACTCCTGCTGGCCACACTGTTTCTGACACAAGCCAGGATGCTGTTGGCCTTCTTGGTCACCTGGGCACACTGCTGGCTGTTGACCAGCACCCCCAGGTCCTTTTCTGCCAGGCAACTTTCCAGCCACTCTGCCCCAAGCCTGCAGTCTTGCCTGGGATTGTTGTGACCCAAGTGCAGGACCCAGCACTGAGCCTTGTTGAACCTCATACAGGTGGCCTCAGTCCATCAATCCAGTAGTTCAGGGAACTACTGGAGAGAGTCCAGCGGAAGGCTACAAAGGTGATTAAAGGACTGGAGCATCTCTCTTATGAGGAAAGGCTGAGAGTGCTGGGGCTGTTTAGCCCGGAGAAGAGAAGACTGAGAGGGGATCTGATCAATGCTTATAAATATCTAAAGGGCAGGTGTCAAGAGGAAGGGGTCAGATTCTTCTCAATGGTGCCCAGTGACAAGACAAGGCGCAACGGGCACAAACTGGAACACAGGAAGTTCCATCTGAACATGAGGAGAAACTTCTTCGCTGTGAAGGTGACTGAGCACTGGAACAGGCTGCCTGGAGAGGTTGTGGAGTCTCCTTCTCTGGAGATATTCAAAACCCACCTGGACACCATCCTGTGCAACAAGCTCTAAGTGATCCGACTCTAGCAGAGGAGTTGGACTGGATGACCTCTAAAGGTCCCTTCCAACCCCTACCGATCTTTGAATCTGTGAAACTGTGATCCAGCTTGTCCAGATCCCTCTGTAGAGCCTTCCTACCTCAAGCAGATCAACACTTTTGATCAACACAATTTGGCTGTCATTGTTACTGCAAATGTGCTCCACAATGTGAGTGATGCCCAGTACCCACAAGGATTTTCCAGGGCCTGCCTTGCTGCTCTAGGATTTGGGCTTTCCCTCTAGAAGTTGCATTGCCATCTAATGAACAGGTCTCCGGCAGATGAGAAATGGCAGCAGCTAACTGAGCTTTGCAGGGGTTAATGATATTTTTAATAGACCTGCCTCCTGTCTGGGCGCCTGAGAAGAAAAATCTACAGGAACTCAAGAATTAATTACCTCTGATGCTTAGAAGGAGTGGAATTGAAAGGGTGATCTCAGAGAAGGGAGTAGAAAGATCTAATTAACAGATTGTAAAGCTAAAAAAGACTACTGCGATCATCTGATCCCATGTAGCAGAGGTCATAGGTCTCCCCTGAATTAATTTTTACTTGAACTTGAGCATTTTTTTTAAAAGCCATCCAATGTTGATTTATAAGTTGCTAGTGATGGAAAATCTTGCAGACATCTTTAAGCTGTGCCAGTGATTAATCATCTTCACCATTAGGAAAAAAAAAAAAAAAAGGTATAGATTTATTTTTGGGCTGAATTTGTCTGATTTCAACTTCCACGAATCTCAACTGTGAGTTGAGAACATATTGAGTCAATTTCCATTCTTTTGCTCCTCTTCCAGCAAAAGATACCGTTTTGTTTCACTTGGTTCTACATTATTTTAAGATCATCAAGAGAGAGAAAAAAAGGAAAGAAAGAAAGAAAGAAACTAATGGTCAGGGCCAGTGTGAGACATAAGATTTCTTGCTCTGATACTCTCCACTTATCAAGCTGATAGAATTATTTCAGAGCCAGATTTTGAAAGGTGTTAAGCACTTCATGATGCAGTAGGCATGCAGGGAGCCTTTAAAAGCATGTCTGCACCCAGCTCCTTGAGTTTCTTGTGGATCTAGGCACTTCTGAAGAACCAAAAACAATGCTTTGTAACTGAACTCTTCTCCCTCTCCCTTCCCCCCTGCAGCCTTCATCTCTCTGCCCTAGCTGTCCAAGAAAAATCTATGTAGAAATGGAGAAGAATGATGTAAGGTCAAACATTACAAGACTGAGAAGTATCCATGTGCAGGAGGAAAGGGGACCAAATGAGTACGTAAGATAGAGAAGAGTGTTGTTGGTAACTGTGCAAAGGAAGAATCAGAGAATCACAGAGTGGTAGGGGTTGGAAAGGACCTCTGGAGAACATCTAGTGCAACCCCCCTGCTAAGGCAGGTTCACTTACTTATCACACTTCTGGCTGGAAATCTCTGAAATCCACGGCTTTTTCTGAGCTGTTGTAATCCTCTGCTCAACCATCCATTTCCTTTCTGAAGACTCCAAGGAAAGAATATAACTGCTGCCTGCTGATCCACACCAGGAATTTGGGATCTGCTCTGTGCCCCTCTGAGGTCAGCAGAAAGGCAGTTCTGGATGGCAGCAGGCCCTGGGTGGTCCTTTCCCCTGTCACGTTACCTGATGTCCCCCCTCTGAGATATGCTTCTTGCAGCTAATCAGTGGGGCAGTCTACATTTCTTGGCTGGCTGGTGAGTATTTGAACTCCATTTCTCACTCTTGGGACCTGCAACCATAATTCTCTTACAGTAGCAATGCAAGTCTAAAGACAGCATAACTGATGTGACTGTTTTCCGTGTGGATTCAGTGAAATGAGCTCAGGTGTCACCAGATTGTTTCAGTCAGGTTTGCTAGTTTTCTCTCTCTTTCTCTTGTCCTCTTTTTTGTCGTCTTCTTTTTTTTTTTTTTCTTCTCTTTTTTCCTGCTCTTTCATTCTGTTGGGAAGAATAATCACTCTTGAAATTGAAGAATTTGTTTGTTGGTTCTATTTAATGAAAATCCAGCTCTTCGAGAGAGAAACAAGGACTGTAATATTTAATGGAGATTTTTGTGATTCTAAGAATTACTTTTTTTAATAATTGCACACGATATTTTCCTATTTAAATACCAGAACTGAATCTGAAATGAAAAGGTGCACATGACAACTAGATGCTAAAAGTTCTCAGAAAGGAAGACGCTTGATAGGAAAGACAGAAATTATTTAGAAGGCAAAGACATTAATACGGACCTGGTAAAGATCCAGCATGAATGGGGATTAGCAATTAAGATCATTTCTTGTGCTTTCCTCTTCAATTTTCACTCCGAAGGAAATGCTGCTTTTATAGCTTTTAGCTCAGCTATTTCATTTATCTGCGTTGTGCTGCAATGATAAAAATAAGGAAAAGGATATTTCAGATCTTTTTTTTCCCAACTTTTTTTGTTGTGAACTGCCTCTGATTATGAAGTGGAATGAAGTACTGATTTTTGGCTTCTCAGGATTATCAAAAAGAGTGCATTTGTGCTGTTTCTCATAATTTGTTTTAAAAACAAATAAGTTTTAGGGTTATTTTATGCAGAAAATTTTGAGCCCGACTGCTAGTTCCTATGCACTCAAAGACATCTGAAATCCTGCCTACTCTTCTTAGTCCCTCTTGATTACTCAGGAAAAGGACCTGTTTTTCTTTAATGGGAGCCTTGCCTGGGAATCAGCTTGAGGATGAAGGTTTGTCTTTCTATTCAGTTTTCAGCTGGAGTCCAGTTGACTAATATTGCAAGATAGTATTAATACTTTGCTGTCAGAACTTGTCAATCCAGAGGAAGCAAGTCTGGCTCATTGGAAAATATCCCCACAAGAAAGAGACTTTCACAACCGCCTATCTGAATGCACGGAAAGATAAATGCTACGGTTCAGACTTTCCCTCCAGAGTGAGACTGTTCTTCAGGAAAAGTCAAAACAGACACATGCTCAAAGGAGGCTCAACAGATTTTACAAGATATGACATAAACGACAAAGAATTTCTAGCAGTGGCTCTCTGCAGACAGATTTATGGAAGATGGAGGGCTTGAGGATTAAACTCTCTGTTGGCTGGGGTGAGACAACCTGATTATTCTGTCCAGCTGGAAAAGAGACTAGTAGCAAGGTCCATCTCAAGAAAATTAATCTATTTAAATGGTGCAATGCTGTCTTCAGCTGGCAGTGCTGGGGTGACACTGAACATAAACACTCATGGATTGTGGCTTGCATGGATATCCTTAAGAGAACAACAAGAGGCATGAGGAAAATGGTACCAGGTGTTAAATTCATCACATCAGAAATTGAACAAAGTGAACAAAAAGTAAATTGAAGGGATGACTTTCTATAGCAGGGAGCTATGCAACTATAGGCCATCGACAAGATGCATCCAATATGTGAAATGAAGATTAATGCTACATTTAACACAATTAAATATTTTAAATATAAAATACACTGGGAGAAATATACCTCAGAAATTTTCACTGCTAAAATTGTGTTTTATATTCCATACACTGCTGTTTTTTATTTTGCATTTTCACTGAAAGTCATGCAGCCAAACACATCTCTGCTGGCATCTAGAAGATTCGTGTGGAGAAGCAAGGAGCTGGAAGGATAGGCTGGGAAAAAATATGTGAGTAAAAATAAATGGGGAAAGATTCAGTATAATGGCATTTTAAAAAGATGCAGATGAACCTTAGCTTCAGATTACATGCTTTTTTTAAAAATTTATTTAAACAAAGCCACCCCAAAAAACAAGAAGATAATTATTTGTACAATTTTTTTTAAGTGTCACCTGACAGAATGCCTAAAGTATAATGAATTTATGGACACAGAACCAGAAGATGCTAAGAAGAAACACATTTTCTTAAAAGTAATGCCGAAGGTCATGTCCTGAATACATTTGTATATCCGTTTCTTTCTAGCACAGCTGTGGGCAGAACTGACTCAGGTCAATACTGGGATGTTGATAATGTCTCGTGTAATTTTTGCTTACATGAGTAGTTCTGATGGCTTCTGTGTGGTGGAGGGCAGTTGTCCTGCTCCAAACCTTGCAGCTCTCTAAATACCTATGACAGTTGTACATTGTTCTCCCAGGTGTTTCCCCTCCTACACATTCCCCAGCGGGAACTGTTTCTCTAAGAATCATCTTTGGAGGCCACTCAAGAGTAGTATCATCATGGTGATGCACTCTGGACACATAGTCTTTCCTCTGGCTTATTTCCATGGTGGCAGTAGTAAAGGTAATGTGTATGGTCCTACCTACCCTGCCTCAGTCTGTCCCTCTCTGACTCAGGGCATGTTTCCATTTGGCCAGCTGCCTTTACCCCATAGGACATGAAGAACTGTGGATTAACAGAAGAGTTGAACTGCTTTTGGGTAAGCTTATAAACTTTTATAGTGATCAGGACTGCTATTGTTTTGGGGGGCTGAGGTAATTCTGTGTACCACTGTATCCCTAAGGCACCACCATACATTTAAGGTACGGAGAGTTACTGCTGCAGGGGGCTGGGGGGACAGCATAAACCCCAGTTTTTTCATATACTACTGCTGGTATTTGACGGTCCTAATGATGTGGAAAAGGGAGAAGTCCCCAAGTCAACTTTCTGTATAGCAACAGGGCAATGTGATATGCAGGATTTCCTTCCTGTGCTTATCTTGGGGAAATGATGTGGAATAACTATAATGAGTAATTTCTCTTTTGAATATGATTTACAGACGTTAATTAAAATCTTTTGCTGTTACCTTCTGCTCTTCACCAATAAACCCCAAAGTACATGATGAAAAAAGCATTGGTATTATCATCCCCATTTTATAATGCAGATATCAATGTCAGGGTGTCATATGGGCTAGAGTCTATAATTTCTTTAGCTGGAGTAGAGGATTGTATTGCTTCAGAGAACTGAGTCCAGCATTATTTAACCAAGGCCAAAGGCAAGTCACAAGCTCTTTTAGGTTTATAATAAAAATTTCCTAGTTTTCAACCCTTTGCTCATTCCACTCAACCATACTGGCTCTCTGAAGTGCTAGCGGTGCGGAAGGAAGAAGATGCTTTATGATCCTTGATGACTATAATGTAGCAAATAAAGCTCTAGGGTGCTTTCAAACTCACAGTGATCTTGTGGGGTGGAAAATTAATCATGCTGCAGCTACTGGAGAATATATTTTTTTTTTACATTAGCTGCTTGGGTCTTTTTCCAAACCAGAAGATGATAAAGCGCTTCCCACTACTGGATGAAGACAAAAGAGACTGTCATCAACACAAGCAGTGAAATAAGCTGAGTAAGCTTGTTTGGACTTCTGGTTACTAATCTAATTCTTTTACAATCATTTTTGGCTCTAGAAATAAGAACTATTTGCAAAATAAACAGATTTTATTTTTAAATGCCCCAGTCAGATTGTTGCAAATGTTGGATCTCAAATCCTTGATCTAGTCTTTCAAACTTAGCTGCCAGTCTTTCCTTACTGCAGAACTTTGGTATATTCTGTATGAATGTATAGACAGTTAAACTTTTGGAAAGTGCTTAGAAATTGTTCCCTGCAGTCAATATATATCAGTAGATGCAGCTGAAATAAAACACAGACAGTGGTTTGAGGTTTCTAGAGACTCTTGATATTCCTACTGAAATAAATCTCAGTCAGCTTTGTTTTTTCCATTGCTTTCTCACAGACCAATTTTGTCTTCTTATTTCAGAGATTTTTCCAGAGACCTCTTTCATACTAGAAATACTGGGGGAGTCCCTTTAGGATCTCCAGTTCACTATGTGTTGGGTAATTCACAAATGCTCCAGGTTCATACTCACAGGGGTTTTTTTCCAGCTGAAAGCTTGTCCATATCTAAATGAGGCCATCTGGGGTTTCCGGCATCGTTGCAGTCTCTAGTTAAGCCTCTAACATTCCCCTTCCCATAGGCTGCAGCAGCCCACAAGCACTGGGATTTCATGAGCAAGGTCAAGCTTAGCATTTTCCACCTTGGTGACATTACATCACTGCAGCAGAGATAAAAAAAATGGAAATCATGCAGATGTCAGAGCAAAGCCAGCTCTCTGTTTTTGCAGTGCTGCCACCCTTCCATCACACTGCACTTCTGCCACCTTCTTGTAGCCTGTAAGCCAAAACCTAGGTCAAAAGCTAACACTGAACTTGGAAGAGGATAATTTTCCTTGACTAGCACCTGTCTTTAACTTAACTGAGTGCTTTTTCTGAAGACAAAATGGAGCCCTGTTGCAAAACTATTGATATCTACCTGTTCTTTGAATTTCAGCAATGGAAGAATTTTTCTACCCTAATTAAAATGCTAGGATGGGGGCTCTAATAGGGGCACTAATGATCTTCTCTTTTAATTGCAGTCTGTCAGTCTCAGGAAAGTGCTGCACATCATCATCTCTCTCCACTCTCTGGTACCAGACCACTTCCACTGCAGGCTCCTACTAAGGGGGAAAACTGGAAGTTCAACAAGAACAACTTACAACAGGAGGAAACAAATGATCATGAAATGAAAGAAGTACTGAAAAAAACCCCAAAAACTTCACACAGAAAAGCCTTTTGGTCATCATTAGGTTTTTCAGCACTTCTTGTGCAAAGCTGTGGCATTTGCTAGAGTGTGCCGAGGACCTGTGTGCAGGAGAAAGGTCAGGAATAATTGTAAGGGTTGGAACCCACAGAGTTACAAAAGTTTTCATTAAATATTTTGTCTTGCGATCGGCTATTTCCTAACATAAACTGGGCACAATCCTTGTTAGTCCAGTACTCTACCGCAAGTTTAATGTGGAGGCTCATGAAATAACTGAACAAGATGAGAAAACTAAGTTATTAAAAAATATTTTTTATGATAAATTTATATTTTTGTAACATATGGATGCAGAACAATAACCTAGGATGCATTTTATTGTGGACTTTGTGAAAATTAATAAAAGAATTTCAAACTGCCTAAAATGTTAGTCACCTCTGAATTGCTACTACAGGGCTGATTTTCACTATATATCAGGCTCTTTATGCTTCTCAGAAGTGAAAATGGTTTTTAGAGTTGAATAAAAAGCCTGTAGCTCATTGTCATATCTGAATTTTTTACTATGGAGTAAGCACAGTCTAAGTGCAGAATCTTATCCATGGGCTTACGGCTACCGTTGTTTATTCCCATTTATTAAGTATAACTGAGTCACATGAAAGACTCTGCCCCAGTGCCTGCTGATGTGGGCATCTTCTTTCATTGTGGTACCTGACCCACTAAGTATTCAAAACTAGATAAGAGCAGTTATCTCTCACTGAAACGTTCATCTACTCAAGGAAACGTGGTTGCTTTAGCAGGTGTGTTGCTGTTTGAGTTCTTGTTGGGTAAGTTCCCAGCTATGCAGTCCCTGAAACTCCAGTCCTTCCTCAGATGTGGTGCCCTCATTCACTGGTGTTTCCACAGAAGAGTTGGTGTCCTTGGACAGCCATTAGTGGGGAGGGAAGGAACTGCTAATTAGAGTAAAACTCAGGGAGGACGTTGACTGTCAAGACAATATTCAGTTTATACAGTGCAGTGCAGGGAGAAAGTGTAGAGGATAAAAGACATGTGGCTCCTGTGGTGGCTTCTGTTGCTGTCTCAACTGTTTAAAAACCCCCCACAAACACATTTCATGGATAGAGCTGTGATAGGAAAGCTTATGTGGAAGTAAAGAACCTTTCTTCATTAAGCACGGGTCAGTATCTGGCCTTGTGCAATATTCAGTCCCATTTCAGATGCAAATCAGTGGGTTTTAAGCTGTCATTAAATGAACTTCCAGCAGTGTGAGGAGCATAGATGGCCTGAAGAGATACTTCACAACCTCAGGATGGATGCCTAAATATTAGGTCATGCTGTGGAAAGGTTTGTTTTTTTGTTTTTGTTTTTGTTTTTTTTTTCCCCCTTGAAATCAGCATCACCCTGATCTCCATAGTCAACAGTTTTAGCTCTTTTCCCTCCAGGTATATACTGAAAAATATAGGCAATGATATTATGATGTGAGGCAGAGATACTCAAGCAGGAGCATGTGCCACCATCCTTCTGGTCCCATCCCTGTGGTATCTGTCTGTCTCTCCTCTTTACTCTCTACAGATGTTGAATAATGCTGGAGATAGAGTTGTGGTTGGAGTTTGCCACTAAGGGCTCCAGAGAACTGAAAGGAAGGATCTGAGACATTGCAGTACATCTTTTTTAGTTTCTGCTGTCTCCTGGTGGTGAAGTACAATGCCAGTAAATAACAAGATTCTGCAATAATTTGTCCTTCAGTGACACAGAAATTTTCCTTCAAAGTTGCTCAATATGCCATTTTCTTTCTCATGCTCTTGTTGTGATACTATATTGAATTTCTAGTTCCTCCCCATTCCAATTAATGCAAGATGAGACTTTTTTTCAAAGGCCCCGTGGGAGTTAGGCACCCATTTCACAGCAATTTTCCATCTGAGCTAGTACCAAATGTACTTAGACAATTCTTGAAATCTCACCCGTAGACACTTTGATCGTTAACTAGAGTCCTCATTGGAAACTATGATTATTACAAAGGTTACCAGCAATAAACATTACTTTGTTATGCCTGTGATGTGTGTGCAGTTGATTCATAATAATAATGACAGTTTTCACCTAGGTAGCACTTTTCATCTGAACTGAATGATCAGAGTGAAGATTTCCATTTTGCTAGTGTTTCATATAAATCTCTGCATTTGTCATTGACAAATGAAAGAGCTTCAAAAATGTTTTCCCCATCATTTGTCTCTTGGAACATAAACCAAACAAGGAAAGTTCATGCTGTATCACAAAGAGTAGGAAAAAAACCCGAGTTTGTTGGCTTGGAGTGCTTAGCAATGGTAGATATGATGAAATCGCTGGGGGACATGCTGGGCCCCACACTAAGTGTAATGGAAGGCACGCAGACAGCGCCTGGACCGAAACGCCCTTTGTAGGTCCTGGGGCACCGTGCGCAGGCCTTAATAGCATAGCCTGCCCCTCGTCTTTTCAGTGCTACAGTATGGAGATAATAGGGTTTTGCCTGTGCACTCTCCATGGATTCACTCGAAATCAGCATGTAACAGTGAATCATTGTGACATGATGTTCCTTTTTCAAGCACAGTGAGAAAGATATTTTCCAGAGAGAGTTCAGTTTGTTTTCTTTTTTGCGTGATGGGAACCACACTTGGTATTTACAGACTTTTAACATTTCCTTGCAACCACAACTATTCAGGTTTTTATTACATGTGAATCAAACGTGTCTGACAAACTCCTTTGTCAGCAAGAAGGCAGGTAAAAAGAGGAGTAAGTGCAAGAGCAGCTCTCCGGGTAAAGATGGTGTGAAGTACTTCCTATGCCGCCTATCCTGAGTTTTCTTCACTTTGCACAGCAAAAATATAGTAATAGAAAGTTCACAAGTACAATTTTTGTTTTGGGTTACTCTGTAAGTAAAATTTAGCATAACATCCTAAAAGTCTTTTTTTTCCAGGCATCAGATAGTCAGTTCCTAAAGACAAACATAATTTAATCTGTTTGTTCCCGTGTCTAATGCCTTTAGAACTGGCTGTGCTGGGATATGTACAGATGCATAGTCCAAAGAGACATAACACAAAAATCTGGGAGTGAGGCAGAGTAGTATGTTGCATCATTAGGAACTGTATAGAAAAAAAGCTTGCAAACTCTTGTCTTAATCTGAAAAATCCTTCCCAATGTTTCTGGCAGATTGGGTCTGCTTCCCCTTCTGTCCCTGGCTTTTAATGTAAAAAAGAAAAAGTGATGTCACAGAAGTAAAAGCTACAAGAAAACCACAAAGTAAAGTAAAAAAACAAAAAACCAACATAATTAAAAACATATCAGTGAATGGCTGTTCTGTGGTTTCAGTAATGTGGACCCCATAGGAGAATGCAGCGTGTGAGTCTCTGGATGGAGGTCCAACTCTGGAGCTCTTTTTCCTAACTCCAGTGATGTGTCCTCAGGGCAAAAGAGATTTTTCCCAAGGATGCTTTAAAAATATTAAATGGAGTTTTTCCATGAGGTGATCTACAAAAAATTATCGTTCAATAAAATGAGCAAAGAGCTCATGATGGGATGCTCTTATTGAAAAAAAAAAAAAAAAGCCCCCAGCAACAACAACAAAAACTGTCTGTGGAAGCAGCGATGAATTGAAGCTGTTCAAAAGCCTAGAAAAATAAAATCATTCAAAGACTAATGGGTCATATGAACCATAGCTCCTTGCCATGAATTTGTATTACATGTCTGAGATTTTAAAAGACTACTACTGTTGTTGCACTGATTCTATGGTTTTAGATCTGTACTCTTCCAGCTGTGCTCTGCAGAAATTATATTTGTACCTATCTGATCCATGCATTGCCATTGTCACACTTACTTCAAGTAAAAAAGTTGTAAATTTTACAGTTTTTCCTCATTTTTAGTCACATTTTTTGGAACAAAAGAGTTACAAAAGGACTTCGATGCTTTCTTACAGGATATAAGAAATGGAGAAGGAACAAAGTATAACCTAACAAAGTTTGACATACAAAGATGCTTTAACATACCAGATTTTATCAGTAAAATTTATCAAGCCTTTTGAAGTTTTCTTTGCTGACAATTTTATTCAATTGGAAATTTCCAAAGTGGCAGTAAATATAAAAAGAACTTCTACGTGGTATCTTAGTTTATTTGTCCTGGGAATAATTTAAAATCCATGAGCTTAGAGCTGTGTTTGTAGACCACAGCTGAGGTTCAGAGGGGTGCAGAGGGTGGTCGGAGGAGTGTGGAGGTGGACTGGACAGGGTTGGGTGGAGGAGGTGACACCTGGCGTAATTGTGCTCGCACGGGGCATTGTAGGGCCCTGGTGCAGACGTACCCGTTGTCCTTGTACGCTGCCTGGATTAAAGCTGGGCTCCCTGATCTTCCCAGTGGCATTCCTGCAAAGGCAAGCAGAAGTTGTGGATGTAAACCCAGCAAGGACAGAGCAGCTAAGAGCGTCTTAAAATATGGGGTACCTGAATTTAATTTCCTGGGGGCACTAAACGGGCTCATTCACAGTAGGCTCTGAGGACACTTTAGCAATATATAAACGTGCATAAAAATGTATGAATGTACATGTAAATAGATAAATAATACAAATGTTGGGAGAAGTTGGTCTTGGTCCTCACTTTGAGGCCACCCTTACACCTACCAGCTTACAGCTGGTAGGACACTATAACCAAATACCTGTACCTGCTTCAAAATAACATGGGAAGGAAACAACCCAATGAGCTTATTGGTCTTCTCTGACTTTGGTCATTTTCTTTTGAGATTTTCTTTCCAACCCACCTTTGGAAGATTGGAAGAACAAAGGAATATTTTGCCTTTTATAACTGATGGTGAAAAATAGCTCACTTTGAACGAAAGTTTTAACTGTGAGGGAGAATCATTGTGTGGGAGTTTTACTGTGTGAGATGAGTTGTCAGGCTGTTGCAGCTTGTTCTGGCAACGAGTCTAATTAATGTGGCTGGACCAGCAAAGGGTCATTTCTGCGGTGTCTTCCTGGGGGGTCATGTTGTGTTTAATGCTCTCCTAATATTGTTTTACCCTAATTGATCATACTAGTCCCTGAAAGAATCCAAAGAGCTTCTTTAAAAATAAATATAATTTAGCTTAAATGGAAAGTAAAAATATCTAATGTCCTGTTTTATTTCTCTTAATCTGCCTGGGCACCAAAAAGCAGAAAAATCAATTTTCTGGCCATACATTGTGCATCTAGATTTCTGATTTTAGTGGTGCCTATGACAGGGAAGAGTTCAGCTGGCTCCATAGAGTCTATTAGAGGTATTGTTGTGCAGATATATTTTACCTGGAAAGCACATTAGTACATGGGTGGAGATAGCTAGAACTTTTGGAATAAAATATGCAAACAAAGGAGTTTTATTCTGAACTCACTTTTCTTTTGCACATTGGAATATTTTTATTTTGCTTCTGTTTTTTCTTGTAAAGTGATTCCTTGGGATTTTTTTTTTCTGCTTTTTTTGTTTGTATTTTTCTCCTTTTCAGTCATGACTCGTTGTTCTGGACTTAAGATTTGCATATCTACTTTCTGAATATAACGTATGTTTTATAAGATGATTCCCTAATTATTCCCTAATTTCTTAATGTACACTCAAAACCCGTGTGTGAAATGGAAACTGTCTTTGCATTCCTTTCGCACTAACTTCATGCACATTGGGTGAGAGCTTTCACTGGGGTTGCACAGACATCTATCACTTGGCTTCTGTTTGGCTTTGTTAGTTTTACATCTTCTGGTATCTTTCTCTGCTCATCTGAAAGAGATCTTTCCAGTTCAAAACAAGCACGGTTGTGCAATTTTTCTGAGAGTTAATTTGTGGTAGTTTGGAGGGGATGGGGAATAGTTTCATAACATCGACTAGGAAAAAACGTGTGTGACTTTTACCTTTCTGACCCCTTTGCTCACCCTGTTCCTTTTATTGCGAAAGTTCATCTCATTAGAAAAGCTAGCACAATATTTTTTAAAAATAAAACAAATGTTTCCAGGCCTGTTGTTTGGTTTTTTGGGAGATGGGTGTTTGACACAGAGTTACAGAACTGAAATGTCTTGTGGGATGTCTGATACTTTTGGAAGAAAAAGTTGAGGAGGAAATGTGCATCTGCTTTGCATAGCAGACAGGTCACAAAATGTAGTATTTATAGATAAAGAGGCAAAGAAAACTTCACCAACAGGTCTTGGTTGTGTGATCTGGCTTCCTGCAATGACATTGAACTCTTGTCAGTTCACTCCATCTTCCAACGAATTTTTTGAGCTCAGGAAGTCATCAGTGGTATTTCTTGAGCTTTTTATCATTAAGTACATATTTTTCTAGACGAATGCAAGAGTAGGGTGTGTTTTGCAGGCTTGAATTCTGTGACATTTTCCTCATCTTATGCAACCTTTTGCTCAATATTTGTTAATCCACAGTTTTTATCAGCTGTCAGTTACAAGACCTTGCTGTGGGAGTTTCACAAATAAACTGTGGTTCAGTGGTAACTGGGAGACATGAAAAATATGTACAGTCCTTGAGTGCTCATTCCTGTAGATTTCCTTTAGGCTTAGACTGGTAGACTTTTGTCTACAGAGAAAGCTACAAGCCATATAATCAAACATTCTGTGAATATGGGTTTCTGAAACAGCTGTATGTGTGGATAAACTGTTTGATAAGTTACCAGGGACAGTTTATGGGTGGTGGTTGTGCTCTCTACACGTTGTGCTAAGTGCTGTTCAAACTGCCCATGACTCCCGGCCAACAGATGGGAAAGTCATTACCCATGAGATTCGAACAACAGTTGCTTTCTGTGTTTACAAAGTGCTGTACATGATCTGTATGTTCAGAAGTTAGAAACTGAATAGGAAAAGGCTGACGCTTTCTCAGTGCAACTTGTGTAAAACATCGCAGTAATCAGCACCGGGGTAATTTAGCGTACTGGTGGTCACTGGTCCAACCCAGGGCTGAGGGCTGTAGCGGCTAGCTGAAAGGGGTACAGTTACGTGGTGAGAGAACAGGAGCCATCTGGAACAACAGCACAAGGCCAGTTTGTGACTATGACACAAAGTACATCCTCATAAAACCAGGAGCATTTCCTGTGCTGTCACCAAAGTCAATAATCTTAGTAGGTGTAAGAATAGCACCACAGGTACATAAATCTTACTAGTCTTTAGTCTAATTTATGCATCTGAAGCACATAATCTGTGCTCTGCTCAGTCTTGGCACAGTTGCTGGAGTAATAATTTCTCATAAGTAAACTGTTGCGGACAATCTCTAGAAAGTATTCTGCAGAACTGATATGTTATTGACATCAAGTTTGGTATTACCTTTTTTTTTTTTCTTATTGCCTAGATTCCTCATCAAATAAACACATGATCAAATTAATCCTACCATTCAGGAGTTTATATTAGGAATGGAATTTGCTCATTATATTTAATTTATGGATAAAGAATCTCCATTAGTTTGTAATGTTTCCCTGTGCTGTAATAATGCACTCTGCTTTCTGAACTACTGTCCAGAGGCAGAAGCTGGTTAATGCAGAACTAATATTTTGTCAAGGTACCTGGGGGACTGACTTAGTAGAAGTAAATCAGTTCAGATAAGAATTACTTCATCAGTGGCCATTAGAGATTATTTATTTAGTTATTTATTGTAATCATACTATTGCAAATATATATTGAATTACTTCTGTATTGAAAAAAAAAATCCATGAGAGGGGAGAATTTTCAAAGATTTAAATAGGTCAGCTAGCAATAATTTTTGACATGACTCAAACATCCCTTTGTTCCTCTATAACTCACTTTGTAATACCCACAGATGTGACTGTTTCAGCCCTCTCCCCTGCAAGGATCTGCAAAATGCATAGCAGAATGGTTAGCTGGGAGAGGTATAGTTTGGAGACTCAAGTTGTAGAGACCTTATGAAGGGGCATTTCAAAACTTAAGAGGTCATAAATGGTGTAACCTGGCTTTGAGTCACTACCAGAATAATAATAAAAGAAGTAGCATTTCAGCCTGATCAGCACAGTGACTACGCAAAGTAAAAGGCAGAAAACAGCCTGGAATTTCTCAGCTGCTTCAGAAAATTTCTGCAGATATTTCTGTACCTTCCTAGTAAAATGTAGTATGAACACATTGCTGTAAACATGGATTTAACTTCTTGTTATGCATGTTACATGTTTATTAAAGGGAAAGTCAGTCACAGAAAAAGCTTTTTCATTTTCCCCTGATCTGTTCATATTTTTTTAGGAGCAGGACCCTGAAACATCTTGGAAAACGTTGCTGAGCTTTACATTCTTGCTGAGTACCTACACCATGAAAAGGTGCTGGCGAACATGATAATAAAATAAACAAAAAACCCCAGTAAGAACTATAGTATTACAAAAGCAGAGATGGGTGTATAGAATTATTTCCCATTTATTAAAAAAATATATTCTAAATGCAATTGTCAGAAAGTTTGATCCTGAAACTTCACTGCTGAGGTCAATGAGCATTTTTCTACTTGACAGATAATTAAGTCCTCTGTCAGAAATAACCTGTCTTTTCTCTCTCCATAAATATACATAGACACACATGCTTATACATGTATCTATCCATGAGAAAGGGATTAACAACACAGATATTTAGTCATTACCCTGGCCTCTTAGGGAAACTTTCTATTTTTCAAAACAGAATCACAGAATCATACAATCACAGACATAGAATCAAAGATCATCTAGTCCCAACCCCCCTGCCATGGGCAGGGACACCCTCCACTAGACCAGGTTGCCCAAAGCCCCATCCAACCTGGCCTTGAACACTTCCAGGGATGGGACATCCACAGCTTCTCTGGGCAACTGTTCCCGTGTCTCACCACCCTCACAGGGAAGAAATTCCTCCTAATGCCTAAATCTGTTCTCCTTCAGCTTAAGGCCATTACCCCTTGTCCTATCCCTACATGCCCTTGTAAAAAGTCCATCTCCAGCTTTCAAGCAGAAGCACAAGCCCAACGATGCACACCTCATTCTCCACTCAATCCTGAGCCATCATTAAGCTCTCTGAAAAGTGAGTGCAAAATGCTACCAACATGAGTAAAGCAATTTCTAATTTCTTCACATAAGCATGACATTATGAAGCATAAGGAAGTGGAAAAGCAGGTCCCTGTGTTGGCAGGATCAGGTCTCTAGATGCTGTTCCCTCATGTGCCAAGTTTTTCTTGCCATATTTCTCAGGTAATTAAGTTTGTTTACGGGAAGTCGTGTTCCTTTTCCCGCTTTTCCCCTTTTTATAGCCATTTTGCCCTGAAATCCCATGCTGGATAGAGATAGGTATCAGGACTGCTATACCTCTCTTACAAAGCAGTGGACTAAGTCAAAGATGCAGATGATTGATATCAGTGTGAATTGAATTAAAAGTTCCTGGTTTTGTGCTCGTGACAATCCTTTAATATAGATTGAAGGACAATTTTTCTAACTGGTGGTTCGTGGTCTCAGGTCTTTGCATTTGTATCTTCAGCACCTTTTCCTCAATGCATCCTGTGACCACAGGCTGACACGTCACATCCAATTCTGTGAAAATGAACAGTTGGAGGTCTGACTAAAGCAAAATTTTTAAATCAAAAGTGTTTATTTATTTAATGAAAGTGTAATATGGGAATATTTCCAAACTAAACCTCTCACTTCATGAGTATTACTATCCAAACCTTTGGAGTCAGCATTAATTTTCTTATACAGTTTAAACCAACACCACCTAAAATTATAAGGAGTTTCTGATTCGGACCTATTACTAACTAGATATAATATAGCAACATTCCTTTTTTTTTAACTTTTACTTATTAACTTTTGAAAAACACTGATCATATTTCCTTCTTCATGCATTTCCTCCTTCATGCATTTCCTCCTAAACTTACTGGTTCAGACAGAAGACCGTTCTGCTGATCCTTGCGTACATGAAGGAATTAGGTCATTTTTCTCTAGGTATAAAAAGTATAGGAAAGTACCCAGATCTTAGTCCCATATAGCGCTGAATATTCCAGCCATTATCCAACAAAGCACTTACACACACATTTAACTTTAAGCACCTCAGGAATCTTACTCATATCAATGGGTTTACTCAAGAATTTGGGAGGTTTAGGGCCAGAATTCTCAGCATCCTGCTGAAGGAGGAGATTCAGATGTGAGGAACAAAGGGCAGACTAATGAGCAAAGACCTGCTCATCGCCTGATCTTTGAGATATTCTGACATTTTATGAGGAAGAGAGTGAGCGCCAAAAAGTATAAGCCTAAATAATTTGCTCCTTTTGATTAGGGGTTGTGCAAGGGCTAACGGGTATTATAAGTGCTCCTAGGAGACACTGCTACACATAAAAATGGCAACAAAGAGAAGCCTGTATTTGGATGGCATTGACTTGGAAATACAAAAGGAAAAAATGCAGCTCCACTGAGCAGGGTGGGGTAAAGAATTGAAAAGAATAAAAAAGTCAACTTTTCTTGACGTGAAATTCAACTATATTTTCCCCAGGAAAAACGCAATGTAATACTGGTAATTTATACAGACAGTTGAACAAATTGAAACCATATACAGAAAATTAAATTATGTTTTTATGGAAAGAACAGAACACGTTTAACAAGCGCTACCTAGAGCCAGCAGTCTTTCACTATATAACTTGCAGGGTATTTTAATTATGCTGAGGTCAGAATGTCCGTTTCCAGTTTTAATCAGTTAATTCAAGATTTAATTTAGTCTGAAAAAATCTAGTAAGCTTTTTGTTCTTAGATTTATTTTTTTTATATTCCAAATATGAAGTAGAAATAAAACACAATATATCCCTAGATTTTTAAGATGCTAGGTTACATTTATGAAAATATCCTTGAGTACATTAGAAGAAAAAAGATAAAACTACTTACTGTGGTAAAATGTGTGCTTGACTTTTAGTGTTTTGCAAATTCCTTATACTTAACCACTGTGTTTAAGCCTAATTTTATATTGTATGGAAGCTTGGTTTGTGTTACAAAGAGATGGTTAAAAAAGAAGTGAGAAGTCCTTTAAAACCATGTGTGGCCAGAGTGGGTTTTTCTGTATGAACTGAGCTATATTCTGTCACTTGTTAATGGATATTTTTATTGCCTATTTTCAAATATTGGCTCACTGATAGCAGGAGTGAGTTGGATGTAGATGAATGCTATGGTTTTTTCCATGCTGTTTCTGCAAGGAGGTGACATGTTGCTATACTTGTGCCTGTTTCCTTATATGAAAAATGAGTGAAGAATGAAAACTGAATAGATCCTTTGTTTATATGGCAAGTGTAATGTGAATTCATAATGGTAAATACATTTTACCTGAAGCAAGCACTGGATAAAATGCAGAAGCAGGCTTTGACACTGGGACTGAAACTGGAACCTGCCAATGTTCCCTTCCTGTGATTGTCCTGAACACCAGGCTGAATAATCACTCTTATTTTTTGCTTTTGTTGTTCCAATGCATCTTGATTTGCTTGTTTATTCTTGTGCAATAAATAATTTTCAACCAGAGGAATGGAGAATGCAACTGGCTCATAACTGCCTTGTGCTGAATGTGCCTTCCAGAGAAGTTGGAGGATGTGGTTTGAAATGTCCTCAGACAGAAGAGAGAACTTGAGCCTGTCTCTTCCATATCCTGGTTGAGGAGACTAATCAGATTTGTACCGGGGGTTACAGTATGAGGTGGAGGGAGGAATAATGGTGGGGTAATTTGCTCCCGTTGAACATTAAAAGAAAATAATGATTCTACTCGTCTTTTTGAAAGAGAGGTGGTAGATACCTATGTTCAGGAAATGACCTCTAACTCAGGAGGTACTTTTATGCAGGTTTTTAAAAGAGGCAAGAGTTAGGACATTTTCTTAGGTAGTTCTTTTTGCTCAGTTCTAGATGGTTCCGTCCCCAGAGACTTCACTGTTTTGAATCTCATTTTGAGATGTCTAATACTTCCCTGGCACGACTTTGAGAGTCTGGTCACCTAATACAGGGTTGTGAATGTGGCTTGGCCAAAAAAATTAGATTTATGATGCTTCATTATTGCAGCTCATAAATCATTTTGTGGCTCTAGATCACACAGACTGCTTTTTTCCTTTATACCTGGTGATTCTCTGAGCTGGATGTTATTTAAGAAAAGCAGCATGGGCAGGATACCACCTAACAGATTCAATCAAAGTAGCATTTGAGGGAAATGATGTCCAAGTGTATTTTATATCTTGTAATTAAGATATGTGCTTGCTCAGATTAGACCCAAGGTATCCAGAAGGATGGCATATCTTCTGGCTGCTTTCTGTAGATCTGAATTTTCATCAAACATTTGAGCCTTTGTGCTGAAGACCCTACATTTTTTGTTACCCACTTGCTCTGCTATAGGTATGGGTAGAGTATAACAATCACTGCATGTTCAGAATAACAATAGCTGAAGTATACCTACAACTCTATTCCCCCTTCATAAAAATAATGATCTTGCTGTAACTCAAGAGACTGGCCTTACAGAAGCAACATAGCTATCATTATGTGTGTGTATACATCCCAAAACAATTCATAATCATTTCCATTCCCTGATTGGATGGCAGCCATTTGGTTAGTCGTCATTCAAGTGCAGGGAGACCACGTAGCTTGTGAAAGCTGTATTTGAGACAGCAAAACTGCCAAAACCATCCAAGTACGTAACTTGACTATCCAATTATATTAACAAACGATGATGGATAGAGCTTGAGATGGTGGAAAATGACATGTGGACCCAATTTTGTACTAGTAATACTTTCTAAAATGACACTCCACTACTTCATGTTAACTTTTCCTCTCCCTGTCCTTTTTCCCCCCTTCTTACTTCTCCAGAAGCCTTATCAGTCTCAGCTTTTGTGTCATTGAGTGACTGTACTGTTGAGCCTCATCTCCATAGGTAAAAATCTCTGCCACCACAGAGGGTATTTCTTTTCATTTCTCCTCTGTCTGAAGCAATTTTTGTCTGTGGGTTTATTCCCCACCTTTGGAACATGATCTAATGCCCATCACACTTGAAATAAAAAAAGCCTGGTTCAACATTATCTGCAAATCCTGGCTTGGCAAAAAAACCCCTGCATGCAGCAAAAATAACGAACTGTTCACCCTACTAGCAAGAAAATGATAATATTTTCAGCTTTTATTATGATACTGTGACTATTATGATTCGTATTGTCCATGCTCCTGAAAGGAAGGAGATAGATAAACTTTTCTTAAAAGAGATTTATTTATAGTCTTCCTGTTTGCACAAAAAGTTTGAAAATTTGACCTCAATATGCCCTAAAGGCTTTAACCCAGGAAATGAAATGTCCTCATGTATATATTTTTAGATTTCATGGTTTTAAGCTTCATTGTAGGACTTTTGGGGTTTTACTCACAGTGTTTGAGTGCTTGAGGTTAGCAGCACTACAATGACTAATAAAATCACGGGTTTTTATAATCAGCAAAATATAAGATTACATTCAAACTACAAGTCTGGGTGCAAAGGATAGAGAACAGATGTATTTCACGTGTTGTTTTTTCCTTCTCACAAACCATATCTTAAAATACTTCACAGAATTAAAAACACAGAAGAAAGTCTCACCCCAACCCTATTTAACTGATAGCCTGGGGAAATATAAATTAAGAAGATGAGACATGTGATTTCATCTAAGGTTAGAAATGTGATCAGGGATTAATGAGACATAAAAATAAAGAGAATATGGATGCAATAAAGTTGTATGAAACAATATCTAAGAAGATGCACACATTCACTGCGCCTAGACTTTATAAACAGAGAAAGACCACAGAGCAGAGGTCAGAGAAGGTGACAGCTGCCTCTGTGAGGAAGGCTGCAGGCAATCAAGGCAGCTAGTTAAAAAAAAAAAAAAAAAGGAAAATAAAAGAATGTGATTGGCAATTTTTACTAGATCATGGGATGCCTGCTTGTGACTGGGGTGATGTGTTCGGTGTTGTTTGTTAGGTAAGCTAAGTTTAATAACCATATTGCTCTTGTGAGTGAACACATGAATTGCAATTGCTACATGGTGGAGATCCTGTTACCATCAACTGATGTGCAGTACCATCAGCAGCTTTGTAGTCTGCAGGACATATCTGTCTTGAAGTTGACATGTTATACGCCCTCTTTGCCTCAAGCAAGATGTAAGAGGCAGAAATCACAAGCTCCGGTCTTCCTGAGGCAGGGGGAGATGGTTTGCACTGGTGGAGGAGCTGCAGGCAGATTCTTCATGTTTTTAATTGGAGAAGGTGATAAAACACTTCCTCAACACATCACCTGGCCATTGTGCTGGAAGAAACTGATGGGAAAACTGGATATTGACGGATGGAAAAGGGAGGGAAAAAAGGCTTCTGAGCCTTATGGGGTAGTGGAGAGTAAGGATTCTGCTTTGATTTTAATGTTTTTCTCTAAATCAGAGTTCAGGCCAGATGTGTGCAATGCGGACAGCAGCATAGCTTCGGAATGATCCATGTTACTGTGTCAGTAGTGTGGAGAGGCCCTGGCTACCACTGCAAAGTATCTGCTTTCTTCCAGTACTGTGAAATCTGCAGGATTTCAAGAAAGCCTTGAAAATCCTCCATTTAGTTGCGATATTTTTCCAACACAACCATTTTAACAGGAGAAACTGATTAGAGGAATATTTAATAATCCTGATTCCCAGTACTATGGGAGCTCTGTCCCACCACAAGTTTATTTTTATTTTGTACACAATAGGATACAGTTTGGCTGAAAATATTTTATACCAACATTTCTCTTGGATGAGCTGATGTATATGAACAACAGAGTGGCTTTATGAGGCAAACATATTTTGTCAATTTTGAACAGACAATATTGTCCCATTCTGAAATGCTGTTGCCTACTGATACTGAAAGATGCCATAAGAAAGAATCTATGGATGGACAAGTCATATGGACATGGCAGCTATAGGGAAAAAAACGTGAAGGTCTTAGCAGTCTATTTTATTCAGTTAATGAGGTTGAGCTGAGAAAAAAAATGCTCCAGTTGAGTAGCCTTATACCGTATATAAAGCATGTTTCAAAATACTGATACTAGAAACAGACCTGTACTTGATGAACTCCAGATGATTCCACTGATGTTAATACAGAGAAAAAAACTTCAGCATCTTCCCTCCTCCATCCCCTTCCCCTGCCAGAGGTAATCCAGAGATTCTTGCACTGTTAAAGTCATTATGACATATTTTGGAACTAGCAAAAATGAAAACGATTCATCTCATCTTTCCTATGATGTTTAAAAAATGTATTTTGCAGTAGCTCTAAGTACAAGGCAACTAGAAAACTTTCAGCTATTTATATAAATAAATATTGTAGGAAAAATCTTTGAAGTGGGAGATCATGAGTGAACACATCTGCTTAACAGAACTGAAAGCACAAGGGTTTGAGACCTTTCCCTTCTCTTGTACCAAACAAAATTAAAAAGATGTGCTTTGTTTTAACGTGTTACTCATAAACCTTTTGCATTGTTTTGTATTTCAACACTTACATAGCAAAAAGAGTATGTAGATAAACAAATGCCTTAGTAAGAGAAGTATTCTGGTTCTTATTTATTGACATAGCATAAATGTCATCTTTGATAGTAAGACTCCAATTTACTTTTTACTAAATAAAGCCTTTAGAAGATAATGTAAAAAAAAAAAATGTTCTTTGGTACTTTAATTTCAGTCATGAGAAAAATTCTCGAAGATACTACAGTTTAAACAGTTCAACATAATATCCAAGAATCTGACATTGCTTTACAAAGAGTTGTCTCTTGATCAAAAGGATGGAGCATATGAATTAAGAAGTCTTTTCCATCTTGAAATAGTAGGATTCTGTGATTCATTCTATTCATAGTACAGCCTGAAACCTTTTTCCATTATTATCCAGTCAGTAATGCTGAAAAAAACATCCTTAAGCCTAATGGTCTTGTTCAAATATTTTTTGAGTGGGGGAAGGGATGAAACAGACAAAATCAAAGAAAACTCAGACCTCAGTGAAGATTTTTCCCGTAGGGGAAATGAAAGAACTATTTTAAAATAACTTTTCCTCCTTTTCCATAAAACGTGTCTTTTCTTCAGACAACATATAAATGGTAGATTGCTCTGAGGTCTCGTATGTTCCTGCCAGCTAAGGAGCCTGTGACGAATGTTGCTCATAGGAGGATGTCTCTTCCAAACTGGTAATGACCGTGACCAAACCTAGAAGTTTCAGTGCAAAGAAGTGGGTGAACTTCCTTTATCTCCTGAATAATGTATCAAATACAGACCTGTACAAGAGCGCTGTGGTAACTTAGTTTTGGGGAGTGCCACACTTAAAGAAATGAAAAGCCTAATACATGCCAGATCAGTAACAGCTCCCTTTACCAACAGATCAAATTTTTAAACATTTAAAAATTGCTTACTATAAAAAATAGAACAGAGTTAAAAATGAAACTGCAAACAGATTTTTAAGTAATCCTAACCTGCTAGTGATAATGGTATGACTTAGATATTCCAGTATCTCAGCTAGTTTGTGAAATTGGCTGCCTTTTGCAATTGATGTTAAATGTGACGTGTTGGAGACTGCTGGTGCTGCACCGTCCTTACCAGAACGGCTGATGATAGCTGCTCTAGGCACTTCTGAAGTCCAAAATGGAATGACTGCAAAATGGAACAATTCAAGCAATTGCTCTTTTTTCAATTCTTGTGGTTAGATGTCGGACATCGCATAGTATTTTATGTCCTTGCTTTTTCCTCCTCTTCCTCAAGCCTTCCACAGGAAATGTTTCTGTTATATATCCTGATTAGATTATGTATTTAAGTTGCCTTTGTTGTGGTTACAGCCTCTTAAAAACACTGAGGTATAACGTTGCAAAATATGTATCATAAAAAATATGAAAGGTACACATTTTTAAAGATTTGTAATATGCATTTTTGACTATATATGTTTAAATAAAATTAATCTAAACATGAAGTTGTCAAGACTACATAAGGTACCCCTTTCTGAGATTGCATTGGATTTCAGTAACTTTGTCACGCTGTTAAATTCCTATTATCTTTTAATACCCATCTAAACTTGTAGGCTCTTACCAAACATATTAATAAGAGGGGTTTTTCTGACATTTAATATTAAGCATTAATATCAAGTATGTATGAAAAAAATGTCATTTTAATGCATTTCTTAATAGTGCTGTACATCCTTTGCCTTTATGTTTACTCCCAGTGTGTTATTATATGGGTCCTCAAGAAGGCCTCTGTATTTCCTACTTTTATATCTTAATATATTAGATAAAAAATGGTATTCAAGATGATTCTGGCAAGAACTTTTTCTTATGCCTGCTAATGCTACTGTTCTATAAAAAGAGAGGCCAAGCTTAAATAATACAAGATGTTTTCTCTTTGGCATATAAAAAGATAAAAAATCCGTATTTTTATTTTGGTTGGGAAGATGAGAAAAGAGAAAGACTATGACACAGTGTGTTTTGTATCCCTCCTACAAATACTGTGCAAGATTTGCCTATGAATTTTAGTAATGTCTACAATTAATATTTAGGTGTTTGGAAATCTTTTAATTATTGCTTCTACTTTTTGAGTGGTTAAATGTAAAACATAACAAGAATAAGACTAACAACTACACCAGATTTCTGATTATTATTGTTACTATAATCTGGATAATCTCTAGTTCAGCTTTAGCCTTTTTGATCTGTGGTAGCCAAAACTGAAAACAGTGAAGTGTTACTCTATTTCCTTAAGACTAGAGTACAGAGGAATAAACTACTGATATATCCATGAAGAACCAATGTTGCATGAAACATTTATCATGTATGTAACTTTGATGCAGAAATCAGTGGGATTTAGTGTTCTTCTACGAGGCGTAATACTTGTTTCCTCTGCAGTTGCCTCAACCGTTCCTGAATTTTTGCGGTCTCCAACTTTCTTCTATTTTGAATTTCAAATGGCAGTGTAATACCCTGAAAAAGAGGTAGTGGTACATTGGAAACAACTTACTGAAATTGTTTTGGAAATACAGAAATGTAATTCAGAAAGTTCTAAGTCTAAGAAAGATAAGTTCTCCTCACTTTATTTAAAGAGATATGGTTCAGAAACTCGCATTGACCATGTCAAGCTCTTGTCCAATTTGCTGTCCTGATAAACATTTATTTATGTAATGTGGAAGAGCTGCAGTCAGGGGAAATGAGATTCCCACTTTACAGTAACCATGGTCCTGGTGGTGGAACGTCCACTTCAAATCGCTCCTGATTTAAGTCCCTTACAGAAATCCGGCAAGTTTTAATTGGGGGTACCACAGGTACAAAAATTGTGCAAAATTTGTCCTGATGGCATTTGTTGTAGCTTGATAGGTTAGATGCAATTTATCTCACTCATCTTTAGCTACCTACATATGTCAGGCTTATTTTTAGTTTTACAAGGATTTAAGTACGTTCATGTTATTAGCTAGCAAACAGTAAATGAAGCACTGTGACAGTGCCCAATCTAGCAAATGCATCATCGGACAGGAAAATGTAATAAACAGAAACAAATCAGCACTAACAACAGAATAAAGAGGTGTCGTGGAAAGTCTCAGCTCTTGGGGAATGGTAATGTTCCCACTTCTACAACTGTGAAAGGAATGAGGAAGCTCAGCTGGTGTCTGTACAATGACAATGAGGGATAAAGACAGGAAAATGAAGGAAAATATGAAAAGGATGAGTCAGCAACATGCCATTATCTGGAAAAATACCAAAATGCTGGGAAAGATATTGAAATAGTATTTTAATTTCAGGCATGTATATGCCTATAGATGCATCTATATCTATAGACATCTATACTACAGTTAAAGGGATTCTCTGAAGCTGCTCTCAAGGCTAGGCTCCATGTCCAAGTCAGTGAATTTTCAAATGTGACCCCCAATGTGGATGCAGCACAGGGCAGCCTGCAGGCCCAGTCATTCAATACCCTGTTGGTATGGTATCAGGTAATTAGTATCTCTGCAAGAAACCCTCCCAAGTGGCAGTAAGTTCCCTCATCTTTATTGGAAGTGGGTCTAAGATCATATAATTTTAACAACACTCACCTAACAAGATTATAAAGGAACGCTGGCTACACACCCATAACCAAGAAGCTAAAAAAGTATTTCTCATCACTGAAAAATCCAATATCCACATGTAACTTAGAATATATTAAAAATACTTAACTAGAGATAGGATTGTACACAAGAAATGTCATTCCAGACTACATGACATTAAATGTAAGCCCCAGTAAAAAGGTCAAGACAATAAATTAATATAAAATAATATTAATACCAACATAATTACATGGATAATAAATTTAAATCACAAGGGTTCAAACTATGAGAATCAAGAAGGGAAACAGGTGACCTGAAATACAGGCACATGTGTCATGGTGCTCATTATGTGGAAAACAATGTGCAGAAAGGCAGAAAGAAAAATGCCCTACCTTTGGGCAATAAAGCACAATGTATGGGAGAAAGAATCACTTTATCTTCTAAAGTCATGCCATCTCAAGCAGGAAAAAATAAGTAACAGTTACCAAGGCTGTAAAGATTTCTAGTAAAAGGAAGGATAACTTCAGCATAAGTTTAAAAGACTAAGAGACGCTCAGGATGAAGTTTTCCAGAAGAATGTCAATGATTCCATTTTTATGTTTGCAACTATGCTGTTAGACCAATGACTAAATTCAATTGCCACTGGTTTATGGAGCCAGGTGCATTTTAATGCCAAGAACACCAGTAAACAGCAACATTAGACTGAAGAAGTGAGGCCAAGTGTTGTTCATCTACAATAAACTCATTCAGGAGCCAGTGGACAAATACAGACTCCTGGTAAGAAACCCAAGAACCAACAGACAAGGAAACCAAGGAAATGGTACACCTAGAGGCAAGATGAAGCTAGAAATAGTTCCTCACATAGTCTGTAAAACTACAAGAACACAGAATGTCCTTAATGTTGTTGTAGCTCATAAAGATGGATGTAGCTGCCTGCAAAAAAAGACATAATTTCAACCCCCAACATTTTCAGTGCAGCTGTCTAGAACTGGTGAGAAATCCTTCAAGTAAATTGTCAAGCACTCAGAAACCAGATATTTTAAAGAAAAAAGAATCATTATCATGACCACAACCCTAAAATGTTACTATCCTGCAGAGTGATTAGAGTGAAAGTGTTCTTTTCAACAGCAAATTAGGAAAAAATGCTCATCCAAAACTAGCAGGCCAAAGCCATTGCTAGTAGATAACCAGTATGCTCAGAAAATTAATCTGAAATAACTGTATAATTTGAGTTAGAGCCTTATTTATGAGTCTTATCCTAAGTAACAAGCAGTAGGACAAGAGGAAATGGCCTCAGGTTTGCACCAGGGGAGGTTGAGATTGGATATTAGGAAAATGTCTTCACTGAAAGGTTTGTCAAGCATTGGAACAGGCTGCTCAGACTGCTCCATCCCTGGAGGAGTTTAAAAGATGTGTAGATGTGGCACATGAGGGACTTGGCAGTGTTAGGTTAATGGTTGGACTTCATGATCTTAAAGGTCTTTTCCAACCTAAAACATTCTATGATTCCGTGATTGATTAGAAACTTACTACAAAAAAGCACCGCCAAGTGTACCTGAATGGTTACAATACATGCTTTTGAAATTTCTGTGTTGTGAGGTTAGAACAAAAATTCCTCAAAAAAGCCACTTATAGTGGAAATACAGTATAGGGAAAACTTGCCAGGACCTGAAGAGTGCAATGGAACATGAGATAACATTATCAATGTCTCCGAAAGACTGAAAACCAGAGCAGAATAGTGGCAGCCAGCCAAAGGGCCTCAAAAAAGGACCAGGAAGAGTCTCAGATTTCATTTGGCTTTGTGCAGGAGAAATATAAAAAGTAATGTATATTAAGAACTACTAGGATACCACTAAACACTTTGAAGACATAAATAACTGTGTGACTCCCACTCATAACACAGACATTAAACCCTTTGAAAACTATCAGGTTGGGAGGATTGTGATGGTTAGTATATGCAGTGTCAATATGGTTCACATCATCTACATTCCCATAACTTATAGTCCCAACGACTTATCAAACACTTAAAAAAAGACACAGAAAAAGCCATATTTAAAAAGCAATAAAAGTAAGCGTAAGGAGCTTGGATATACATGAAGAAGTCTTAGTCTGCAGGAAGCAGCTGGAAGTCAATCTTTATGTGACTGGATTAATAGCTAAAGTTGTAACCCCGTTGTAAATAAAGCATTTATTCAGGTTTTCAGTCATTAGTCTTTATGTGATACTCTTCAGCCTGTGGTCCATAAATAAGGTTGGATTTCTTTTTTTTTTTCATTTTCCCTTGTAGAAATAAATATCTATCATTATTTCAACAAGATGAACAGCTGATGGGGGCAGGGAGGGTTTTTTTTTTTAGGTTTTCTTGTTTTGTTTTGTTTTTGTGGGCCATATTTTCAGAGACTTGAGAAATTTTCCAGAACCTGCTCCAGGCTATTCTATTGATATTTCCAATTCCTCAGAGGCTGTAAGAAGGGATTAACTGTTGGACGATATTCACATGAGAGACCATGAACACTAGAAGTTGAAGGCTTTGCAGCATAATAATCTGTGGAAATGTCATCTGAAGAGCTGAGATAATGTCTGAAATTTGCCAATGGGCAAGAATACTGTATCTGGGGATGTAAAAAAGATAGGCTTGAGCTTGATTATAAGAATTCAAGAAAGAAGGAATTGAATCTGAATAGAGAGACTTGTGGCTCTTTGGATTACGTCTCACAGGAGATAAGCACTTGCTGACCTTCTGTCCCTCAGTGCTCTTCTGCCCAGACTTTAAGTGCACTTGAATGTTTGTTTCTTGACCTTGAGCCCTAGCAAAGCAAAGAGGTTTAGAAATACTTGAATTGGATCTTTTGTTATGATGATCTTTTCATGAATAATTTTTTGGCGAGGTTAGTGTAAATCTGGATGCTATTCATGAACTGTTCATATTGCAAGGTACAGGGGAAAAAATCACTGATTCTGTGAGAAGAGCAAATGGCAAAGTGCTGTCAAGGGCAGGTTCTTATCTGCAGGACAAATACTTTGATGAGCTGCACAGTCAGATATCTTGCAAGTCAAGAATTGCAGAAGGCTATTAAGGAAAATGTTATGTTGAATTTCTGTTCCATGTATAGATAACTGTGGTCAGAAGACAATTCACACATGTAATATATCAGCTACACTTTAGTTTTGGGCACTGAGTCCCTAGAAGCATATCCATGTAGCTCTGCGTCCAGTCAAACTAAGGCCACACAGCTATGTCAGGAATTAGTGTGACATCAGGATGCACCAAACCATGCAGTCTTACCAATCTATAGCTTTCTTGAACAAATATGTCGAAAATGGGATGTAGTACACCAACTGAGGTCTTTTCAGAGAGTGGTGAGGCATGGATTAAAAATTATTTTATGTCACTCCATGTGTTCTAACATGATGTCTACTATTATTTCACAATTGTGTGTTGTTGACTCCAGTATGATTTGTAGTCTGCAATAGCACTGAAGCTTTATTTCTGAAGAGCCGCTACCTAACCAGTTCTTTTCCCTCTTACATTTGCACAGATGACTTTTTTTTTTTTTTTCCTGAACAGAGTATTTTGCTCATGCTCTTATTTATTTGTTTCATCTGTTCCCGGTACTGAAGTTTCTCTTTTCCAGCTCTATCTATGTATTAAGACAATTTTTTTCCACATCTGAAAAACAGTATCTTGAGGAGTGTTGGGCACTCAGTCACTCTTACATGATAATCTGCAGAATAATGCACCTTGCAGCTCAAGATATTCAGAGGTTTTGGATCCTTTTTCTTTTGATATGAATTTAAGCAGGCCGTACTATTTTTCTCTCTTGTGTTTTGATGTTTCTGAAAAAGGAATCTGAAGCAGAATGAGACCTGGAATATTTTCATTCATTCTGCTGTGCTAAGGATGCATTCAGTTACGTATCAGATGATTCATGAGGTTTCTAGTAGTGGGCACTATTTATCCTGCCCACTCCCTTTAGGGGGATTGATAAGTATCTGTTTTGGGACAATACAGGGTGTCCAAAGGTTAGAATATTTGGGGTGATATACCTTATACTCTAGAGTTTTGTGTTTCAAGAAAAATCTTTTTTCCATTACCTCTGAGCAGTTTGGGTCTGCTGGCAGTTGCAGGAAGATCCTCCTCTTCCCCTTAGTCTTCAAGGCTACAACCTTGCAGTTTCCTGCATCTCTCCCTATCTTCATTCTAAAATGTTCTCCAGGATCAGTGTGGTCATTTATCTTCAGGGAAGTAGAAATCTGCTTCTCCTTTCTGGGAGTTCTTTCTGATCTAGTGTGTATAGGCAGGATAAGACAAACAGGTGGTCTCCCCTCCCGCTCAGCCACATCCTCTTTAATAATGTGTACAATATACTGCACACACAGCAAACTATGGTCAAAGAAACCAATCATCATCAGCATTTCTCACTCAGAAGCTGATAAAGTACGTGTCTTTAACATGATATTTTGGTGACTAAGAAGTTGGTGGGTTATTTCTCATCCAATCAATAAATTTGGCTTAGAGAGCACTCGTAGCAAGGAGGTAGATACTCTGTCTGACCTGTCTGATTCAGGATGAAGTACACCTCAAATAAATACTCTACCTTCCATCTTTAGTGTATGTTTTGTATGTTGTCAGGTCTGCCTGACAGGCAAGATGAACCAGAAAATGCTTAGGTCATCACTCCCACCGCGCTACAGACATAAGGCAAGTGCAGAGACATCTCAGCTCTCATCTCTTTTGAGCACTTCAGCACAAGCCTGGCAGTTTCCATTAAAAACCAGAGACATCCAGGGAATGTCGCTGCTCCTATGGGAAAAGAAAAAGACAAAAAAAAAAAAAAAAAAAA
>VXBL01001075.1:1045810-1216309 GCA_013400195.1 Aramus guarauna
AAAAAAAAACCAAAAACAAAAACAAAAAAAACCAAAAACCAAAAAAAGAAGCTGCTAGGTGCCCCCACTGACCTTGTGTATATTCTGCTATAGCTTGAAAAATGTTCATGAGTCAGACTGCCTATCTTACAGTGATTGGATTTGCAAGTTTCTTAACCTAAATTATTCCTTTTACTAGGTTCTTCCTTCCAGTTATGAATTGACCAGCTAGCACAGTTACGAAAGTACTAAACTGCATGCACAAAAGCTGCTAAGAAGTGTTTCAATTATTTTTATGACACTTGAACAACCCCCAAATTTTTATATTGTTGTGTTACTAGGATCTCAGTGATGTTCTTATAGCCTATACAGAAGAAGAAAATCCATTGTTAATTCTCTTTTTCTCTAGAAGCATTTAAGAGTTAATCACCTATGCACAAATTTTGTATTGAGGTGAGTGAAGTGTGACCGTAGCTCTCCTGGGGAATGAGTTAAGACTTTCAAATTATGTTGTCATTCAAACGAATTTCCTCCAAATATAAATAAAAACCATAAATCTTTTAAAATTATATGATGAATATTGAGTATATAAATCAGTTTTCTGATGTATTCGATGTTGCTCATAACATAAAACTTTAACATTAATATAAGCCCTCACAGTAATATGTATGGGTTGTGTAATGGGCACAGTCATTGAAGATGCCAAGTATTTTGAGAATTTCTGTAATTTTATGTTGACTTTCTCAATTATCTTTATTCTTCGTGGCTGATACAGAGCACTGTGAAATGTTTTAGAGTGATGTGCATTACAGAGAAACATCAATTGTCAAAATATTGTGTAGGTTGTTGCGTGAAGGTTTTAGCAAAAGCTGTGGGGAAAATGTATCTTCAGGTCACTGGATGCAGTCAATGGCACTGAGTCTCATTTCAAGTGACAGATATTACTTATAAGTCCTGGAACAGAAGCTATTAATCTGTTTAGTGTAAATAAGTTCATTAATGGACTATACCAATTTTTGAGTACACAGAGAACAGAAGGCTTTATTTGGAAAGATTTGTGCAGCTATTGATACTTTTGGTGCTCAGCTCAAAGTTCTGGCTCGTAATCTTGTGTTCAGAACTTAAATTTTTAACTCTGTTCAGGAGAAGGAACATGAATTGTTTTCAAAGACAAAGAAAAGTTTCTGTTCAGGTGACTTCCAACACTTAAAGCCTTTCTCTCGCTAACAGCATTTTGCTTTTTCCGTTCTTCTACTACATTATTCACTTTTTAAAATTGATCTACATTGTCAGGACACTGAGGACACCGGTAGGTGTTAATGGCGCTGAGCATCCTCATCTGGGACCCCTGCCCATGCCCCACGCATGGCCCAGGACCCCATTTCAGCTCAACCCAAGGCCATCAGTCCCCATCCCAGGCTGATGTCCCAGCTCAAGAGACTGGCCTCAGGGATGCCCCCAGCTGCCCCCCAGCCTGCCCTGCTCCCTGGCAGTGGGATGACCGTGGGGACCCTACGCTGCTCTCACTTCTCAGCCTGAGGGAGCCGCTGGCCTCGCTGCACCCTGGCATCCATTATTTCATAACTAAAATCTGAGGCAGAGATGTTAATTTTAGCTGTAGACCAAACAAATATTCACTCATCCATTACACAGTTATGTGCTGCTATGAATCTTAATGTCTGTCTCTGTAAAGGACGGGGTTTGTAAGCTGAATGTTTTAAGATATCAACTATGGAGTAGATTGATAAGAAAAATGTAGCTTTGAAATTGCTTAGCAGTTGGAAAGCAATACTTGTGTAAATAAGTGCTTCACTGGTCTTACATTCAAATGATTTCTATGAGACATCAGCCTGATCATTTTCTAAGAGATTTTGAAACTACATCTTATTGTGTATTTGCTATTCAACACAAAATCTCCATTTTGGCTAGGTGAAAATTTTCCAGTTTATAAAGCTTGTCTGAATTTTACACACGTTTCATTTAATCATCTGGAGCCATCATTTTTACCAGTAAGATACAGAAAAGTGATTTTCTATTAAACTTACAAAAATCTATTATTGCCTTCACAAACCATTTGTGGTACAGTTCTGTATTATTGTCACTCTTCAGAGCATTGGTACTCTTTAGAGAAAACAGTGGAGCATTTTATTTGCAGTTGCTTGCCTTTTCAAGACCCATTGAAAGGGTGCGGAGCACTCCACAATTAATAACCCTGGCACACTGAAGCTTCCAGGGATGCCAAACATAAGAGGAGGGAATTTCCATTTCCATCGTTCAGAACCTGTCTGTATTTGGATTTATTTCTAGATGCCTTTGGAAAGCAGGAATACATAGGATGCTATGTTTTTAGGGGAGGAATATTTAATAGGTAAACAAATTGCTTTGGTTTTATGTCCATTCACAGCATCACTATTTTTAGCATTAATGACTGGTACTAATCCTTTCATTGTTAATTCTGAAGCTATTTTTTGATTCCAAGTCCACCCTGTCCAGAGGGGATCCTTGAAGAGTGTGGATCCTGGCATTCAGCATGTATCTGTATAGCCCTGTAGACTTTCAGTGGTAGGGTTCAGTATCGGGATGACCAAGGCCATCCTTGCAACCCTCCCTGAAGCCACACTGGCCAGACTTTTATTGCAGGAAATGCAATAAGTCCCGTAAAATATTGTCGGCTGCCAGAGGACTATAGTTTCCTTTGGGGAATTCTGCAAAGTTTGAGATAGTGTCAAAGTATTTTTCCACTTATAGAATAGAGTTTTTCTTATCTGAGGATCTCAGTGTGCCTTGAAGACCTTAACAGAAGGCAGGTATATATCTGAAATAATCCTAAATACATTTAACCTTCACACAGTTAAATTTTTTACTGGACTTAGTCTTGTTATACAATGATATCAAGTTTGTTTCACAGAATATATTTTTCATAACACGTATTGATAATATTTTCATTCTTTCTGAAAGTAGTCTAATACCCTTCTTGCTAACTATTTCGCCTTATATAGACCTACCTTCTGGGAAATGAACTCTAATGTGGGAAAGCACAGACTCCAAAAAGATCATTGAATATGTTCAATTGAAACTGAGTAAGTGATATTTAACACGTGTGCAACATGATCTTTGATCTAGAAGGATTTTCTTAAGAAGGAAGGAATGATATTTGATGAGACTATTAAAGGAACACTATGTCTCATTTCTGTATTGACAGCATACAAAGACTTTTTATATGCGTTAAAATGTTGCAGAATATTAGAATAGCTACAACTCCAGCTTATTGCCTGGCATGCAGCTTGAACTCTTCAGTTTATTGCACAATTACAGCTTGAAAATGTTACTTGAATTTAGTCTTTAAGTACCTGCAGAAGCATATGTGATACTAGAGTATATATATGTACATATACATTTCATCTAAAGGAGGACTACATAACAACATTCAATAGCTGGTAGCCAAGGTCAGTGAAGTTCAAATTTGGGGTGGAAGATACTGTTTTCCAGGTAAGCATGGAACACATATAGGCATCACCATGCAGAAAGTGAGACCCTTGTGTGTGCAAGTGACATGACTATGAGCACCATAGTTTCTTGGTAGAGTGGAGTAGTTTGCATTAGACTTCATGCCATAATAAAATGGCTCATTTAAAGCGATTATTTAGATATACTGCAAGGAAGACATATAATGCAATCATATTTAAAAATAGTTAGGGTGGAATCACTTTCACAGAACTTCAGAACCCAACAGTTAGATGTTTAAGTTTCAGGTATTTCCTTTAAGCTATGTGTAGCCAATAGGGAGAAACAGAACTGGACTGTAAGAGAGACTTGCTTTTATATGCCCAATTTAGAATAAAATGAAACAACTTCTGATTCTCTAAAAAATCAGGGTGGAAGGGGTGCTTTTGATGACCAGCTAGGAGTTATGATGCTAACTCTGAAATGATTACATTAGGAAATATGACTTGATTTCTGATTCCTTTGCTTTTTATACGCTTTCAAAAATTAGTTCTCATCATTATCTTATTAAAATAGTTTATGTATACCAAGAAACGACTTCAAAGTTTATTCATAACAATCTTAAACTGCCCATTTTCTTACTTCATCAAGTTCTGGTGTTTGGGGTTTGTTTGAGTTTATTTGCTCATTTCTACAGAAAAATTAAAAGTTCATATTACACATAAAATTTTGCAAATGGTTTCTCTTACTGTAGTACCAAATGTCATCACCCATGTCTTACACTTCAGTAATTGGCTGGATATTTGACAAATAGATAAAACATATCTACTAATATTTATAAAATATACTTTATAAATTAGATAGAAGCCATGGGGAATATTAGACACTTATTCATGTTTTTGGAGCAGGCTTCAGAAGATACATATTTGGAAAGCTTCGGAGTAATTTGAGAAGAGGCAATCATACAATGTTGTCTTGTTCCTTTGCTCTTCTAGTTTTATAGAATCCAGGAGATGAGGCTCTTTTTACCAATTGAAACTACCATTATTTGAAATTTAGCTAGTGTTTTGTTTTAAAACAAACCTGTCTCCTTGTGGGACAGATTTTTATTTCATTTTTTTCCACTTCATTTTAGCAATATTTGTGTGTGAGCTTCTCTAATTTATACAGTCATTTTGAAAAGCAGAATACCTTGTTTACATCAAACAAACCACATTCATGTAAGACTAGAAAATTAGCCATTGCACAGCAGGTCTTCAGCAGTAATCTAGTTTTAAAACATCTCGATCAGAAATTGCCTTTGAATATGTGGATATTTCTCTGTCATTATACAGTTGTGGAAAAAATACTTAACTGGTGCTGGGAGCAGACCAGAGTTCAGGACTCTTCTGTCCTAAATTTCCATTTCCCCCTCGCTCCAGGCATGTGTGACGGAGAAAACAGTTAATGCTCGATACAATAAATTTGCACGACACATTAAATTTAAATGACACATTAAACTAATAGTTTAACCACTAGATAGAGTACCATACTTAGTCCCAGTAAAGCTTGCATTGTTTGATTGAATATCTTTCAACAAGGAAGATGGAGAATACTGAACTAGCCAGGAGTTTGTGATTATGGCCCCTGTTCAGGAGATGGGAGTTATGGTTTTGCTTTTCCTCAGGCTTGCAGGGGGATGTGAACTTGTGGCCCCAGCATCATCCCTAATCAATCATTGTAACCTTTTATTGCAATTAAATATGTATAGGATTTATGTGATACTGCAGGTTTTGATATTTTTAATCATTGTCAGTGTTCTCTTATTGCCGCTTCTCTACAACCATACAAGGACACTGCATTTCATGTATGAAGTTAAGTACATATGCACACATACATATTTGTATGAATATGTGTATATGTGTGTAGAGTTATGCGATATGAGCATCATAATAGATTTTGTATTATTTTCAACATCATTATGTTTGTAACTATGTGTTTACTCACCGTTTTTTGAACAACTACTAAGTATTAAACAAAAATTATTGGTACTCTGATCACAGTAACACGAGGATTTTGTTGGAAGGGGTTGGACTAGATGATCTCCAGAGGTTCATTCCAACCCCTACTGTTCTGTGATTCTTCCTGGAATATAAAATAACTTAGACATGGGAAAGGTATATGAAAACCCAAAAGATTTATTTCACTTGATGTCAGTTTGATTATATCAGCAGTTAATTTTCTCTGAAAGAAACTTGTGTTTACTATAGTCTGTGTCCCTTTAAAGTCTCTCACATTACCTTTAGCTTTGATTAACCCAAATTGTTATTTCCCATGTGTGCTTTTTGCCTCCCTGTTGCTCGTTCCTTTTCCCTAAAGATAGATAATTAACATAAAATTAATTCTAACAGACTGAAAACATTAACAGTCTTACTGGGCTTTTGCATTAAAAAGGAAAAGCTTTAAAATAATTCTTTAGCACAGAGAACAATACAGTCATGAATTCCAATGTGCATCATTTGCTTATTCAAAATACTTCTAAGACATTACTTATAAAAATGTCTTTATTGTCGTAATGTGAAACAGTAATCTTCTATGTTGATAAACAGCTAAAAGTCAGTGCACACTAAGAAATTCATGGCAAAAAAATATATATATAAAGAAGGTCCTTTTGTTTGTGCGTGTGAATATCCTTTCTGTCCAGGAACATTGGGAACTCTGAAAGGACCATAAATCTTAGTGCAAGTCTTTCTTGCTTTTCCCATTTGTTCCTCAAAAATCTTATACTGAAATGCTCATCTGTGTTCACTTCTCCTAGCGAATCCTCTAAGATTATGAACTTTTCCTAAAGGTCCAATACCTTTCCATCTACCCCATAAATTACGACTCCCTTGTAATGAGTTAGTGTTATAATGAAGACTTATTGGCAATGCAGTGTATTTTAATAGACAAATTACTCTAAATTAAGCTCTAACCATCTGTTCCATTCTCATTTATGACTCTAAAAAGAACATATTTTAAAATTATATAATTTAAAAATAATGTAAATGATTGAAGTCTGCAGTAAAGCTTCTGCATATTTGTTCAGTGTAGCATACTTATGGTAATAGTGATGTTCCTTCCTTGCTCCAGGCATATATGAAGGAGAAAGTGGTTAATGCTTGATACAATAAATTTGCAGTTATTATGAAGCATTAAGTATGTCAAAAAAGATATTTTACTCCTAGAGAGTTTCACTGAATGTATATCTCTGTGTTGGAGCATCCTGATGGGATACCTGGAGGCAAAGCTTTAGCTAATTCTACAACTTGTAGGGGGTTAAGGATATCAGAGACATTAAATGCTGACAACTGTAGTTTTAATATGCTGGGGAAATGGAGCTATTCCATATCACTTTCTGTATTTGTTAACAGTTATGCCACCACCAGGGATCTCACTAGGATTTATACAGAAAGAACATGCTGATAGCTATTTAGACAGAAAACGGTAATTTTTTTTTCTCCTGCAGACTCGTTCAGTAGTAAATTGTGGTGCAGATTGATAGAGCAGCAAGGCAGAGAACAGAAAAGACATGGTATTCTTAAAGGATGCAACTGAAAGTCCAAGTAAATGCCTTTTCCTGCCATTGCCTCTCTGTTCCGTCTGTGTCCTTTGTGTTTTAGAAATATGCCATTCAATACTTACATTGATCTCGTAAGTGAGATGACTATTACTGTTGATTTTAACTTCAAAATAAGCATCGTCAGTCTCCGAATATTTCTCTCTGACTTCACATGACTGTTGGATTTGACTGGGAGGGCACCTGGGGAAGGGGCTGGGACAAGTACTACTCACCAGGCAGAGACCCCTTTTCTCCTGCAAGCTTGGGCAGGTTTCTGATCTTACCGAAACACCAACCAACTGCACCCAACCTGCAGTTTGTCACCAGATTCAGCTAAAAGATGGCATCAGTCTCACCAGTGTGCAGTTTAAAAGGTAACAATTTCACCTGGGATGCCTCTAGAGACGGTGAAGAGCGTGGCAGGGTTGTTTCTTCTGTGGGTTTTTGAACAGGATGAGTTTCCCTTCGGAAGCGTCACTGGCTCTGGAGACAGCCCGCTTGCCTGAGGCAGGCTGGATGCTGTGCCGTTAGCTCAAGTTAGACAAGAAGGATGCCAAAGTTAGCATTTACTCATAGCCCTCCATTTAACGTCTCCTTTTCAATCATTTATAGAATGACATCAATGATTATAAAGGGAACATCTGCTGATGGCTTTAGGAGGTATTAAGTTTGGAATGACTAATTTAGTCGTATAATTAACAGAAATACAGTTTGTTTGGCAGAATAGGAAACCCACGCTATAGAGATACTGATGATAATTGTGAAGGCCAGTAATAGAAATCCAAATGCATCACTTTAGTGCATTACATGTCTGAGTCTGTCATTCCAAAGTAAGTGCCTCTTAAAACCAGATGCTCCCCCTGCAATATTTGATGTGTGTTTATAATGGGTGGACAAAGGAGATGTTGCATCTTTTGTTATCACTAAGCATCAAGGTCAAATTTGGTAAGGAAGCAATGGTTTCAGAGTTTTAACTATACACAGAATAATTCTGTTTAATTCCTGCAGAAATACGTCTGCCTTCGGGGGATTTTCTAGAAGGTAGCACTTTAAAAATGGCCATCTTTTTAAATTTGTCAGCAGATAAATATTTAAAGTTTGTTTTATATTTAATCTTGTAAATATCAGGAACATAATTCAGATCTTTTCTGGTTTGGCAGAGGATGTACTGGGAGGATAATAATAGGATGCATGTGGCTAGTTTTTGCTCTGTAGCATAATGAAACTTTAACAAAGATGTTCCTTCTCTAGAATATTAATCACTGAAATTACAAGATGTATTAATACAGGACAAAAAGTGATTTTACTCTATCTAAATAAAACTTATTGACCTTTTGTTACTTAAACTATTAACATTTTTGTTTCCAGAGTATTTGGAACTTATTATTTTCCAGATGCTAATTCATTATTTAATATATAATTTCATTCCATTCCATTCAAATTTATAAACTAACCTTGTAACACCGAGCACTTTCCAGTACACAGTTAAGAGCTGTGATTAAGGCTGTTTATCTGTGATTCATTCTTTTCCATTTTCCACCCCAGTGTTTGTAGTATTTGGTTTTGCTAGGCTTTTAAAATTTATTTTATGTGTTTTAATTAGGAAAAAAATGCTAAGACATGAATCTTGCATTTGGGAAAAAAAAAAAAAGCAGAAACCTTCCCTTCCCTTACTATTCAGACCTTCCCTATAGATCTTCCCCCCTGCTCCCCCCCCAGTTTTTTTTCACTTTGCAAATCAACTTCTTATTCAGTGTCACAGAACTCCCACTTTTGGCGGATTTCTGACTGCCTGGTGCTGCTCCACTCATCCCAGGAGGAATGGATTCATGAGCAGAGCAGAGGTGAGGAGTTGAAAGTTCATGGTAAATGAATGTTCTTATATTATTCCATAATTTGTACTGCGAATATTACTGCTATCTAGACGGAATCTTTTGGTGTACATATGGACATATTCAAAAGAATATCATGGTGGATTTTTTTCCTCTGTGGGAGCCGAGCTTCTGCTTGTACAGTTCTTTATCACGCAGGCTTTCCTGGTGAAAAGGAGACAGATTAGAAAAGTGCATTACAAAGGCAGAAAAAGGAAATCAGACATTTTCAAAATTACTGAAAAGTTATTATTTTCTTTTCTATTTGGTTCACTAGCAAAGGTTTAACTATACAAGTTAATGTATATTTTTTTCTTTAGTGCAAGAAGAGAAACCAAGTCTTTTTCTAGAAGAGAAACCAAGTCTAATTTTCTCCCTGTCTAAATTTTCCATTTGTATTTAGGAGGTGATAAGTTTGGGGCAATAGTGGCTATTACTGTTCCTTTCTGTGCCCTTTGAGAGCTCAAACTGTGAAATGAAGCCAAAGCTGCAGCTGCAGCAGCAAACATGCACTTTTTAAATGAGAAACATCTTGCTGTTTTCCCCTTCCCCACAGTAAAATTTTGCCTGAGATGAAAAACAACACATCGTGTTACAATTAGGCCACAATCTATTCCCATTTAATTTTGCAGTGATAAAATTAAATACCGGTATAACATATTTGTTCCTAGATTTTTTTTTTTTTTCACATATAATTGCACATGTAACCATTGTATGTAGTACTCTGCATTCAGAAGGAAAAATTTCTTCTTCCGTCTTTTCTGTAAGTTAAGTTCTTATTCTGCACTTTGAGATGAATATTTTCAATCGACACCAATTTTATACACACGCATCATGCCGATATAAAATTTTGGTACTATTTGATGTAATACTTTTATACAAACAAAGCTCAGATTCAGCGTGCTGTCATGTCAGCTTCATGTACTTCCTCAGTTTTATTAATTCTAGCAGTCTTCTGTTGAAGGGATAATGATTTATTGTGTGTGGAAATTCCACAATACCCAATTTTGCTTTGACAGCTGTATTTATTCCAGTGAGTTAATTAATGGGAATCCCACTTGTTAAGATGATTTTCTGATGTGTCGACAAAACTCAAAGAAACAGCTGACAACTACGCACTTTGGGTTCAGGAAGGAAAAAATGGTTTCTTTCCTTTTTTTCCCCTGCTCCTCAGATATACAATACAGGGATTGTTCACTGGAAAGAAGAATGAATCCAGGCAAATTTTTCAGTTTCACTATAAAATCCATCTTTTTAGTAGTCCCTTTTTAAGATTTGTCTATAATATTGCGATATGAAAAAACCCCCACAATCAAACAGTTGAAGCTAAAATAATTCTATTATTTTTTTGTCTGAGTTACATCCCACAGTGAATTAAGCGATGTGATTAAAGTGATTAATTTTCTTTCACAGTCTCCTTCATACAGCAATCTATGATCTGAGATGTAGGAATCTTTCATCTAGCAGTTAAAGGCGTAACAAGATATAACTATGGCTAAATGCAGAAGTCAGAAACATTTAAACTGGCAATTAAATGTAACTTTTAAAACCAGGATGAATCTGACCTTATTTTTGAGCATCTCACTGCACTGAGGGCAATTAATAATTTACATTCCTTCTCATGGAAAGTGACAAATTCATCATCATTTGGAATCTTGAAATCAAAATTAGATGCCTTTGAAAAAAATGTCCTGTAGCCCAGTCAAAAATTAAGACTGATAATGTTAATTTATGGTAAAAAGAAAAAAAAATAATTTCCCAATATGAAGTAGCAAGAAATTCTTTGGTCCATGTTATTTAGAAGTTGGATAATAAGATTATAGTGGATTCTTCTGGTCTTAACAGTCTGTGGATCTACAAAGAGCTGTTCAAATAATACATGATATGAGTACAAGCAGGAGACAGAACATTTTGAAATGAAGGATGACATTAGAGACGCAGTCTGGTTTAGTAATTAGTGCATGGATTCTCTAGTCAGAAATTCTACATTCTATTCCCATATCTGACATTGATTAGCAAGTCACATTAGGACTTATTATCAAAAGTCAGATATGCAGCTGATCATCTAATTAAGATCATCATGCTATTAGCATAACTGCATTTGCAAATCATGCATGCAGAGCTTTAGCCTTTGTTTAACCTTGATCTGTGATATGAAAGCAATCTGTGTTACGGACTGATAGAACCCTCTTATTCCATGATTTGAGCAGTTCACAATTTTTAATATAATTATCCTCATCAGATTCTGTCAAACTGCGTATTATTATTTATCCCTATTTTAAGAAAGCGGCACTGCAGCAGAGAAATATAAGGTTCTGATTTCCAAAGATACTTAGGCATTTAAAGGTGCAGATAACCAATTAAAGACATTTTCGTAAGTCTCAAAGAAGATCACAGCCTTAAGTCCTATATACATTTTAAGGACATTTTAAGTGCCTAAATCACTTTAGAATTTGCTTCTGCATCTTGTGAGGGTCTGTGATGTCTAAGTCCAATTGGAAACTCTCCCCATTAGCAAGTAGCACAGACCAATAGAAGAAGATTAATAAAATGAAACAGTCTGTACTAGGGATCTGGCATTTGCAATTTTCACTTTTAATGCTGGGCTAGTTCTAGACATGCCGTGAACTGAATGCTTGTCAAAGCTCACCTTCTACTCACTTTCATTCCAAAATCCAGTTTCACGGGGCTCCACGACCAGTCCATAATATGAATGAAAGCATAGCAAATGGAAATGATCAGGAAATTTTCTGAAAAATATCACACCTGAGCTAAAAAGTTGATGTAGACTTACCGTGTGAATCTTAGAACCGAAGCAATAACGATATAAGTAATTGGATTCCTCTCTGCAAAGGTGGAGAATATTGATGTCCTCGCTTGAAAAGTTAGTATCAGTAAACAGATTTGGTCATCGGAAAAATATTGTTTTGTAGTAGCTCACTGAAAAGCTGGATAGAAACAGTTAAAACTAACTTGAGAAGGGATATACTTGATTTATGGAGGGTTAGTCAACTTAACAAAACAAAATACTTAGCACCTGTCCAACTTTGAAAATATTGCTGTATTCTGGGATTATTTCAGTAAATATTCCAAATCTCTCTTGGCCAAGTCTATGAGAGAAAGCAATAATTTTCCATTCACTGCATTGCTCTCAGATTTTCATGAATTTTCCATATGATGAGAAAATGAAAGAAGAATTGTCTCATTTCAATGTTACTAAGTTTATGAGTAAAATGAAAAACATTTATGAAATTAAATACACTTCCATGCAATAAGGTGAAAGAGAGATTCAAATTTCAAAGCACAAATATGATTGAGAGTTTCAGCCCAGTAAATATTTCAAAGATCTCCTGGAATTACTAAATCCACTAACTGCTGTGTCATTCTTTTGAATGAATTAATTTTGTCACTCTTACATTTTCCAGAGAAATATCATGGTCAGATGAGAGGTACTCTGTGAACTGATATTTCCAGTCTAAATATTTTAATTTTTCCAAAATACAAAATGAACTTTCATCATTGTACATATGAAAAAAAATCCCATGGCAAAACAGTCCATGTGACAACAGCAGATATATGACATTTTCTAAACCTCCCTTTTCTCTTGTGCTTTGGTAATGCTGCCATACTCAAGTAATAAATACACATAAGCATTACTCAAGAGAGGTCAGCAAAAGAATGCTGGGAAAAAAAAAAGAAGGTTCATTGTTACCCTAATAGCCTTTTCATGCCTTGAAGTATTACATCAGAGTTAAAAGTACAGGATATAAACAACAGATATTGAAAACACCCAAATGAATTGAATAAGGTCAGAGGTTAGTAATGCAAGATGAAAAATCTATATGCGTTTTAGACAAAAAAAATTGCTTATTTGTATATGGATTTTACATATTTATTTATTTATTTACTTATTTATTATGAGCCCAGTTATAGAATCAGAATCACAGAATAGTTTGGGTTGGAAGGAACCTCAAAGACCATCCAGTTCCAACCCCCCTGCCATGGGCAGGGACACCCTCCACTAGACCAGGTTGCCCAAAGCCCCATCCAACCTGGCCTTGAACACTTCCAGGGATGGGCCATCCACAGCTTCTCTGGGCAACCTGTTCCAGTGCCTCAACACCCTCACAGGGAAGAATTTCTTCCTAATATCTAATCTATATCTCCCCTCCTTCAGCTTAAGGCCATTCCCCCTTGTCCAATCACTCCACGCCCTTGTAAACAGTGCCTCTCCAGCTTTCCTGTAGCCCCCCACTAGGTACTGGAAGGTGCTATAAGATCTCCCTGGAGCCCTCTTTTCTCCAGGCTGAACAATCCCAACTCCCTAGCCTGTCCTCATAGCAGAGGTGCTCCAGCCCTCTGATCAGCTTCGTGGACTCCTCTGGACTCGCTCCAACAGCTCCATGTCCTTCTTGTCCTGGGGACCCCAGAGCTGGACACAGTACTCCAGGTGGGGTCTCACAAGAGTGGAGTAGAGGGGCACAATCACCTCCCTTGACCTGGTGGTCACGCTGCTTTTGGTGCAGCCCAGGATATAGTTGGCTTTCTGGGCTGCAGGTGGGCATTGATGGCTCATGTCGAGCTTTTCATCAACAAACATCGCCAAGTCCTTCTCCTCAGGGCTGCTTTCAATGCTATGAGATAACTGTAGTATGTTTCTAGTTTTTTCTTGTCATGATCCCAAGTGAAAAGATTTCTTAATCCACATCCTTTCTCTATGTCTCTCACTGAAAACTTAGAGCTTTGATGACTGGTACCAAATACTGTGGGTGACTCAAGAGAGTCTTTTTTCACTCCAGAAAATTAAGCTACTTCTAGAGATTTTCCAGATGTTATTGCCAAAAGGATTTGTGATTTCCTAATACATCCCCTCAGAGTCTGCTAGTCTGATGGATAAATTGAAGGAGGTGGGCTTATAAAAGTAATAGAAGTAACTCTTCTTTTCTCTCCGTACTGTATATGCAGAACACCTCAGTCGCTCTTTTAGTATAAGTATTCTCATGCTTAGAAAATGTTTCCATTTACATTATTAGTGTAGTTTGGCAGGTAATTTACAAGATCCAAACAGAATACTCCACATAAGTCTAAGAAAATATTTTTTAACTAAAACATATAGAGTTTTCTTTTATAATTGGTGAGAATATTCACAGTCTACTTTTGTTAATTTTACAACATTTCCTAGAAATTATTCTCATGGTGTCTCTTCCCCTCCAGCTTTAAATCTGTGAAGGCTTCCAGAGTTGAGGGCAAGATAAAAAAAGAAAAAAAAAAAAAAAAAAAAAGAAATCAANAATAAAAAAAAAAAAAAAGAAATCAATGTCTGTCTATTTGATAGCCATATTGACTCTTCTGCTATGCAGAAACGTGGGTCTAAAACACCTGGGAAATAGAAGGCTACTTATCAACAGCAAGGCTTCCTAGGCTGCTTATAGCTGTTATCTTAGATGCAATTAAAAAATTTAAAATTTAAAAGAGCACATATGATTTTTGTGTTCTGCCACAGACTTCTGTTCTAATTTCTCTAGAGCACTGCTGTCTCCCTTTTCTGAATACTGAACAGGTGAGTGTAAAAGGTGGGGAAGGGTGGGTATAAAAGGTGGGACACTTTCTGCGTTCTCCAGTCTGATCTCTGAAATCTCTGTCATGGATTTCCCTTGAGAAATGGGAAGACTGGGAAGTGAAATGAAGATGTCTACAGATCTTATAAACACCTACTTAGGAGGATTTTTTTTACTTTTAAATAAATATTCTTTATCTCTTCAGTAATGTATGGAGCCTTTGAACGGCTGTTATAATGCAAAAGTTGGAGTTGGAAATCTTTTTCATTAAAGGCTGATACAACTCGATGTATATCTTAAATGCTATCAATGCCTTCAGAATGGCAGTACCACAGTGGGTTTTAGTGAAAATTCACTATCAATGGCATATGGAAAGTTTTTATAGAAAAATATAGTCATCTTTGACATTTTAGGCATGAACATGAATGACTTAGTATCTGCCAAGATGCTTGCTACTATGGATGAAAAAGAGTCTGGAATGGACTTTCAAGGTAGCTTCAGAAAGAACTTACAATGTAGCCAAAGGAAAGATCAGAAAGGAAAAAGCCTTTCTATGAGAAAATGCTGTGAAGACATGATGAATCTCATGTACCTGTTGAGTTTGCAGACAAGAAGAAACACATGGCAAGATGAAGCCATGAGCAGTAGGGTATGGACTGACAAATACACAGGCCTCAGTGAATCCTAGCAGTGGCAATGTCTTTTATGTTTATGCAAAAATGAAGCTGGCAAACTGCAGAAAAGAGAGTTTGGAATTCCTCAGTTTTGTGTAGGTTATCCTACCTGACGGAGTTTTTGAAATCTGACAGTCAGTGAATGCTGCTGAAAAGAAGAGCTTACAAAAAAGCTGAGGTATGGTTATGGGAAAGCCAACTCTATTACCAAAGGGTTCATTTTCTATTTCTTCTTTATTTTCTTCACTAGGATCCAACAGTGGCACATCCCAGAGACTGTCCCTGCTTCAGGTGAGACCTTCACCTCATAATAGTGTCACCTTCCTACAAAAACTTACACCTTACACTCAGTAATAGCCACCTTTTCACTGGGTTTTCCTGAAGCAGAATTTTTCTAATGTTATGCTTTTTTTTGTCATCTGCACAGATTGGAATTAATCTTGTATTTTATTATTTTAGGAGGCAGTCAGATGCCATGACAACAGCTAGCAGTGTTAGAAGCTGGACAGATAACATCTCTGAGAGGTGACTAGAGGGGTCAGACGAAGAGGTGGACACTTTTTAATTATTTTGTAAGATCTATCCATCTGCTCTTTTCTGTATTGCCTAATACAAGTATATTCACATCATCCTCATTCTGGACTATGCCAGTGTAATCCAGACTCTGGAAGATGAGCATAAGCCTGCACCATTCTGGCTCATATACCTGCATCTTCTCTCCCCAGAAACCAGGGCCTAAGGAGAGTTGATGAGTCCAGGTCTCACCTCAGGTCTTACCCAAGGCAGGAAGATGAGCAGGGTGCACACCTGAGCCTGGAAGCTGGGAAAGCCTTTGCAGCTTAGATGGAGGCACTCAGAGTGCCTCCAATTTTTGCTGGTTTTTGCCTTCGTGACAGATGGCAAAGCTCAGTTTTTGTTCATGGTTTAGTCTCTATTTTATGGTTTGATATTTTTTTTTTCCTTCTCGTTTGTTTTGAAAGGGTGTGACAGAGCAGCAGTGAGAAAGGCTGCCTCTGCTTTTCCTGGCTATGTCAGCCTGTCAGGTGGACGGGGAGGAGGGAAAGGAGGAGATTACGATGTCTGCACGCAGACTGAAAGACTCCTGACAAAGCACATGGCTCGCTTGTTGCAGAGGAGCAGATCTACAGCCAAGCCTCAGAGGTCAAGGAGAGGATACATTCCTAGAGACCCAGAGGGAGACTGTGTGATGGTTGCTGCAACCCAGGACGGCAGCGCACATTGCTGGACTCCAGAGCATCTGGAAGGAGAGGCTCATTCCGAACGGAAATAGAAAACAGGGGGAAGATTTGTTTTCAAAACTTTTATTTATCTGCATCATTCAGAAGATCTGCATTTGCTCTGTTTTAAGGGGTTGTCTGTGCTCTAAGAAAACACAGAGATTAGAATTACTTTAGTGTTTTGGGGTATGCTCATTCTACAGATAAGGTTGATTACTACTACCTCAAGGCTCAGACCTCCTCAGAGTCACGTCAAAACCTCATAAAGGCAAATGTTTACATATAAGCCTTCTGGGGTGGAGAGCCTCTCTTCCTTCTTTGGAAATGACCACAGAAATATTAGTAAATTACCCCTGGTATCATTTATTTGGCCAGTCCTGCTGGTAGAAGGAGACAAATAGCTACTATAATGGACTAGAAACCATGGAAAAATAAACTTGCTGTTTAAACTCTTGAAGTTGATCTAATTAGTGATGACAAGTAGTCTCTAGTTAGTACAAGAGATGTAAGAGCATACCCTAATACTCTTTTCTGTTTCCCTCAGTTTTTGCCTGCTTTTCTATCTCTATATGCTAAAATCGAACATTTTGGTTTTCCACAAAAGCACTTCTTGTGTAATACACACTGCAAACAAAGTATATTTTCTGTTCGGTTTAAGCCAGCATTTATATATAGAATCTCTGGTTCAACATTACAAATTCATAGACATGTGGACCCCCACTCAGTAAGCCAAATTCTCTGCTCTCCTCTGTCCTCAAGCAATCCTAGTACAATCCAGGAAAAGAAAGGCATGAGCTATAGGACCAAACTCTCAACAAAAGACATTGATCCCTCTGCAACCTGAGCATAAAGCATTATGCATGTTTATCCCCCTTCCCTTCCTGTGTTGGGATAATTGACAGCGTTACTGAACATGAACTGTAATCCATATGCCACACGCTTTGGAGAAGCATTGTAACTTACATCCTGCCTGCATGGTCTCTGTTGGGCAAAGCTGCACCATACTTTGCTTTGTTAACATCTAGTATATTCCATGAGATGCCAGTGGATTGGTGTAAGAGAGTCATGGTTGGCAATAAGTATAATTTTGATTGTCTGATTTGCCATATTTGATGGTACTTTGTTGAGGTGTCTGACTAATAAAGTGTGTAAATAATTTGATACTCTGAAATTACGGGATTCCTGTGACAATATTTTGGAGTTTGTGATATAATATTGTCCAGGCTTACCTTGGAAAATTACTATGCAGTTCACAGTAGATTTTACAAACTGTTGATTTCAGAAATATGTTATTTTATTTTATTACGGTGGGAAAAAGGTAGGTCAGGCACTACTGTCACCATTGTAAGCATCTGTAAAGGTAGCTTCTTGTGCTAAGAATCATGAAAGATCTACCTACCTGCAAATGCAAAGACATGACTGTATTTATATCAGTTTTTATAATACAGGGATAATAATTAAAGGAAAAATATTTATATTGTTGCTGGGGATGATCCAAAATTTGGCAGATTGATGCTCCTGAGAATTCTTTCACTGTCAGCATCACGATATCTCTGACTATTTTACTCACAGGTAGTAAGCTGCTTACACAATCTAATTTGCCAAATGTCACTTAGCCAAGAGAAGTGTCAAATCACTACCAAGATAAAGACATCTGCTTCTGCATTAGAACAGCAGGGAAAGCAAATGCTGATGTAGGTTTCAAAATAGCGAACATGAAAAGTAGGAGATGCAACAGAGAAGAAATAAAGTGTATTGGTGACTCTCGAAGACTTGTTAAAAGGAGAAGTCCCAGAGAAAGGGTTCATGACTTCCAGAAAAGGCAGAGGGTCCACACTTGAAAAAAAGGAAAAGCCTTTTTCTTTATATCATACTACAATGTGCTATAAACATATAGCACTTGATGAAACAGGGTACCCTTGGCAAATTTGATGATAACACTAAATCAACAGAGTGGCCAACAAGACAAACAATGAATCCACTCTCCAGGTAGAGCTTCATAATCTTGAGGAGGTGGCCAACATCAGAAACTTCAACAAAGAGTCCATGGTTCTGCCCCTGGGGCAAAATAAGCCCACATCTCAGCTCAGGGTGGGAGATGACTGGCTGAATAGCAGCACTGACAAGAACCTGGGGGTTACCGTGGATGCCAAGCTGAATGAGAGCAAGCAGTGTGCTCTCATCCTGAATAAAGCAAAATGCATACTGGGCTACGTCAGGAGCTGCAAGGACTGAGGGAAGTTGTTATGCCCTGCACTCACCATTGCTGAGGCCACACTGAATGCTGTATTCAGTTCTGAGATCCCCAAATCAAGAGCGATGTTGAGTGACTGGAGAGGGGCCAGTGGAGGGCTATTGAGACAAGCAAGACAAAAGCACATGAAGTATGAGGAGAGGCTGAGGGATCTAAGCTTGTTTAGTCTAGCGAAGAGGAGGTCAAGGGCAATTTAATAACAGCCTGCAATCACTTGAGGCAAGCTTCGTGTCCAAGACAGCAAAGCCAAAACTCTGCTTGGTAAGGGCATATGATATAGTAAGGGGCAGCAGCCACAGACTGCACTTTGGAAGGTTCAACCGGAGGAGGAAAAACTTTTCCACCAGGCGTGTGGTGCAGCACTGGAACTGGTTACCCGTGGAGGTGGTGGGAATCTTCACCACTGGTGCTTTTTGTGACTCAGCCAGGCAAAGGCAGAGCTGGCCTGACCTAGTTAGGTGACAGTCCTGCTTTGAATAAGAGGTCGGACAAGGGCTCTCCAGAGGTCCCTCCCAACTGGTGTTTCTATGATTCTGTAAAACAAATTGAATAAATATTGTTCACAAAATATTCAGGAATAAATGTTTATGCTTACTGTATAGATTTACTGAGTCAAAATTATCACTAAAGAACATGATTTTCCATTCTATATACATCCAAGATTAGTGTTTCGTTTCCATTGCTTTTTTCTGAGCGTTTCATTACAGAATATTGGGCCTGTTATTTAGATGAGTAAATCAATGCTTTAAAATTTCTGATTTTGACTGTTCTGGCTTTTTCTATTATAGTGATTCTAGAGACTGTTAGAAATGTGTCACATTATAATGATCGTGTAGGGCTATTACTTTTCATAAAGCAAACGTAATGTGGGGACTGAGAAGGAGAAGAATGTAAATGATCACAGAAGTGCTTCCTCAGTCCTGTGTTTATTTACCCTTAGTTTTAAGGGTAACTGTAATACTTTAATGCATTTTTTCCTCCCATCTAATAATGTATTTTATTCATAACTATAAAACATTGTCCAAACAACTGCTAGAACAGGTTCTCAGAACCCATAACTGATAATGTATTTACTAAACTGCATTGTAACAGGATGGGGCAAGAAGTGAAGAATAATGTCTTTTCTTAATTGAATCTGCAAACTGAATGCAGAGTCGTTAATTAAAATGTGGTCTGGACAATGGCTTTTCTATTGACAAAAGAAATTACAATATGAGCTTCACATCTTTTAAAAGAATAGGTCAGATTCTGATGATGTTCATGTTGACATAATTGTAGACTGTTTCTGTTGATGCTAATTCATATTTATACCAGTGTCTCAGAATTAAAAATCCATTCAAGCATTTGTAGCAATACAGTGCCTCCTAGCATGATACTTGACATTGATTTAGTTTTAGAAGTAAAAGAACGAGCAGTACAGCTTCCTGAAATATAAATTGATATCAATTTATTCTTAATTTGTAGTTAATGCAGAATACAATAGAGAAAACTTAAATTTGTCATCTCTTTGTTGAGTTCACTTTTTCACTGTTATAATTGATAAATAAAATTCACACTCAGGCACTTATGATTATTAATAATGTAGGGATCTGAAACAGCAGTAACAATTACAAGAAATTGTATAACCCATTAGGTAAACAGCAGCTTGCTTCAATTTCAAAAAAGCAAACTCTTTTTTTATATAATTTCGCTTTCTGCATTACTGGCAAAAATACCAATTTAGAAAAAAAATTGTGTTTTCATTTTGCATTCCCTTGAGTTTTGCTGAGAACCAAAGGGTGAATAGAACATTTTATTTCATTCATTATTTCTGGAGAAGAGCAAGTTTTTTGTTGCAGACAAAAGATACTGGCCTTTGGTCAGAAAGAATAATGTCTTATATATAACGGTCTTGTTTCTTCTGCTCTGCACTACTTTTAAGACCACTTGTGCTCTTGGGTATGTATGTTATGAAAGCTACTTATTTTTCTGCTGTCAGAGTTGGTAATTCTGTCAAAAGTTTCTTTCTGTGCATTGGGCCCTATTTCTAGCCAAGTTATAAACCAATTATTTATACATGTAGCACAATGTCTCTGATAAGCTCCCAAATCCAAATGTCTTAAATGAGGATGGCTATTTGATTCCTTCAGCATAATGATAGTATTGTTAATTAAGAATATACGTTTGCTAGGGGTTGACTTCACAACATTTATAAAATGCTGGGGGAAAAAAAAGCCTTGTAATATTGCTTATGGTGAAGAGGTTTTCCATAAAAAACTCTGTGGGCATGCATTTAGTTCTTGAGGGTATTATTTGTGTTTCATGCAGAGATCCTCCACAAGCACATGAACACCTCTGTGGAAGCCGTTGTCATTGATCAATGTGCAGAGATAGCTGCATGGAGCTTTTCTCTGAACTCAAAAGCCACATAACTGTGTTTGCATGACCCTGTTCCTGAATTAATAGTTCCCATCTCTCAGTCAATTAATTAGCTCCATGTTCACCATGTTAATTTAATTTTAGTATCTCTGGTTTCGGAGAGAGACTGGCTGGTGCTAACTCAGGGAGTTCTGCACTGAATTCCATTGTACAGCAGAGACAGGTACTCATGTCATCCACAGAGATCAGCCCTACATCCACTTCCTTTACAAACCTTAATTTTGCAATTACATTCCTGGTATTGCTTATGAAGGAGAAATCCCAGTTGTGCAGAGAGCCTATGAGATTATTAGACAGGTGAAAGGGGTTTTTTGCTGTTACCTAAAGCATTGCAATAAGATCAGATACAAATTTTCTTCATAATATCATAAGATCATATGGTAGTTCAGGTCATAAGGGACCTCAGGATGTCTCTAGTCCAATCTCCTACTCAAAACAGGGTCGGCTTTGAGATCAGATTAGGTTGCTCAGGGCCTTACGCAGTCTCATCTTAAAGCCTCCAAGGAGGACGATTGCACTGCATCTTTGGGCCAACTGCTCAATCACTTGACTGTTGAGATGGTGAAAATATTTTTCCTTATGTCCAGTTTGAACCACTCTTGCTTCAATTTATGCCCATTGGCACTCATCCTCCCAACATCCAGCACTATGGAGTTTAGCTCCATCTTCTTGATGCCCTCCCTACAGGCACTGGAAGGCTGCTATCGGGTTCCCTTGAAAGCCTTCCCTTCTCCAGGCTGAACACAACTTGGTGGCTATTCACTGAACTGACTCAGTGTCTTTCTTGTACGGAGGTTAAGGGGGGACACAATACTGGATACAACAATCTAGATGAGGTCTAACAAATGCCGAATGCAATACTGCAAGGGCCTGAGGTCTTTACTATATCTAAGATCTTCTTACGCTCTCAAACGACATAGCCTTTTTAGTTGCCATTAAATTGGAAATTCCTAGTTTTTCTTAGTGTGATTAGATAATATTTATAAGCAAGCTAAGGAATGATGACAGAATTATATACGTAAACACAAAAGCTGTATTGATTTTCCTATAGAATTTCCATGGGGGAAGGTAAAAAATATATCTTGGTCCCAAAAATGTGGTCCCACTCTTGCAGTGGACCACAATTCCTCATTCCAATGCTATCCTTAAGACTGCATTGACTCCTCACCAGTACTGGGGTGGGAAGAAGATACTGTGCTACGGTGGTAAATAATGGATCTTTTACTGAATGAGAGCTATGTGCAGACTGTGATATATGGATGACTTCCCAGAAAAGATCAATTAATTTTTTACAGTACCTCATTATTCACATGAATTGTGAGGATGTAACTAATAACTTCACAGCTGTCATTTAATATATTTAAGACCTTAGAAAAAAAATTACAAGAAAAGTCAACAAAACTGACTGTGAAGCAGGAAATAATATCAGCAAAGAGCGGCCTTGACAGTGACTACTTCAGAAATGTGATTTGGTGGTCTTCTACAGTGTTGCCAGAGAGATAAAGGACTGACATTTCTACAAGGCAAAGAAAGCATCAAATTGGTCTTAGAAAATCAACACGTTGAAAAGTAGCCTTTATAGTGGTATGAGTAGAATTATTTAGCATTTAGATCTTTCTCCAGTGGAAATTCAATGGCAAACAAGAAGTACAGATATTAATGGTACAGGTTCATTCCACTTTACAGATTAAGTGAAAGAAAAAATATGAGGATTGGATTTGTTGGATGATGCTATCCATCTTTTCCACAGAATGAGAACTAATTTTTATTCTTCTAATTATCCTGCTGTAGTTTTGTCCCCCATTTTCTTAGCCAGTTTTCAGTTCTCTTCTTCTTAAACCTTTGTATAGACAACTATCTTAAATATTCTCTGTGATGTAATAGAAAACTATTGAATTTATTAACAAGTGAGGGTTAGTAATGAAGACAATTCCATTAGCAACAAAAGGGTGTGAGAAGAATAAAGTCCAACAAAAAAAAAAAAAACCCAAACAAAACAAAAAACCAAAAAAACCCCAACAAAACCCAACAAAACTCCACACTGGAAACAGTGGAACAAAAACTTAAAACTGGTACGATAGACAAGAACAATAAACTTGAAAACTACTGTATTAGAATGACCACAGGGATTTCTACACAGACTGTATACTTAATCCTACTAAATGAATGATTGAATGAAGTAATATGGTAATTAAAACACTTTTTTTTTTTTTTACATTGTTTGAGTGCCCTATAACACAAAAATATCCTGTCTTGTACTGTAATGAAGCTGCAGTACAATACACATTAGATTCTCTTCAGAGCAATTTTAGTTTCAGTCAGAGGCTTTCCTGCAGATATCCAAAGTAAATTTAAAAGCAGGGATTCCACAAGTGTCCAACTCAGGTCTGCAAGATTTACCTTCAGCATCTTCTAAATATTCAGCCTGTTTCAGAGTTCTGCTAAGTCATGTACGCTATGCATTCCAGCGAGCTATTAGCCATAGTTTCAGGGGAAAGAGGCCCCTATTTGTGATTTAGCTACTGACATGGGGGGAGAAGATTGAAATTATTTGCTTCCAGCTAGTCTTGTTGTTGCCAAGATAACTCTTCTTTACTCATGAAGGAGATAACAAGATTTCATGGTTTCTGCTACAGATGAATTGGATAGATAACCTTGGTGGTTAGGTCATCAGGATGTTCCAACTGCTGAGCACTTGTGAGAGCCAAGAACAACCAGCTGTGCGTTCTGTGCCAAAGGACTGGTGAAACAGGAGAAAATGGCTCTTACCTTACTAGCAGTAGTTGATTCCTGAAGGATATTGATACAGTGGAAGACAGCTTCTGCATTATTATGATAAATTATAGATAAGGAAACCAAAAGTGCTAGTAAAGGTGGCTATCCAGAAAAGTCAAACACCTTGGGTACTGGGGAGCTCAGCAAACTGCAATAGCCAAAGAACTCCCAAGCAAAGAATGCACTGACAGATACAATCCTGTCCTGATTTCAACTGAGATAGAGTTAATTTTCTTCACAGTAGCTAGTATGGGGCTATGTTTTGGATTTGTGCTGAAAATAGTGTTGATAACATAGAGATGTTTTTGTTATAAAGAGATGTTTTTGTTATTGTTGAGCAGTGCTTACACAGAGCCAAGGCCTTTTCTACTCCTCACACTGCTTTGCCAGCAAGTAAGCTGGAGGTGCAGAAGAAGTTGAGACGGTACAGCTGACCCCAATGACCAAAGGGATATTCCATACACTGTGATTTCATGCTCAGCATATAAAGCTAGGGGAAGAAGAAGGAATGAGGGTATGTGCGGAGTGATGGCGCTTGTCTTCCCAAGTCTCTGTTACACGTGATGGAGCCCTGCTTTCCTGGAGATGGCTGCACACCTGCCTGCCCATGGGAAGTGGGTAATGAATGCCTTGTCTTGCTTTGCTTGTGTGCACGGCTTTTGCTTTACTTATTAAACTGTCTTTATCTCACTCCATGAGTTTTCTCACTTTTACTCTTCCAATTCTCTCCCCCATCCCGCTGGGGGCGGTGTGAGCGAGTGGCTGTGTGGTGTTTACCTGCCAGCTGGGGTTAAACCATGACAAACCTGTAGTCTCACTAACCTATGTGTAACCTATGGTTACATTGTCCCTTTCATGTAAATTGAACCCTGTATTGCCACTGACTGCGCTCCCATCCTCTTCTCTGTCAGGAGCTGCTTGCTCTGGTGTTTCTTGTGTCAAACAGTGAGTTAAATGAAGGAACTAATTAGACTGAAAGCTAACTTAGAAAGATTTGCTATTAACTGGGGCAATTCTTCAGTTCATCTCACTCTATAGCCCCCTTTTATTGGTGTAAAGGAGGTGAAAATAAGGAGATGGGCTGCAGAAAAGTGTGGGATTCTAGGACCTTCTTGCAAATTCTTTTGGAAAAGAGAAGAGGTTATATGGTTGTTATTGTTTCACAGTTTGGGTGAACCTAAGCTGTAGGCAGGGGAAGAAGTCCAATGTGAAGCATAGTCTCTGGTCACTGTCATAGGGGACCTTGATTTGCTTCTCTAGTGCTGGCCTACATTCTAGTTTTTTCAGTACTAGAAGTAACTTAAATACAGGAAGAATGCAGAAGATGACAGAAGTGCTTTTTTGTTGCTGATCAGTGCCATAGCGGTCAGTGAAACTGAGGATTTTCCTTCTCCTTTTCCTTACCTTGGCTTGAATTCTCAGTGAGCTCTGAATTTAAAAAAAAACAAACACCACACTCACAACAAATCACCCACCCCTCAACCACTAACCCCCTTACAAAGGGAATTTCTAAACTCAAAATATGGAGTGAATTTGCAATTCCCGACTAGTAGGTTGAACCTTGATTATAGTCATCAGTGAGAACATCTAATGAAGTCCAGGTGGCTCTGGATTCAGCAAAAGATAGGATGCCTGAATCAGTTACTTCTGCGTGGATGCTTACAGAGAGATGAGTGTCTGGTCAATGGAGAGCTTATCAATATGGTTAGTGGAGACCAGAGTGCTACTCAGTTATTCATTTGCTCAAATATAGGTATGGATTAAAGGGTGAGCTGAACAGTTCTCTAGATTCTATCAGCTATAATGAGTAGTAGTCCATTATATATAGTGGCAGTCTACATATCTAGTTCTTATGTATACACTTGTTTTAGGTACCTTAATCTGCAAAATAAATTTTTATCCCAAAAGATCAATAGAGATGAAAGCTGCTTTCAATACTGTTGTACCATCCAATATTGGGAATGCTTTATTCTCCTATGTAAATGCTTTATTTTATAAAATCTTTCCAAACACCACCACAATTTCTCCACGATGAGGTATTCTGCTGCTCGCCACTCTGGTACTGAGGTTTTACAAGTTAGAGCTCAGAGGGTTTTGACCGACTGTAAACCTTTCGGCACTGCTGAGTGTCCGTAATCGTATGTGTATCCATGGTAACTACGGAGAGAAAGTATGGCTGTATAATCCTTCTTAAGTAATACAATGTTATGTTTTTCTTGGTAGACGAAGAGATGCTAGCTAGTCATCAGCATATTAAGCAGCCTGTGAATATCAAAGTTGCACGTATACTCCTTACCAGCAACACGGAAATTGCTTTAGTAAAATTTAAATGTGTGGTAATAGTTGAGGAATATAGATACAAAATTTCTGTAGCTTCTGTAGTTTTGAATAAAGGTGGGCAAATTAACTTCAGATCAATCATTTAGCTAAATCTCCTTTCTCTTAATTTTACAGTTTAATAGAAAAGTCATAACTAGTCACACCAATCTTGTTGCTTACCAGAGAAAGGGCTAAATTATTCTCTAACTAATCAAAATGAAATTTATACTCTTTTAATGTGCTATACTCCTGTGTGATAGCCTAAATGTGTTCATATAACCGTTTTCATATGGTGTAAATGACTCAAGAATCAGCATGATATTGACTGTACTATAGTGAAGTAAAGCTTTTTCCCTTGTTTTCTTGTTTCAGGAATTATTTTTGGTTAGAAAAAAAGCCCAGAATATTTTAGACACAGTTATGAATGTGTCTAAACCCGAACCCCCCCAAAATATCTGGATACCATTTTTGTTTTATGCTTTCCAGCTTTCATCCTGTGAATCCTGGTAAAGCCTGCAGGAACTATAAGACTGTTGTCTTATTGACACCAAATAGCACAAGTTACACACTTCTGCAAGCAAAATTAAACACAAGGCACACTTTGGCACTGATGCTTAAGTAAAAAAAGCTGTATATGCCTACTGCCTCAAGCGTTAGGGGTCTACAGAGGTATGAGCATGGATAGAAAATAAGTGGACTTAAGGAGATACAAACTTGAAAAACAAAAGCTATTTTGCTGTAAAAGAGAAAGAAAAAAGTCCAATTTTATATACAGGTACAATGGTGTCTAAATGGAACTGGGTTTTTTTTCCAGTTTTCCATGAGTTTTCAGCTTCTTTCTAATGGGACATACAAACTGAAGAAGGAATGTAAGCATAGGTTCTGATCCCACAGCAATTTTTTTCTCCAACTGCTGGCCCACAGAAATCTGGCATCTGTGGCTTTCCAGCCATGAAAGCAATCTATTGAGTGGAAATCTGGAGGTTTTTTTCTGTTTCTTTTTTTTTTTTTTTTTTTTTTTTTTCATCTGTGAGGGTGTTTTGATGTCCTCCGCAATGTCAGAAATTGATTATGCTTAGCACAGTTTCTATTTAAAGAAATAAGACTAGGAGTCCTCAAGACAGTATTTTCTGACAACATTACTAGGTATGTTTTTCTCTGCTTCCTCCCTTCTTCAGTCATAGGGGGTGGGGGAGTGGGGAGAAGACAGAAGATAATGAAATAAAATTTACATTTGCTGTATTTTGCCAACAATTTCATTAGGAATCAAACAAAGATAAGAATGAGTCTGTGGGTCCTGAAGATTTTAATCCTGAGAAATCTGTCATGGTAGAGCCCTCATGGTAAACAGGGAAAGGTCCAGTGTAGGAATCATGAGGAAGAAAACCTCAATTCTGGACCAGGATCAGAGAACAAGTATAAGGACTATAATCCTGTTTCCCAGTACGTATCTGCAGCCTTTGAAGAAAGAATCCCTCTTTGTTTTTTTAAACTAAAATGTTTCAAAGTTTGTCATTCCCACACTGGTAAGGTAGGAAAGTTAAAGATCTAGACTCAGTTGTATTCCATTAACTGCATATCTGATGTTGAAGAGTATGTCAACCTCGAGAAATTGGAGTAATGGAGCTCTAGAAGAAGGATAAACTGATCACACAATTGTGGAACTGGGAAGCCTCTTGGATGCTCAGTACAAAACATCACACACTCCTATTCCAAGGGAGAATCAACTATAACTTTTGCGATTTTTGATATTTGTTTGTCTAGTCTGTACTTAGAAACCTCAAATGACTTCCCAAGTTAATGACTTCCAATGATTCAGTTTCTTTTATAATTTAGCAAGATTTTTCTTATAGTAGCTGTGCCAAATTATGCAGCCTGCATATATTGTCCTTTTCCTGGATCCATTCATACATTGTAGTCATGGAACCAGAATGATCTAGTCTGGTGATGTGCCTTTTGGCAGTAATTTTTCTTCGAAAGGAAAAGGCTAGTCTGATATATTAAATAATTCTGTGCTGGATCCAGAGCTAATTGCTTTGTTCTCATTTTAAGTGTTGTCCTGGAAGCGTCACAGTAAGTCTCAATATGTGAAGTTAGCTGGTTCAGTAATTGTGATGATAAACAACAAAACCTACTGAAGTTTAAAGCTACTTAGTAATAAATAAGTCTTAAGTAATTTTAACAGTGCTCTGAGCAACTTACTTTAAAACTTGTGAGACCTTTGTACAGTTCTTCTAGAGGGCTGCGTGTGCTGGAAAGATCACCCACTTCTGATGTAAAGAGACTCAATTCTTTAAGGAACCTGTGGATTTGGAATTCTGTGCATAGGAGGGAGTGAGATGGATGTAATTCAAATATCATCCTTCAACACTCAAAGAACTGGTATAAAATTATCCATGAAGTCTCTTTGCTCTTTTTCTTAATGGAGTCTGGCTCCTGGAGCAGAAATAAATTATGGAAAAGATTGCATTAACATAGGATGGAGGAATGGACCTTGGAAATAAAGGGCATGTCCATGTCTAGATGGCTTAGCCTGCGACAGAATTCCCACAATCTATTCAGATATACAGGAAATGTGGTTATGGGTGCTGAATCCATCTATGTTGAAACTTGCCATAGATTCCATTTTGCCAGGAGAATAATCAGTGGAAATTCCATTCAGACATCCCAGTTTATTAATCTCTTGGCTCTTCTTGCTGATTTACCATGGGGTGGGGGGTAGAAAGGAAGGGTAAGTTTCCAGTTAAAGTGTCACAAAGCTCAAAGTGGTTGTTTGGTAACCCCCTCCTGGTGGACAATAGCATGTCTCTTAAGCAATATACTATGATGGCTTGGGAGTTTCATCTGAAAAATATCTGGTTTGTTGGGGTTTTTTTCCCCATATGCTGTACCATCATGTTAGAGGTCTGTAGAAGTACTTAAGTGACATTCCTCACAATTTTGAAAGAGGTTTCTATGAAAGACTCTTCATGGTTCACTGTAAACTTTTGAACTTCACTTCCTTTGCTGATCAGCCACAATAGCATTTGTTAACCTTATAGACATGGCACAAAGCCCTTATTTTCCCTTGTTTGAATGGTGGTGGGGAAAAGAATTTAAAATAAATAGTAAACATTATTTTTTAATTGGGTCACTGTATTATGCATAATTTTTCATAGACAATTTAAATAAATTTACTGATGTAAGTATAGGTACTGTGCTACAGAAGATGTATGATTTAACTGTAATAATAATAAGATTTTTATTTGGGGTTTTTACTCTGAAGACAGCTAAGAAAAATCTCAGAGCTTCCCAAAACCACTCTTTCCAAAGAAACCACAATGTTACAGAGCCCTTTCATCATCCAGCATACGGTACTGTAGAACACAAAAATATACACTGTACTACTTTAAATTAATTCATACTTGCAGGAGACACCGTCTGTGTGAGTATGTGCAATTATGAAATGTAACTTTTTTTTTTTTCCTCTTGACTTTTTTAGCTGCCTCACCCCTTGTATTTGAACACATACATATGGTGTGTGAGAGTGAGCAAGCTCTCTGTAAATGTTTGGAAGGAGCATCTGTCAGACAATAAAACTTACAAGAAAACATGCTTCTCATTTAAAGTGTATTCACTAGAACTATTTCAGTGTTGGAATCGGTTCATTTGTATAGCTTGGAGGCATTAATAAGAGCAGAGAACTGTAAAGGCACCAGAGAACTCAAACTGTTACTGAGAATCCAAGGTATTTTTTTAAAGCATTTCGTCTATTCGGCATCAGAGTCTTCTGATAGGAACCTGCACCAGTTGACAGACAGGAAACCTCTGACAGTCCATCCAAAGAGACTGCAAACAAGAAGATGGCATGCTTTTTGCAAACCTGGAAAGTCTAAAGATTACAATAATTGTTGGACCAAAGGGACCCTCTTCAGGCATAAATAGCAAGACTCCTACTGTCTTCTCTTGCAGACCAACGCAGCTGCCAGCAAAAGCAGGTGCTCTCCCCCTACCAGTGATCCAGAGGAAATATTTAGTGAGTATTAACAGCTCTTTTTACAAATTAATATATTATTAGCATTTTAGTTATATTTGCATAGATTTCTCAAAGGACAAAAGCATTTAAAAATAAGTTTTTAAGGCTGTTATTTTAAACAATCACTGGAGTTCAACAGTCTGATGCAATTACCATATTAATTTAAAAACAAAATTTGCACCACCTATGACAGCAACTTTTTAAAAATACTGTTTTTTAACCAGTGTGTAGCTTAAGCAATCTGAAGCAATTACAATATATTTTTAATGCATACGTTATGACAGCAAATAATTTATATAAATATGAAATGTATTTGACTTTAAATGTTATGCCATAAAACAGCCTTTGTAGAACACAAATTTAAAATAAATCATTTCTTTTGGCAAAGTAACCTGCAATTTAATCTTTAGAAGAATAAATATACCACTAATGTTTTCCACAGAAACAGTTGCTACTCTAATTAATTCAAGATGTGGCTCTAATAAGATTTCAAAAGAAAATCAGAAACAGATTTTTCTCAGAGGTAGTACTATGGACAAGGTTAAGATATTTTTATTTTCATTAGAAACACTTGTCCCAGGTAGAGTTACAGATTTGTAGTATATAGCATGGAAATATCAAATCTGAAAGTTTTACAATAATGTTTTTAGAAGCATAACAATTTTTAGTGTTTCAGATACATGCTTTCGTCTCGGTTATAACTTACGGTACGTTACATTTTATTAGGTAACTGTTATTCAATTTTGAGTTTAGAGTGACTAATATGGCTAACATATCTCTCTTTTTTCTTCTTGCGTGGAAGGGAATGGAAAACCTGATGTTTGTCTGCCACTCCTGTAAAGTTATCTGGACGTTACTTGTAACGGTACTGGGTTATGCCAGCAGCCTGCCTGTGGGGGATGATTCTATTTGCACGGCAGAGGAACTTGCTAAGTACAGCATAATCTTCACCGGGAAATGGAGTCAGACTGCTTTCCCTAAGCAGTACCCACTTTACAGGCCCCCAGCACAGTGGTCATCAATGCTAGGTAAGTGAAGTATCTGCAGGTTTAAGAACAGAGAAATCTCTTGACGGCTGTGATCTTTTTTTTTTTTTTTTTTTACTTCTTAATAGTCAATTTTAAGATAAATAACGGAAAAGGGAAAAAAATAGCAAAAGTTATTAAGAATGAAATGCAGAAATTGAAGTATCCACAATGCTTTCAAAAATCTACAACTGTTTTCAATTGACTTCTGTTTCCAATTGGCTGCAGCTGAAATAAACAGTGATAAGCCAAATGTTTTAGTGTTCACTCATTTTTATACACAATTTTTTTAACCTCAGAAATAAAACAGAGAAACTGAAGAAATAGGGACAATCTAAACCAGACTTTTATGTCATGCCATGTATTCACTCAAATAGGTGTTACTCATAGTTCTGACTACAGCATGTGGAAAAAAAATGAATATGCCAGCAATGGTGTACGTGATTTTGCTGAAAAGGGTGAAGCATGGTTATTAATGAAAGAAATAGAAGAAGCTGGAGAGAAAATTCAGAGTGTACATGGAATCTTCTCTGCTCCTGCCATTTCCAGTGGTACAGGACAAACCTCCACTGAATTAGAAGTGCATTCAAGACATCCCTTAGTAAGTAAATGTGCATATTCATTTTAAAAGTTCATTTTATGTCACTAGCACACAAAATTACATATTTGAGTTCTCACTTGCAGGAAAAATATAATGCAAAGAGTTACTAAAAAGCATGTAACATTGCAGGGAACACTGTACAGGTTCTATAAAGTAGAAGGGCATAATAATATTTCTTTCAGAAATTTTAAGTTAAAATTACTATGAGCAGGACTAGAGCATTTAAAAATATGTGATGCAATCCTGATGTATCACTTTCTTTCATTAGGTTTCATTTGTTGTACGAATTGTTCCAAGCCCCGACTGGTTTGTGGGTATTGACAGCTTAAATCTCTGTGAAGGAGACCACTGGATGGAAGACGTATCAGTAGATCTGTTTCCGTATGATGCTGGAACTGATAGCGGGTTCACATTTTCCTCCCCAAACTTTGCCACTATTCCACAGGACACAGTTACAGAGGTAGGTACATATACATAGTTTAGCCCTTCATACCTATATGTTTCGAGTCCTCCCTTTAAAAGGTAACGACCGTCTGACTTCATGATAGACTCCTGTGAAACTGATTTCAATATTTCAGACTGCTGATGCTCTCTCTATGTGGATTTATTACATAGCTGATAACCCTACTGCTTTTGTTTATTTTCTGTATCTTTCAAATTTATTAGGTAGATGCAGATGGTTCATGAAAATTTACATTTAAAGCATTTTCTGTAGAAGCTGACTACTTTAAGGTTATTTTTAACAATTCTTTAAACACCAGGAAAAAAAAAATGTTCCAAAAAGTCTTAACATTACTAAATAGGTATTTAAACAGGAAAATTCTTCGTAGTGAATACTGATGTGTGGAGGAGTTTTCAGTTAAAAGCATTGCTGAAACCTGAAACTGTTACATTTGAGGGACAGAGCTAAGGGAGAGCAGAGGAGAACTTCTCCATTGCTACTGCGGTGACCCCACTTCCAAACTCTTTTGCTTGCTCAATACTCTCTGCGCCTCATACTTTGCTTTTGTTATTTAAGGGTGGTGGGGAACAGAGCGGTTTGATTCAAATGTTTTGAATACTGTAAGCATTCAGTCAGTCCTTTCTGTAAGGTCAGTTTTTCTGGAGCCAAATGCTGTGCTAATGAGTAATGAGAAAAGGAACAAACTGGAAAACAATACATTTGGCCTCCTTGTCTGTATGACAGCTGCTAGCTGCTACAGCACACTTACTATTATTATTTAATACTCTTGTGTTCTCCCCTGTAGTAACATCCACTTCCTCCTATCAAACCATCCCATACATTACTCTGTTTTCAGTACCTCCCACCACAGTCCTCTATCCAAAGTTTGGCACGATTCTTTGTGCTCAGTCTCAAAGCTTTATGCATAAAAATTCTGGGATTACCAGCAGGAGTTGTGTGGACCGAGGTTCATAGGAACTGGTTCTATGCATTTTACTTGCCAAAAAATATTAGCATGATGCGTAAACAAAATTTTACAGTTATCTTCTTACTAATATGATGAAGTTTCTTTAAAGGTTCCCTTTTTTATTTCATAGATCACTTGTTCCTCTCCAAGTCACCCAGCAAACTCATTTTATTATCCCAAACTGAAAATTTTGCCACCTATTGCTCAAGTAAGAATGGTGAAATTAAAGAAAACCCAGCTGGGTCTTGCTGCACCTTATCTTAATCTGCCAGCTAAAAGCAATGAAATAATAGACTCTGTCTCAGGTAAGTGATTAGTACTTTTGATTCTGTTATTTCCATTCATTCAGAAAATATGTGGAAATCTGGCAGGTGATATGGATGAAATAGGTGATTAGGTAGAATATTCTACTATCTGCATAGGAATAGTTTCCAGATGCACACGTGGGAAATAAAACAAGCTAGTTGACACAAAAGAGAATCCCTGAAAGAATAAGGAAGGGATTTCATATTTGAGCTATGGTTCAAAGGTTTGGGTTATATCCACAGTGAGGGTTACTCAAGCCTTAACATCAGCATAGGTAAGTGAATTTTATGAGAAATAAACAACATTTGGCTAGAATCAGAGTTCCAAAATTCTTTGCAACTTTGAAGTACGTACTCATCCTTAAGTTTTTCATGATGACGGAGCAAAAAAGCTATTATTGTTGTCTTTTTCTGAGCCAGAGGTCTTGATAGTTATGTGCAATAAGAATTGATATAATTCAATTGATTTGGACATATTTGTGAGAGAGACATGCATCCTGACAACAAAAATAACGTTCTCTCATATTTTTCCTGTGACAAGCAATATTTTTATTTAACCTGCTAAGGAATAATAATCTATATTTTTATGAGAGATATTTTTGATGGAAGTATACGTTATGAAAAGTACTTTAGAGTTTCTGACTTCTTTTCTTGCAGTAAATTAAAACTATATTGAAAACCCTTTTAGTATTAAAAAGCTCCTAGTACAGAACATCTTTACTGGCAAAGGGAAATGTAGTGTACATACCAAACAACAGAAGATGATTTAATGATTAAAAAAATGGGACATTTCTTTATTTCTGAAGCAAACTAGAACAAAAGGTAAATGGAAATTGATGTGAACAACTACAGGAACAATATCTGCAAAGAGGTATAAGTGTACCTAAATGAACCAGAGAAAAGCTTTAATCCTAGTGTTTTTAGTGAACAATGTAAAGGCAAATGAGTTATAAAACTGACAGTAAATGTTTTTTAATGCAATTATTTTAAGCATAGTTTTCTTTGCTAGGAATTCTATATTTTCAATTCAATAAGTAATATGCTGCAGTACTGGTATAGTACCTCAGACAGTCTCTAGACTGCAGCAATAATAATAATAATAATAATTAATAATAATAATACCAGTGTCGATGAGCTTAAAAGCTGAAAACAGATGTTTTTATTTATGAGACAACATATGGATTTTATTAATATCACATGTATTTTGGTATAAGAAAGGACACTATTTGCTCATCATTCCTTATTGCTTTGCCAACTATGTATTTGCCTTAAGCACAAATTTATGTAAAGTTACCCTTTTCTTTGTGTATATTGCAGAAACACCACTGGACTGTGAGGTTTCACAGTGGTCTTCTTGGGGTCTCTGTAGAGGTCTTTGCAGACAAACAGGGACCAAGATCAGAACTCGTTTTGTACTTCTTCAGCCTGCCAATAATGGAATGCCTTGTCCAAATCTGGATGAAGAAACAGGATGTGAACCAGAGAATTGTGTCTGAAATAAAGAAAATATAATAATTTAGATAATTTAAAAGTAGGATAAGTTTAACTAAATCTAAACTACGTGTCGGTCAATGTTCCTTATAATTTGGGTATGTTGCACTATTTTACTGAAAAGGTATATTAAACTCGTTTTGAAAGTTGTTTATTATCAAGATTTTGGGGGGGTTAAATTCCTGTGATTTGGTATGACATCGGTACTTGATCATTTACAGACCAAAAACCCCCCAAATAAATCCTTGCTATAAATATACTGTAAGTTCTTGGAGTACCCTCTAGTGGCAGAAAAGTAGACATTTGGAAAGATTATACTTCACACGTGTAAAAAGCTTTCAATCACAAAATCTAAACTAATAACCTTCTTGAATACTGTAATTTGTTGATCTACCTATATTTATACCTAGAAATTAATTTTTCTCTAAATTACATTTTATAATTTATTGGCATTTTTGTCATCTTTCTAAACATGTTTAACATGCATTTCTTCAGAAGATACTTACATAAATCAGAGTGACCAGATGTTTGCAGTGTGATTAAGACAATAGTATAACTAAGTAAACTTGTCCTGAGGCTTATGAATACATGAAATAGTCTTTTCCTTTTTTTCTGAAAAGTGAGAAGTATATCTGTCATGAGGACACTCGGCTAACAAAATTACTGGAAAAAAAAAAACAGAAATGTGGATACTAGCAGAAAATTTCTGAACCTAATTAAAAGTGTTAGCTGGGATTTAAAAACTGATTGATTGTTGGTGTGTGTTCCTCATGAGACAACTATCTCAAAGTTAGCACTGTTGACATAACATAAATTATATTGTTGTTCTTACATATGCAGTAAATATGTCCATGTTTCTTGAAATGTGTTTGCTGCTATTTGTGTCATCATAACCTTTTTAGAAAGAAAACTTACTAATGTTTTAATATTTTCTAAAAATTGAGGTATACACAAATATAACAAAATGCAGCATGTTCAGAAACCGTTCTTGACTGCAAGTTTTAATGCTGAAATAACTCCTCTAAAACAAATATAACATATGGCTTATAAAGACTTGTGGCTACTAAATAGGAAAAGGATTTTGAAATAACACTGTTCAATAGAGTATGTTTATAGTCAACCCACAAAACTTTTACAGCACACTGCAAGTTTAGAGATATACAGCACAGATATTGGACAGGGTACGCTGATTTGAGTAGGTTCTTTTTGGAATATGCCAAGTATCAGAAAATTTATTATGTACTTAAAGGAGCACACAGTATTCTCTGTAGGGTTGAAACATTTGCAATGTTTTCCATGTATTTTTCCAGGAGATAGATCTTGCAAAGACCCAAAGAAATTTGAAACTTTATCAGGCTAGACTAAGTTGGTCCTGCAAATGCTGATAAATGCACAGTTGTTGGAGCTAAGTATAGGAATTTCCACATCTTGCGTTCTCCAGATTCCCACTGTTGCCTGTTTTTCAAAATTGTTTTGCTTACTCTTTTTATTATGCTATGGTTTTTTCAGGTTTCCCTGTTTCCATTCGGTAATGGAAACAGAGTTATTACTCTATCATTTTCATAGTTTGTTTAGTTAATTTCTCTGCCTTTTCAATTATTTTCTCTCTTCTTTTTATATTAATTTTTATTCATTCTATGTTTTCTTAACTGTGTAACTATACAGTAAATAAGTTTAACAGAAATCAGCATCTAAGAAAACTAAACATATATTGAAGTATAGATTTAAATATTCTGTCAGGACAGGAATTAATGTCAAATTGATTGATTAAGTGGTGATAGACTTAAGTCAATAAAGGTCTTGGGCGGAAATCAGATGCAAATCAAAATTATGACTTAGGGAAAACAAACCTACAAACCACACAGTATCCTTGGAGGAACTTTCCTGGCAGTTCTCTAAACACTAGAGATTTGCTTCTTCACACGTCCAGAACAACTAAAGGGCTAGGTCCAGTAGAAGAGCATCTGCATCTGTAATTGTATACATGACCCAAATCTAGGATTTCAGTCCTACAAGAAAGTGGCACTGAGTCTAGTTAGAGGCCTGTAGCTAGTGGTGTTCCCCAGGGACTCGCTCCAGTCTTGATCAACATGTTCATCAACAACCTGGATGAAGGGAGAGAGTGTACCCTCAGTAAGTTTGCTGATGATACCAAACTGGGAGGAGTGGCTGACACACCAGAAGGCTGTGCTGCTATTCAGTGAGACCTGGACAGGCTGGAGAGTTGGGTGGAGAGGAACCTAATGAAATTCAGCAAGGGCAAGTGTAGGATCCTGCACCTAGGGAGGAGTAACCCCAAGCACCAGTACAGGTTAGGGGTTGACCTGCTGGGAAGGAGCCCTGCAGAGAAGGACCTGGGAGTCCTGTTTTTTTTTTTGTAAGCCATGTGCCAGCAGTGTGCCCTTGTGGCCANAAACCTACCTGGACACAATCCTGTGCAACCTGCTTTAGCAGGGGAGGTTGGGCTAGATGATCTCCAGAGGTCCCTTTGTATGTCTACTATTCTGTGATTGTGTGATTTGGTGAAGATATGATTTGATAGTGGAGCAGTCCCAGTGTTTACTCACAATCCTAAAGCCAAAATTTTCCCAAAGGACACTGAAGGAGAAGGGATGAGAGGGGGAGGGGGAGTAGAAAGGGAAGTGAATATGTAAAAGACCAACACATTTCAGGAAACTCCAGTTATTGATAAATATTTTTTCTATTTTAGAGTGTTTACATACATGACTATTCACTGTGGGTTCCTTCAAGCAGAAGTTTCCTATCCAGCCAGTTACCGAGATACGGGTTTTTTTTTTTGTAAGCAGCGACTTCAGGAGCCCTTGGTAAATATGGTATTCTTTAAGGATGCTCTTATGGTAGTATAAAGTTTAGCCATAAATATAGTTCCAGGTATTCACTTTGCCAACAACAGGGATGGAGACATTTCTTGGCAAGACTGTGGATACAGTGAGTTCTAGTGAAGCACATTCTAATGATGGAGCACATTTCTCAAAACATATCTTTATTAAACTGATTAGTAAGGTACCTTGTGTGGATATGGCTAGGCATCTGTAGTTTTTACTTTCAGCATAGTCTTGTATTTGTCTTAAAAAATTTGGGATAGTGAAGAAACATGAAGCTCTTCCTTCCTTTCTTTTCCCTTACGTCCAGTGTTACGGATGGCTGGCAGCCAAGATGCTGCCATGATATTTAGGGAAGAAAATAGGTAAATTAATTTCTGGATTAAACTAATCTCAGAAAACACTTTGCGAGTGGGAGGGAAAGCATATGCCACCTGTTCTGATCACTGAATGAGCGCTATCCCCATCAGGACATAACTGGAGTGCCAGCCAAAGATTTGAGAGTACTTGATGGTTTTGAAGGCAAAAAAGTCCATTTCGTTATATTTCCAGTCCCAGGTAATTGAAGTACCTTGGGAATATCTGATCTGTCATGAATGATCCAATACAATAAAGTAACTCAGATTATTCCATGACAATATTTAACATGCTCAGAAAATAAATCTAACAATTGATACAGCAATTCGGAATTTCCCCATGGTAATTTGCAGGTACTGTGAATGCCTGAGGCATAAAAAGCTCTCAGTATGCTGCATGATAGCCTGATCACCTGCAGGCTGACTTATTTTTGTTGTCTGAAGTCCAGCAGCCTTACTATGTTAGCATTTGCTAGCCAAAAGTACAGTAGTAATGTGTCTGTCCCAATGGGTCTGACAGACTGAAGGATAAAGTGGATTCTCCTTGTACATCGTGTGTTCTACCATTGGAGCAAGGAATTTTGGGAACCTCAAGTCGTGAATGAAAAGCTAAAAGGATGATTTCTTAAGCAGACCACAATCTGCAGACAAACATATACTGCTTGCAGGTATAGTATGGCATGAGAATTTATGCAGGTGCATGTCAGTCAAGATCTCCCTGTGGTGGAGGGGTGAAAGTCCAATTATATGATGACATTCTGTAAAATCTAAAATTATTTCTGATGGATAAATGCTAAAGTAGTAACTTAGTCCTAATATCACCCTTGAGACTCCTAAGGATTCAGTGGCTATGAGATGCAATTTGTATCCCTCTATCCTTAACCATACGGAGTCAAAGAAAAAGAAGTAATGTTGAAGGAATCAAGGCTCCTTGTCTTTGACTACATCTTTATCAGCATAGGGATGTTGTATTTTGCTGGAAGTGAACTAATACTTGTGCTAGAACTTCTGTGAAGATTCTTCATGCTGTGGAATGGACTGAACTTATGATGGTTGTGAATCTGTGTCAATGTTACACAAAGACATTTTTTATTGAGACAACTTATAGATACCAGGTACAGTGAAGGGCAATAAACCAGCAGATGTGAAATAATCCAGTAACAGTTACCATCCTGAAATTTTAGGTATTTAGGTTACAGATATTGAAGATGAGTTGCTGTCCATCCTTCTTCCTTGATACTAGGAAAATACATGTTCTTGTGTCATGATGGAGCCAATTCTACTGCTACCAGCACTAGCAGAATGCGTCTCCTGCTAAAGCAGATTCTCAGGAGGGCTGCTCAGAAAAAGATAGGAAGACCAACATAGTTTTATTTACTAATAAATAGATGTCAATAAATAACAGTAAATGCAAATGGGACATTCTATGGGAAATTGAAAGAAGAATTCGGAGGAGGTGTTGAACAATAAAGGAAAAGGGCTAGTCATGATCCTTTGCTGTGTGCGTAGTGTTGAGGATGTAGCTTATGCAGCTGAGTATTTGACAGCTATATAAAAACAAAACATAAAATAAAATCCAACTACCACCTTTTCAAGCAAAATAAATGTTGGTAAAATTCCAGTATGGAGATGGGGGTTTCCCTGTTAACAGCATTGTGTACCCCCTGTATGGCACCTGTGTGTGCAGGAGAGGTTGCTTATATCCCATACCCTGAAGTCAAGATGACAGAACTCTGAAGCGAACTAAAAGGTTCCTCAAAGACACGTTCGAAGACATGACTGAACAATTTCATCTGCAAATGCCAGGCGCTGCTGAGGAACTTGGCAAAGTTGGAGACAGTCAGTGATCAAACCATGGAGTCTTACAACGGGAGTGTAGCAAGCTTCTGAAGGAGAAAATGAGCTCAAAGTTGGTTCAGCCCTACTCCAGATGATGCCATAGGTGAGTCCTCCCTGCTGGAAAATGATTGTGTATCTTCTCACATTGAGGCCAACCTTTCATGCACAGTGATCTCACTATAAGACAAGGAACACTTGAGTGGTAACTGAGTTTGTCATCAGACATATAGGTTGTTTGGTCTATATTAGTACAAAGGGTAATAATAAACCCCTTTATCATTATTTAATTTACACTATAACTTTCATTAGAGAAGTTATTAGGCAGTATCTAAAAGATATTCTTATGTAAAAAAATCTTATTCAGAAAGTGTTAATTTTATTTTATTTTTCCTGCTGTATCATATTCATTACTGTTTCAGAGTCTTTTTTTCAAGTTCTTTTGACTTTCTCCTTCATATATATTTCAGCCCATTTATGTAGTCCATAAGTGTTTTGTATAGGTGTATACATGTGTCCAAAGATTTGACTTGGAAATTGCAAGATTTCTTAATAAAAGAGGAGTGAAGCTCTGGAATAATTGCCCAGAATAAATGTGAAATATAAGTTACTAAGTTCATTTAAGTTGAAAATTGAGCAGTCTATGGAAAGAGATAACCAATATGGTTGCTGACAGTAATCTAGAGAACTGATCTCAAGTACCTGAGAGGTCCTTTCCAGTTTCATGTTCTTCTATGTGTATAAAATAAAAATTTAATCTAGATGCTGGGAAAGAAGAAAGATTTTACAAGTTATCTTTTTCATGTTATCTCATTCTGCAGAACATACTGTAGTTATTTATAAATGTGTAACCACCAGCTGCCTTTTCTCACAGTTTTTTTTTCTCCCTCAAAATTACACTGATAAGCAGCAAACAAGGAACGATCACAGGACTACATACATTTGTAAATAGTCATCTTCAAAAGCAGTACAACTGGGATACATAAAAACCATGAAAAGCCAATCAATAGGATTTCTTATAAACTTTTGGATTTCTTTTTCACTTGCTTTGTATTTTCACAGTGGAGAAAGAGAAGAGAAATGTATAATCGAAGATGTTCCCAGCGACACGTTGGTAATTGGTAGGTACCTGTCAATGCTCTGTGATGATCTAAACCTATGCAATAATAAACATAGCTTGTAATGTAACAGGAAAACATGTGATTGATGAATATGGTAAACCCATGGTGATAAGAAAGAGGGCACACCAAAAATAACTCCCCACAGCAGGGGCTAGTCATAATGTCCTCACACAAAGAAATACAGGTTTCCAGAGTGCTTAACTGACTAGACAAAGAATGTCTTCTAATTCTACAGCAGTGGAATTGCTGCTTCAGTGTGTGCTACTATATGTTCTGACTGATTTCTTCATTCTTATCAGAATTTCTATAACATGATTTCAACATATGAATGGAAGAGTTACTTTTTGGATTAACACAGGTCTGGAAAGAAGCAATGCAAGATGTACTAAAGTTCCATTTCACCTGGGATATCATAAGCACATTAAATTTGTTGACAAGACTATAAATGCAAGACTGAAAGGGGATAGTTAGAATAATATATACTCATCTTTTTTATAAATAATGTTATCAATAAGAAAGACAATCCTAAAAATGTAATTTGAATACAGCACACTTATGCTTTTGGAGGTCTCAGCATGCCTTCTGTATGCTAATCTTGCCAGAGCATTAGGAGCAATCAGAAAGTATTACTTGTTAATCAACCATTTTTGTTGTTTTCTAGAACATTTTCTATTGCAGTAAAAATTTATTGCATTTCATACTGTTATAAAGTGTCCCCTGAGCAATTTTAATCATAAGCACATGAAATATATATATTGTTTTATTGCTAATCATGTATCTTTATATTTTTGCTGAAAAAGCAATAAAGATGTTTAATATTAAGCTGTGTTTTATTTAACCGATTTTTATCTATGTTTTTATTCAGGGAATTACAAAGTACAACGTTGGGATATACATAAACAAGAGTTTCTTGAATCTGCTCCTGGTTTGGGAATGTTTGTGACTGTCACAACTCCTTCTGCTGAGGTAAATACGCTTATGAATGTTTCTGTAGAATTTGTGAATTGACTTTTGTCACTGGCAGGCAGTATTATCTAAAAGAAACAACAACAAAAAAAACCCCAAAACACTTTTGGGGAGAATTTAAATCCACAGTCTACCAGCTAGTTCAGTATTTTGATGCTGAAAGGTATAAGAACTTTATGATTGCTATCAAAGTAAACAGAAATTACAATATTTGATAATTATTTGTGTGGACGATTTTTGCATTACTAACAGATTTGGGAAACTGTCATTAAGAATAGTAAGTTACAACTGAGAAAACAGGCTAAATTTAAAAAAAATATGAAAATTCACTAATGAAGCAAAATGGTACAGAATGTACTTGAGCAGCAAAAAAAGGAAGGCTGGTGATAAACTAAACTGCAAAAGTCAAGATTCCCATGAGGCTGCATATAGCCATCACGCATAGCCACTGCCTGGTTGCCATTAGGTCCTGAGCTTTTTCAGCAACAGACAATTTAATTCTGTGCCCAGACAAGGTCTGTACTGCATTCAGCTCTGGAACCCCAACATAAGGACATGGAGCTGCTGAAGCAAGTCCAGAGAAGGGTCACAAAGATGATCAGAGGGCTGGAGCACCTCTCCTATGAGGACAGGCTGAGAGAGTTGGGGTTGTTCAGCTGGAGAAGGGAAGGCTCCAAGGAGACTTTATAGCACTTTCCAGTACCTAATGGGGGGTTACAAGAAAGCTGGAGAGGGACTGCTTACAAGAGAATGGAGTGATAGGACAAGGGGGAATGGCCTTAAGCTGATGGAGGGTAGATTTAGATGAGATATTAGGAAGAAATTCTTCCTGTGAGGGTGGTGAGACACGGAAACAGGTTGCCCAGAGAAGCTGTGGATGCCCCATCCCTGGAAGTGTTCAAGGCCAGGTTGGATGGGGCTTTGGGCAACCTGGGCTAGTGGAGGGTGTCCCTGCCCATGGCAGGGGGGTTAGAAAAGATGATCTTTAAGGTTCCTTCCAACTCAAACCATTCTGTGATTATATGATTAGTTTTCAAACTTTAAATGCTTTAGAGAGTATTGGATTTTGTACATCGCAGAAATCTACAGCATTTCAATTTTCACTGTCAGTTAAAATTGTTTATTATTCTCTAAATCTATTCTGAAATTCAGATAAATTTAATGATTTCAGTGGGTTAATTGATTACTTTTTACATCCAATTCACAGTACTTTTTTTTGATTGTTTTATTGTTATTTGTAATGCACATACTCAATGTATATAACATCCAAATTACAGGTACTATTGTCAAAACTGTATGGGCCACAAGGAACATTTTCTTTTACATCCTATCTATCTGGGGAGCATGTTATCTGTTTACAGTCTAACTCCACAAGATTTGTGGCATTTGCAGGAAGTAAACTGGTAAGTGTATTTCTTAAATATTCTTTAGGTGTGTTTCTTAAATATTCTTTCTTGTAGTACTAGCAATTGTATACAAACTGCAGAGTTTACAAAGTACATTAGACGTTGGTCTAACTTCTAGAAGATAATTCAACATTTGCTAGCAATTAAAGACAACAAACCTAGAATTATCAAGATGAAGAGATAAAAAGACTGTTCTGGTATTTAAGAAGTCGAGATTAAAGAGGCAAGACTAATAACTATAGAGTGATTTGATGTTTGTACAGGGCTTTGAACATGAAAGATTCCGATCCATTAGAACAAGTATTTGTTTCAAAAAGATAGATATGCAAGATCGACTAACACAAACACTTGTCATAAAGATATTTCATGTCTTCACTTAGATTGAATTCCTAAACAAAATTTAAACATTTTAATTTTTGAAAGACATTCAAATTAAGCATATATTAGCATACTTAACATTGTCTACAACCAATAAAGTTGGTCTTAATGCAGATTTTTTTGGGAAAAAAAAAAGAGCTATCAGAGGTGATATCATGGCTCTAATCTATTTCAGCAAACAATTTCATAAACAATGTCTTGAAAAATTTATCTATATGCCTCTTCTCAAAAGACAATTGAACAGGTGAGAAGGATTACTCTCTAGAGGTGCTTTTTTGGGTGTTTTGTTTTGTTTTGTTGAGTTTTTTGGGGGGTTTTTTTGCTGTTCACTGTAAAAGTTAGACAACCACTAGATATAAACATCTCATAAATGTGTTAAGTGAGGTAGGTCAAATTTCTTCCTAGATGTATGCTTTTGGAACAGGTAGATGACAGAACTGTGAAGAGTTAACAGTACTGAAGTGGAGCTATTACACTGGAATAAGTAGGTTCTTATGGACTGATTTATCGATATGAGTGGAAATTTCATCACACACATTGCAAAAGCACTTAGGTTGTACCCATAAAAAAATTGTGGAGCTTATCAACTAGAGAGGGTAAGGGGGATAAAGCATCGGTTGGTCATAGTTAACCACACACCATGAATGTGTTTCTAAGGTTACACCAGGAGATTTTTACCTGGTATAGATGGAGATGTGTTAATCATTTACATCATTTTGCATGATGCATGCACTGTGTACAGTTCTGGTCATCCTATTTAAAATAAGTGAATAGGTGCAGGGAAGGAGAATATTAATAGCACAAATATTAAGCAGGGTGGTTCATTTAGCTTAAGAACATAGAAGTAAAAAAGGAAAATATTGCTCTTTGTAATTATATCTGCAGGAATAAAGATCACAAAAGGAAAAATATTCTATAGCTAAAGTAAATCTTTAAGTGGTCTTCTGTAAGAAGCAGATGCAATGGTGGTGATCTGAGCTGCTTCAAACCAAAGTTTAATAAATTAATGGACAAAGGCTACCATAAGGCTGTGAGATGGATTTCTGGATGTTCATTTAGGTAACTCTAAGAGAGCTGAAACAAGATGTGCTTTTCATTTGTGGTTGATGTCCGAGTAGACCAAACTTCTGTCATGGTCATATGAAAATCTAGGATTTCTGCAGATTATCTGTTTGGCTAAGAGTTTTTTATTTTCTCTTAGGTACAAATTGGCTTATAGGAGAGCTTTTTCATGTTAGTTTCAGTAAAATTTTTAATTCATGCCAAAATAAGTTGCATAATATTTCAAACTGCATTCTTCTCTTTTCTTTCTATGAGTCTATTGCTTTGCGGGTTTAGGGCATTTCTGCTATAGTTCATACAATAGCTTACAGGGTATTGGAAGGTATTTCATACCAGATAAACTCTATGTGGAGAAAGAAAAATGCTATCTTATGGATGGTTCTGCTTTAATACCTATGATAAACTGCAAATAATGATTCAGCTGGTCTTCTTCCAGTATTATATACCTAACTGGTAGCAGAGGAAACCTTGAAAAGCATCTATAAAAAGCTTGCTGCAGTAGTATTGGGGAATATAATTTCTGCAATATTAGGGTGGAACGTGAAATACAGCAGTCCCAATGGTGCTCATTTTTTTAAAAACTAATTTAAACAAAGAATAGAAAACTCTTTCATGGTTGGTGAATCTATACTAGCATAAAATAACACCCTAACATTTGTATAATTAATTTAAAACTAAAATTAAGAAACACTTTAAATATCCCACCTGATTCCAATTTTAGGAAGGATTTCTATAAGCAATTAAAACTATTTTCCTGTAATGAGCTTAAAGGGAAATTATCTGTTGTTGTTTTTTTTTTTTTTCTTAAGGAATTTTGAAAACACAAAGACACGGTAATGAGAATATTTTTTCTGTTCACAGCGTATCCATTTGGACATTAGAGTTGGAGAACATTTTTTGGATGAATCTGTTGTTCAAGCCAAAGGCAAAGTAAATGAAGTTAACTTTAAACTAGAACATCTAATCAAGCAAATTCATCATATATCCAAAGAACAAAACTATGAAAGGGTATGTATGTTCCCTAAAGGAAATGTTAAAAATATTGTACATAGACTTATTGATTTATAAAGTTTTATGAGGTTTATTATTTAATTGCATTGTTATTTTTAACTAACTCATAAAAATCTATTGGTATTTAACCCATAGAGCCTACATTACCTTGCAAAATATTTTTAAGCTGTAACATAAAAACTAATTAATCAGTGTGAATTCATGGTTATAGCAACAGGTGTTATTTTAAAGCAGGAATTTCCAAATATAGTTTTCTTGGTCAGAGTCAGTAATGGCAGCTGAGCATGTGGCAGGTACCGTTGCTGGTGATGTTGCCAGCAGTTGTTTCCACCCTGGTCCCTGTGTGTGAACTTTATTGGCGTGGGTAAGGAAATGACTGAACGCATATTTATGTATCTCCATGCAGTTAGAAATAAAGCCCTCCTTCAAACAAGCATACACCCGTTGTCTTCACTTTTCCATACATATGCAGGCAGGCAGACTATGTTTGAAATATATCAACTATTTACCTAAAAAAAAGAAATTTGCCTGCAAAAAGGTTATTGACTGCCTTATGAAACTGACTGCAAATCTAAAAAGGCTTAAGCCTGTACTAGTGGAACATATTTAACACAAAATATATTTTGTGAACAAGGGAAAGCTCTGTTTGCCTTTCTGCTTCAGGATACAGTGTGTCTGCTTCTCGGTTTTAATTTGTAAAGACATTCACCTTATGGATAAGAACAAATTTGCATTTTTATCAGTGTGAAAAAAGTGTTTGTTCACTAGCATGCAGAAGAGGGATGCCTGTCTGTTTACTCAGCAGCATGAAATGTACAGATGCCAAAAGGTAATAATTCTGCTTTTCCTTTTCTCTTTAGGAGCGTGAAGAAAAATTTCGGAAGACAAGTGAAGAAACCAACAGCAATATTTTGTGGTGGGCTATTGTACAAACTCTAATCCTCATCTCCGTTGGAATTTGGCAAATCAAATCTCTCAGAGATTTCTTTATATCTAAGAAGCTTGTTTAAGTCTTATAAAGTAAAAGCACAGATTGGAAAATTGCATGCCATATAACACCTAACAAAGAAACTGTGTATCTATGAGAAAATTGGTTGTATATAACTCATGAGCTTCTCTCATCATCTACTCGGGTTCTTACTCTAACTCTGGTTTCTCCATCTATATTGCAGCCTCTGTCATCCCCTTACATTTTACTCCTTGAATCCCATCTTTTATCCACTTCTTTTCCTCTGCAGATGTAAAGCTAAATCTAGAAGAAGGGCTCAGTGGCTAAGGCAACATTTAAGTTCAGCTTGGGATTTTTACCTCTAAAATAGAAATCTAAAAAATCATTTCCTAATTTTTCAAAGTTCTCCATTGTCATGGTTTAACCCCAGCCGGCAATTAAGCACCACACAGCCTCTCATTCATTTTCTCCCTGCCCCTGGTGGGATGGGGGAGAGAATTAGAAGTGTAAAAGTGAGAAAATTCATAGGTTGAGATAAAAAAAGTTTAATAATTTAATAATAATAATAATAGTAGTAGTAGTAGTAGTAGTAGTAAGGAAAAGAGGAAAAAACAACAGATTGAAAAATAAAACCCAAGGAAGACAAGTGATGCAAATGAAAACAATTGTTCACCACCAACCGACTGATGTCTAGCCAGTCCCTGAGCAGTGTCCCTCCTTGCCTTTCCTTCCCCCCCTAGTTTTATGACATGATATGTTATGGAATATTCCTTTGGTTAGTTGGGGTAACCTGTCCCAGCTGTGTCCCCTTCCTAGTTTCTTGTGCTCCCCCAGTCTACTGTCTAGTGGGAGGGTGTGAGGAGCAGAACAGGCCTTGACGCTGTGTAAGCGCTTCTCAGCAGGAACTAAAATATCAGCGTGTTAATCAACACTATTTGCAGCACAAATCCGAAACATAGCCCCGTATCGGTTACTATGAAGAAATGTAACTCTGTCCCAGTCAAAACCAGTACATCTACTTGATAAGTAAAGTGAGAGTGTCTTGAACTCAGCCTATGTATAACACCTAGCTTTTCCTCAAATATAATTGTGACTGTTTTCTTTTAAAATGTTTAAAGTTTTAAGTAACAGTGGAGCCCTCCTTTAATATTATATCAGTGGTTGCAGCAAATACCGTGGAAGAGAGATACCATGACAAACGATTTGTAATTGTACTTTTTACTCACACATGACACCTAACATCAGGCTATAGAGTTGAGATCTGACCTTTCCCACAGTTTATGTAAATTATAGTCTTTATGAAGCATGCCAAAGTAAACCAAATTACAAGTTTCTTGGTAAACACTGAATTTGTGCTTAAGTATTTTATTTTAAAATATTCCTACACTAAATGCTTCACTCTGTTTTCGTGTTGGAGAACTATTTTAATTTTAATTATTCAGCAACTGTAACATGACTGTCTAAGGAACTTATCAGCTTTTGACTTAATTGTGTATTTCATTTCTATTTCACTTACTGCAGCATGTTTGAATATATCTTTATGCCTTAATTTAGCTAGTTTATGTACAACTAGCAGAGTAGCTACAGGATCATGCAATTACAAGTCAAAAGCTGTGGTTAAAAATTCAGATAATTAGCTTGACAAAGCAGCAGTAGTGTAAGAAGGAATGGGAGGTGGTTATAACATAACCCATCTCAGCACTTGGTTAAGTTGTAAAGGGACATTCTTGAAAAAGTTTCTAGAGAGCATTGTGATAGCAGAATATTGTGGTTTGGCTTCCTACTTGTCTTTCCAGGCCCTTCACTAGTCTAAAAGGTAGTGAAGGCTGAAATATCTGGAGACCAATCTGTATCTGTATCTGTACCTCTTTTAAAGGCATTGCTTGCTTTCTTTTTTCTATCTCCTCACCTTTTGTTTTCATTAGCAAGGAAATGACACTGCCCTTTAAGTTCACTTAGGTTTACAGTACAGGAATGAAAATACAGCTGTGAGAAAGTAAGAATCCATAAAGTTGATAGAAAGTAGAGACAAAAAGCAATGCTCTATTGACCAAATCAACCCAAATAAAATCTCATAAAGCTACACATTGAGGTTTGTCCTATATTTAAAAATTCTGAGACTTTAGAATTGTCACTTGAAATGCCCAGTAAATAAGTGTTATTAAATTCACTTTTATAGAGCGTTCACTTACCACATGTCTTGTAATAACATCTTAGGTGGTTGAAAAGAAGGAAAGATGTGTTACAACCATATGGCATATGAAGTGGAAGAAGAAAATTTAATAAAGGGTTGCTACAAAGTTGTGGTTCAGACTTTAGCTGATAATTAGTGTAAGGCTCCTAACTACATCCCAGTGCGAACTTAACTCATCTCACAATGCACTTAAAGCTTTTAAACCAAAAGGGCAGGCACCATGTCAGAATTTATAAAGGAGCTGATTATGCTCCTCAGTATTAATTAGGTATGTGGTCAAACCAGCACTGAGACTTGGAGCCTTGACTATAGCTAGAGAGTGCTTCATTCTTTATCAATAATAATTATGATAACCATAATAATAACAACAACAACCCCTACCACCTATCCTTTCTTTGATGAAATGTTTTCAGTCTCCTTCAAGATTTTTAATTAACTCTGTAAAGCAGAATCTGACTCATAGCTCTTCTGGGAAGCACTTTGGGGGCAGTAGTCTTTATGAAGTAAAAAGCCGGAGGTTCCTCCTACGCAGTCGGTGGCTCTGCCATACTCAGAGCTACAGCCCGTGCAGCAAGTAGGTCTGTAAGGGTATTTTCTGCTAAAATTTGCATCAAGGGAAATTAGCAAGCCCTGGGTTTTTTTCAATGTAAAAAATAAAAATCAAAACTCCTTGTTTTGCACTTTTTTCGCCACCAGAAGAAGCAACAACAAAGCTGTGATGGTAAATTAATAGCCTTCCCAGATTCTTTCATTTAAAAGAGTGGAAAGCCACTACCCCTTTGCACACACCTGCTGTCCCAATGGCAGCCCCTGCTGCATGGCCGCCTCTGTGAGGACAGGGCTCGTGGTGAAGCACCTACACAGAGCCCGGGTGGTTTGGTCCAGTTCAGTTGCCCACATTTGGGGAAGGGAGTGGGAAACCTGTCAGAGGATCTGGACAGCCTCTCCAGTTTGGTAGTGAGAGGCCAGAAAAAAAACCCTTTTTTTGGGGTGTGAGGGTCAAACTCTGCTGCCCCCAGACCCCCCGGTGGGGGAGGGGTGCTGCCCCCCTCACCTCAGGGCCCGGCGGTGCCTCAGACCAGGCGACCATGGCGGAGGAAGCCCTGTAGGCCTCACCCTGGGGGCAGCCAGGAGGGTCGGCATCTGCCTCAGCCACCTGCTCCCTGCCAGACCCTCCTGTCCCTCTGCCCTATGGCCGTCCCAGTCTTTTGCAATGTTTGCTTCTGTGAGCCCCGCAAACCCACCCCGCGGTTCAGCCTCACAAGCTGCGGCCATGTTATCTGTGAGATCTGCCTCCAGAAAGGTAATGGCTGCTGCAGACACGGGCGGCTCGGCCCTCTGCTTCAGCAGGTCAGGCAGTGCCAGTGCGCACACATTTACCTTAACTGTTAGCATTTCTGACTCACCACGGAAAAAAAGAAAGGCCCGAACATTTCTTTTAGTCAGCCTAATGTTATTGATAAACCTTTTCAATTCTTGTTATTGATTTTCTTTAAATAGTAAAATACCAGTGTCTGCTGCCAGATGAATCCAGATGGAGCAATGTGGCTTTGAGAACAAGCCTTAGATGCTAAAAACTGGAGGCTTTAATAAAAGTTGAGTTTGGATGTTTATGATCCATGATTGCATTGTAAAAAAAAATAAGATGGCATTCTGTTCTGTCTAATTTTGGAAAGGGCATGCTTTTTCATTAGTGAAAGAGCAATCTGCAAAACACAGGATTTGTTTATGCTCATAGTCTTAAGACATTTTAAATCTCAGTATTGTCACTGAAACACTAGAAAATTTTCAGCAGCATTAGGAGGATTGGAGGTGATGCTTTGAAGCTCGTGCTGTTGTATGCAGTTCCTCCGTCATATTCTGGGACTCCTGTGATGTGCTTAGATGAAGATCAGTGGAAAAGATAAAGGAATAAGGGTGTTGCTTTTCAAAAGAAGAAGATAGCAGACAAATAACAATGTTTTTCCCTTTGAGGTCATGACAAATGACCTGGTTTTGTAAGGGTGCACAGAATAAATGATGCATCTATATTTCAGAATTAAATACTTTTGACTAAAAGTTTCCACAGGGTCGCTGTTGAGGAGAGAAGATCATGAAATACAGCCTCTAAATACAACTTGCAGGCTCCTAGAACCTGAACAACAGCTTTACTTTCTGTTCTTAATATTGTTTGGCAGAAAAAACCCTAAGACATTACACATTTTTTTGTGTAAATAATAATGATAATATCAGGTTTAAATTGTATTTACTCTTTCAAGAAATTTATAAACATTGATCCTTAGAATCCTTAGAAAGGAAGCAGCTAGTAAATTTATCAATTATAAATATTGTACTCATATGCATTTACTAGAAATATTTGCTAATATGTTTGCAAATAATCAAAGAGACATTTTAAAAAACGATAGTTTTAAAAAGTGGTATGATGAATTTTTCACTGGAAAAAATCACAAAGTAAAATTATTAATTCTTTGACACTTTGGTTTCATATATTTTATCAAGAGACCCAGACTGGGCCCCAATCTAAAAAGTCATATATCTGGTTGTCTAACTCATTAGTGCACTTAAGCATACATTTAATTAAGCCAGGCAAGTAGTCCTATTTAAATCAAAGGAACTAAAAGTCACCTGCATTCAGTGACTCTAATGATATTCATAAAGTCATTTACATGAATGCTTATGTGCAGGAGTAAGTCCTGATGACATTCACACGTTTTCCCTGTTCAACTGTGTGTAATGTTTATAGAATCAAATTCTTTATTCACATTTGTTTGCATTTCCTGTATAACCTTCAGATTCTTTCCACAAGCTCCAAACAAAGGTTTAGGCATCAAATTCGATTAAAAATGTTTTCAATATCTATTAAGTTTGATGTATATTTTAAATGTGTCTTTACTTTACAGGCAAAAAAGATGAATGTTTGATCTGTAGAACTCCTTGTCGTACATTATTCCTTTCAAAACAGGTAAATGAAGCTTTAGTATTGTTGTATTACATTAATCTGTAGTTTGCTCAACAGCTGAATTATTTACATTACAAAATACTTCCCTTTTGTTTGCCAACTGTGACATGAATATTTACTGATGATAGGTTGGTAGACTGAGATACTTATGCACTATCCAGCTTTTAGTTTTATGGATTTATTCAAATAAAAGCCTATGGAGAGTCTTTAGGTTTTCAGATTCTGCTGGACTGTAAATCACTCCAACCTTTTCAAGAAACATGACTGGCTACTGTGTAACATCAGTGACTACTTTCAAAATGTGGAAAAAAGTTTATTGACTTTGGCATTTGTACATCAGAGTAAGTGGACTGTAATGAATTATTTCGTGTGAGGGAATGAATTGAAATTCTGCATGGCGGTGCATGAATGTTTTCAAGTGGGTTTATTTCCCCATTTTCTCTTAAGCTTAGCTATTTTCCTGATGGCCATGTGATTAAGAGAGGATCTGAAATATTGTTGGGAATTCTTGTTATTCACTAGAGAATGAATAGCTTTTAATTCCCTTTCTTGAGAAAGCATTAGAAAGATTCATTTTTCCCATTTCTCCCAGGAACCATCTTTGCCTTAGCTGATTTCATAAATGGGTTGTGAAAACATTTATATTTTCCTGGACTGATGCCTACCTAAGAGACAAACCTGCCTTACAGTGACAGAAAAAAAAAATACTAAGAGCATTCGATACAGCTAACACATAAAGTCTAGAAGGCTGTAAGGCAATCATGTATATGAAATAGAGGACAGCTTGGGACTAACCCCAAAGCAGTGACCTTGAAGGAGAGCATGATTTCTCTAGATATGTTTCAAACTGAGCTGATGTATATCTAAATACAGAAACCTATACCTCTACATAATGTGTATAAAAACCTGTTACACTATATTTCATATTTGTAAACACAGAATCTTGCAGAACTGAAATAGGGTGAAGAAGACAATGCTACCAAAAATAAAAAAATACCTCAAATCTGAGAATGCAATCATAATACATAGGAACAATGCACATGGCAATCAAATTAAAACAAAAATTTAAACAAACAAGCAAGCAAAAAAACCAACCAAAAAGCCCCTCATAAAGCTTCTAAAGGAGGTATTTTAATAAGCTTTCAATATCAGCCTACCCTGGCTGCAAGTTTTGTTATTAATTTCAGTCACAGAAGAATTGAGGTTGTCAGGGACCTCTGGAGGTCATCTTGTCCAACACCTTGCTCAAAACAAAGCTAATTTTGAAGTTAGATCAGTCTTAAATTGCAGCATTTCAACACAACTTGATAATTTGCTTCAGAAATACTTAAAGAATTTAAAAATGCAATGATTGGGATACTAACAAAAATATTAGATGTTTCATTAGAACTTGCTACAGCTCTGGAGTACTGGAAGGAAGCAAATTACCATATTCTTTAAAAAAGACATTAATGATGATTGCTTAGCCTTGATTAAGAACAGATAAAATGATTGGAATGATAATTAAAGATGCATATAAAAAAGTCATGGCTCTGTAATTCAGGAACCTGAGTGGAAATATACCTGGTAACCTTTATGAGCTTGATGCTATGGAAGAATTCCCAATGAGTAGGAGGCCCTATAAATGTGTTAAAATTCCTCATTAAATTGTATATTGGGGCAATCAACATCTACACATTAAATATTCTCATCTTTACAGTAATGCATGCTTGTCACCTTTATATCTTCCTTCTATGTCTCACAATCTCCACTTGCTTTTTCCCAGAGGATGGCTAAGTGTTATGATAAATCAGAATCTTGTGTTCATTATTTCAGACTATCATGTTAACATCTGCTATTCCTCCATGCAACAGATAAAATGTAAACAGTATTCTACAAACCTTTATTTTAAAGAGTTTTTAAACCAGAAATAAAACTGGTTGGTTTTTATTTTTCTCAGATCTGACAGGTTCTTAAACCCAGGTCATTGCTTTGTTAGGAGCCAAAATAGGTTTCTAGAGCTTGCCTCCTATGAATCGATTTTTAAGATGCCAAATGTATATTTATGAACACGTTATTTTTTCTAGATGAAATTTTATTCTCTTATTTGTATTTTCTTTACTTAAAAACCACGGATAGGTTAAACTGTGCTGTCTATCTGCTTTTCTCTTTCTCAGTCTGCCAGTTCACCCTGTGGAAATTTTTGAATGCTTTGGCTAATGTCAACCAAATTCAAAAGAGCAGAGGAAGTTTCAAATGCAATTAATTTTCTCCTGTGAGTTCTATAAAAAACAGTATCTGGGGAAAGCAAGGAAAAGCAGTTTAGTTCCCCTGGTGAGAGAAGTTGCAAGTACAGCTCATCAATAACCACAAGTACATTTGGCAGCCACATGCACAGTTCTGCAGTAACAAAACAGTGCATGCCATCTTTGATCAGATGAATTGCTGTACAGGTCATTGAAGTAGCTAATGTCAGAATATGGGGAACAAAAGATAGAAACCTATTGCAAATACAGATTATTAATTTAGCTCCTCACGTATTTATTTTTCATACATATGAGACTCAATTCCCTCTTATTATTAAAATATATATAATATAAGAACACATTGAAAACAGGTTTGGCAAATGCAGCTCTTATTTAGTCTTGGATATTTGACTTTATACTAGTGTTAAACTATTTTTGGAGTAGGCAAAAATATTGTCTCTCTATATATTTGTGCATTTCCAAATGGAGCAAAGCCTAATTCTTTATGATTTCAATGCAATATCTTTAATTTAAGTGATAGCACTTATCTCTTTCTTAGTAGCCTAGAAAAATGTTGCTTCACTCACAGGTGGTCTATTTCTTGTTTCTTTCAATAATTCACCTCTCTTTAATTTTTCAAAATTTTAAACTTTTTCTTTAGTACTTCTGGAACTAATTTACATTTTGCCTACAAAACTGATTGGATTTTGAAAGGTGGTTTCTTACATGAAGGATGCCTTTTTTCTGGGACAATCTTCCTTTATTATCTAAGTATTTTGGGATTGGTTTTGCTTTTTTATTCATAAACCTAACTTCTATTTTACAATCACAATATATGAAAGAGAACCTTCCACTCTACAGTTTATAGGTATATTTATTTGTATTTTTTTAGCTAGATTTCTTATTTTTAAAAGCTTTTTACTGTTACATTAGAAGATAATTCAAATGTGATCACTGCTAGTTCTTGGTAGTATATTTTAACTTAGTACTATAACTGGTGTAACTATTTTGGGGCTGTGTTTTGTTTGTTTTTCTTTTGAATAAATTAGGAATACATGTATTCTGGATTACACTAACACTTAACTGAGTTATCTACATTGCTTTGTAGATTTGGATAGATGTCTAAATGTCATTGTCATTCTGAAATTCACTTTATATTTTGTAGCATTTATTTCTCACTATAAGCAATAAATATATTCCTGAATTACAATGATAGCTTAGGTACAGAGTTTTTACTCAGCATTTTATAAAAACACAGATGGCTATTTGTGAGGCCACATCATGATCTCTGATTAGAAGTCTCAGTCATAAAGTGCTTGAAAAATTCAGCTGTCATTTTAGGACTTTTTTCTTATGCTATCATAGCATTCTGTGGCCCAACAGGATGGAGAGATAAAGGAATCCCAGTCAGCATTGGAACCATTCTGAAAAAGGAATTTGAAACAAAACTAAATTATAAGATACATCCTCATGGCTGGGGATGGTGAGAACCAAAAAGCCTGGAAAGGAACTGCCAGAAACTTGGCTGTTGGGCTGAAGGCAATGCCTCTTCCAGGGGACCAGAACATCTTCCTTGAATGTCCCCTGGAAATTGTTATTGTCTTAGTTGCGATAAGTATATATGTGTGTAATATATTTAAACAAAAGCACAAAGACTTCCAGATGCTTAATAAGGCCATTAAATAAAACTGGGCTTGTTTACAATTTCTGTATCGTCCTACCCTTGATCTATCCATTTTTTATTTATATACATCAATCAATTTAAGGAACACCTCACAAAATGCTTTATTTAATACAGCTTGTGAATAAAAATGCTAACATTGGTATACTTTCTTTTCTTGGTAGACAAATCCTGATATTCAATCACTGTTCATGGGAATAGATACGTTATGCAAGAAATATTCAAAAGAAATAACACAGGTGAATCTGCCCTATAACATTTTAACTCTGTAAAATAATCAGCAACTTCTACTGATTTTTATATAAATGGGAAAATACATGAGTGAGTGCTTGAAAATGAATGCATGCCTGTTACTGTCTTTACTTCCTTAATTCCACAGTTTCAAAGTTCTTAAGAAAGCATAAATTATTCATCATGGTCACTGCTTATGTTTGCAAACTCTCTCTGAGGACCACTAGTCTGGTTATTTTAATGATGTAAAATCACTTTCAATGCCATGCAATGAAAAATTAGATCTGCTGGAACCTTAAACATGCCCAGATAGTGTGCCCTAATTATAGCAATAAAAAGTTACACAGTGAAAACCTGAGCTGGCTAAAGCCCTGAGCTGAATGCACTCTCTCTTTTTTTTTTTTTTTTTTTAATCAAAGTGAGCAAGTTAAAAAGATCCCTGATCTCAAAGGCTAGGCTTTATTTAAAATAAGAACAATTTAATTCCTAAAAAGCAAAAAAGCCCCAAAGAGGTCTGCTTTTTTCAGACAAATGCAATGAAAGGTTTCAAGGTAAATTTCCTCCCTGCCTTCTGTAAACTGCAGGCGGGATGCCTCCTTCAGGCTTAGTTTCCAGTCCAGAACTTTAGTAGCTGTCTGGGTTAAAAGAATACATATGAACTCCCGTTGCCTCCCCATTTTCTGCATCTCCTCAGCTTGGCTTTGGGACTTGTCCCTGTCCCTCTTACTGAGCATTTCAGTGGCAGTTTCACCACACTGGGTTGAACTGTGGTTGTACATCCTCCCTGAACGCACCTGCAATCTTCATTGTGTATTCTTATGTCCCTAGGGCTGGTATTTGTTTGGTCTTGTGGTGAGCTTGCTGATCTAGCAGAATATGATCACCTGCTTTCTTTAATTGTGATTATGGATTCACATTTGCTCTACTTCATGCTTCACAAACTTCTCCAAAGCTGAGCATGGTCCCTTTCCTCTGTAAACTGAACAAATCCAGACAGCTATACCATCTTTCACACGTGAATACAAATTTCTGTAATGTGTCAAAGAAAGGAAAAAGAGGACACGATGTCAAAAGACTAAGGTGGATTTTCTGTAGTCTGAGATACCCTATGGGAAACATTGAAGTATAATTAAGGCATTAAGTTATGTTCAGAACTTCTACCAGCATCAAAAGATGTAAGAGTAGCTTATGGTCTATTAGGGCAAAGGTTTATCTAATCTAATATCCTGTCACAATAGCGGGTGCTTGGGAAAGCACATGAGAGCAAGGCTGCCATGAAGTGATACATCTCCAGACCAGCCTCCTAGCTTTCAACAGCTTGTGGCACAGGGATTTCTCAAGGTGCAGTTGGTGCCTTTGCATGGTGTATATTCTTCTCCATGTAATTGTCAAGTTGTTTTCTGAATATTTAGCATGTATCACATACCACTATATGTATATATCACATAGTGATATGCCATGTGATGATGATGTAAAACCTTTGTCAGGTTTTAACCTGCTACCTGCTTTCATTTGCTACGCTTGAATCCCGTTCTAGAGGAAAAAGTAACCATTCCCATGCACTCCATCTGTGCTAATCATTAGTTTTAGACTGCTAACACATCCCTTCTTCAACTGTCTCTTTTTGAGCCATGAAAAATGTGTCATTCTTTTATTGAAACTCTTACATTTCTCTGATTAAGCGGAACTATTTCCAGACTTACTATATAGTTTCTGAGATGTTAAGCAGACTCAGGATATAGCAACATACATTTTTTGAAGTGCAATAACGATATTCCCTATTCTATTCTTTTTATAACCACTTCTAAGATCTGATTTGCTTTTTTTGACTGGTACAGAGCACTGAATTGACATTTTCACAGATTTCTCCTTTATAGACCCAAGGCCTCATTTCTGAGGCAGCTCAGAGCCATAGCCATTACTTTCTGAGTGGCTGTTTCTTCCATCAGTTCTTCTGAAGACACTTCTCATCCTTTGATGAGTATCCTCATGGACGGAACCTCCCAGGCTCTTCTACAGTGAATAAAAAGTAACCATTTCAGTCAGATACTCCACTATGGATTTGTCTTTTCTGAGTGTTTCTTCTTGGTTGTCTCCATCTCTACACATTTTCTGACAGTTTTCTTACCTTTGAGAAGAAAGATTTATTAGTAAGTTATTGCCTATTGTAATTTATTCCTCAAGCTTGTCTTGCCTACCTTGTATTTTTTTACTTTTAACCTGTCATGGTTTACGATCATCATTTGGATACAAGAAGTGCTTACACACCACCAGACAGTGTGTCTGACAATTATTTTTTAATTAACAGGATATTTTTACAAGGCAAGTTATAATTGCCAGTAAGACACATTACTTTTTATGTTGCCATTAATTTTATGTGTTTGCTTAGCACTAATGAATAAGAAACACCACAGCTAAACTGGCTTTCCAATGTCTTAACCCTGTTATTGAACACAGTGTTAAAATACAAATTCCGTGAAATAAATCTACCAACTCTAGGGTAGGTCATACTAGATTAAATAAACTATTTAAGACTTTCTCTATCAGTGATAATAACTTAGAATATTTTGTTGGAGAGGATTTAAAGAAGATACATTAAATACTTATTAAAATATAGAAAAATCTGAATACTGTGAAATAGTTCATCACTTTTTTTGCTGAGGTTGCATAGGTGTAATTAGGTGAAGCTTGATATAACTGTATTTATTTTTAGATTTCAGAATTTCAAGAAAAACATCGTAAACATTTATTAGCATATCACAGACAGAAGGTAACTCAACTTGTGATTCTCTTTTTTTTTTTTTTNAAGTTAATTAAATTTTTTTTTTTTTTTTTTTTTTTTTTTTTTTTTTTGCTTGCTTATGTCTGCCTTGTTACTTTGGTTTATTTTTAGAAAATATATTCACCTTTTATTGGAATACTTAGAATAATTTATCAGGATTGCCTTATTTCTGTCATTAAAAATACTAGGTTTTAATTGTTTAAAATCTGTGAGGACTTTATTAATTATGGTTACTATTATACAATAAAACAGATTTTAGTTGTAAGGTGGCTGAGGTTATATGGAGAGTCAAAGGACATGGAGAAAAGAAACCAATTCACTGCATGGAAGAAACAGTGGAAGTGTGGAGAGATTGGTACTGGGATGATAAGCCTAGAGGAAAACAAGACTAGGGCTGGCAAACTAAATGAGAAGCTTGAGCAATGGAGAACAAGGCTAAGGGCTAGTAGCCTGATTTAGGGATAGCTCAATGGGAAGAGGAATAGCATTGATTCTTCTGTGGAGAATAGGTACTGAATTTGTGACTATACCTCTTCCTCTGTAGGTTGGAAAGAAAATTTCTTTTTCATTTCTCACCTACTTCTAAATGTTTGACAAAATGTTTGGCTATTTCATTCATTTCTAAGGACATGGCCAAGTATATTACTTAAAACTACTTGACAATATTGGTGAATCAACACATCAGTAGGTGCCCTATGTAGGAAACAACAGAGGCAAACTCATGTAGCTGGCCAACTGACCATTTTGTGTGTGAGGAGAGCATCTGATATGGTTCTTATGGACAGAACAACTTGGAAACTTAAGTGCTTTGTGGCCCATTGTCCCCTGTTTTCCATGACTGCATTTTGGGATCAATCCTAGTGTACTGTAGAGTGGGTCCTGTCCTTCTGCTTTCAAAGCATGGAGGAATACAGATTTTATACCCCCTTCTAATCTATTGTACTGACTCTGGATGGTAAAACTCAAACCTGTAGGCAAAGTAAAATCAAGCTCTCAATAGAATTTTGCATAAATAAAAATGTTCTTTCCAAAGAATCTGAGTTCCAAGGAATCTGAGTTCCAAAACTCCTGAGTTTTGATACTTTTTGATGGTGAGTTTCTAAGTTATTTACTGTTGAGATATTCATTTAACAGTGGTTGTAAGGATGCTGCTTGACCTAAGGAAGGTGTTTAGGTGACAGTACAGAAACAACTAAAGTGTTAGTTGGTTGCTATTTCAATGGCATACTGTTTTGGGTGGTTTTGTTGTTGTTTTTTTGTCCATTCTATGTATTTTTTTGATATTTCAAAATCACTTCCATTGGATCAGGGTCGGAAGAGGCCGGTTGTCTTAAACTCTTTATGTGCAGCTATGGCTAGCACTGGTGAGGCTGTTTTGGTGGAGAAATGGTTTGACAGCGAGGCTGAGGTGAGCAAGGAAGAGAAGAGTTTCCCTGTGCAATGATATATTTGTCTCCTTCCTGTGAGTTTCAGTTAGCAATGCTCCCTCTTTCAGGTCTACTAGGAGGCAGTCTGAAGGAGCTGGGGAAAGCTAGATCACAGCTGGCAGAGGCACACAGGATGAGAGAATGGGAGTAGATACTCACACTCAGGGTTATAATCTCTGTCTGAGTGTTCCTGCCACTGGCTTTGAGATGAAGGTAGTGGAAAAGGATGGAGCAAGAATGATTTACAGTATAAATAGTTTAGCAAATGGCAATGACCCTTGTGGAGGTGAGGAAGCACAAATCTACCCTTTGACACAAGTGCTCTTTCTACCACCCTCCACTCTGCAGGTCTTGGCCTTTGGGAAAGGTGGAGTATTGCATAAGGAGATTCACAGCCGGACTCTCATGCTTGGCTATCTTGTTTGTGGGCTCCTTCCTCATTTCTAGTCTGTTATCCTGGTCACTGTGAACCAACAGCTCTCATGATCTCAATAAAAGCTTCTTTGTTGCTGTTTCTGTGAGTTGTACAGATACTGGGGTGCAGATGATGTAGCTTTCATTAGGAAAAAGAAATTACAAGAATACAAAACATCAGATCTCATGTAAATTAGATTTTGGATTTAATCTGTTTTGCAGAGTTTCACATCTGCAAACGAGCGTAATATCTCCCACAAACAGTATGATTTTATAAAGTTTTATCAGGTAATGTTATTAAAGAATTCAAATACTATTGTGAGGAGAAGCATGAAAAGTTAACAAGAAAATTCATAATTTGTCTTCAAATCAAAATATGAATAGTGTGAAGTAATGGAGGACTAAGGTCACAATGGAAATTAAGGATAAAATATAGATGCAGTATTGAGGCTATTGAGTAAAATTTTACATCCTTCATAAAATATAATGTATGATCATTTAATGAAAGACTGTAAAAAATATACAAACTAGGGAGCTGACCTAATGTTCTTGACCTTAATGTTCTTCAGTTTTGCAAGCTCATAACATTCTTTAATGAAGATATTTTTGGTTGTATCTGTAGCATAATAGGAAATAGTCTTCACATAAGCTTATTGCACATAGATACTGCAAAGAACTGAATAAATTTTGAATCCAATATAAGAAATATGGGAATGTAGAATTTGGTATTCTGTAGAGGTATTGGTATCTTTTCCAGATAATTCTGTATTAAATGCAACATAACTTTTATATCAGATATGGAAAAGAGGAAGAAAAATAAGAGAAAACTATTTTTAAGCACTTTTCTTATTATTAATTTATCCAATATTACCAGCACCCTTAACAAGAGGTAATCAAACTGTCTGTAATTGCCAAAAAGAAGCATATCTTTCAGACTGACTGTCTAATGGATCCATATAACAGCTATAGTCTTGTCCCAATAAGTCTGGAATAGCAATGATACCTAAGATTAGAATCAATAGAAAACAACCTTTCAACGCTTTAGAATACTAGTTGTATGAAAATGAAGTTGTATATCACACAAATAGCTTTTGTTTAAATCTATGATTATCTCACAGACTGTAAAGTTGGAAGAATCTCTCAAGAAAGCAACACAACAAATGCATCAGATACAATGGTAAGAGGTTTAATGCAGTAAAAATAAATAAGAAATACTCTTTGTAACCAGACAATAGTAAGTTTAATTGATAAAACAATAACAAGTTATGCTATGTTTTCCTTTCTCACATATTGTGTTGTATAATTAGAAGAAGCATATTTTTACAGAAATAAATGAACAGTTATTTCTGCCATCAAGTCCATTTTCTACACATTAATTAAACCTGTCAGGGAAGAATCCTTTTATTTTTAAATTCAAGTCAGTAGTTACTCTAAAAAATAACTTTTGGAGATCTCTATCGTATAGATATTCAGTTTTAAAATTTTTATTTGCATTTACATAAGCATGTTTGTGTTTTTTTTCAAAGGGCTTTCCAGCATCAGCCTGGAAATGCTATGATATCTTTCCTAGTATCTAGCCCATTTGCAAAATTACCAGAGTTCTGTAACATGATTCTCATCTTCTCTGCTTCTAGTAAAAATCAACTTCTTGACTCATCTTAAATTAGTCTTTTTTTCACAAATGCATCAAAGAGATAGCCAAGAGGTAGCTCATTGTTATCCCCATGCTCATTACTGGTAGACCTTAATCTTTTCATCTTATTTATTTCCAACTTAGAGTCAAAGTTCTTATTGATCTTTAAGTGCACTCTGTGCTATTATTTTCATTTCATTACATTTTCTTCCAATTATTTGCTTGAAAATATCACATTCTTTAAATCATTATGTAGTTCTCCTCAATATTGTGTAACTTTCTATTTTTGGAATTTTCTGACTCAGATTTCACAAACTGGGGGGGATCCCTGAGTCACCAGTTAGTATATTAAACAGTTGCAAGACTGAACTGTAGAGGACATCACTAAAAACATTTCTGCACTTTCTTCACCCTTTTTTGTTGTTGTTTCCCTTTTAACATTATTTATGGTATACTTACCTGAATTAATTGCTCTTATCTCTACTTTAAAGTCCATGCGGCCTATACAGCACTTTAAGGTTTAAATTGAATTAATGCAGAAAAAATGTAATATCTTACCACTATTTAAAAAGATCTTCTTACCAGAACATAAAACAGCAAAAAAAGATATCAATTGATCTATTGTGATCCACCTATGGTGAAATTATTACATTTCGCATATAGCATTTGTTTCTTTGTCCTGTTTTATCCTTCCCATTTTCTAAGATTCCAAAAACTACTGTGAAAAAACCTAACAGGCTTGATCTGCTTTTCCCTTTTAGCGAATATGGGTATTGAAAGTACTTAATGTATAGTTACAATGTTCTATAGTTCCATCTTCTTGTGAGAGCCCTTCATGAATGCCACTTTATGAATACCAGTGTTCAAGGCTGCTGAAATCTCCTTAATAAGCCAGTTCATGAAGCCAGCAATTTAATTGCAAAATTTTGCTGATCTTTATTCCTTTTCTGTGTTTTTTCAGTATAGACTTTCTTTTGACTCTGACATGCACATAATACTATATAATGCTCTCTTATGCTGCTCAGTGTCATAGAATTGAAAACAAAACAAAACAAACCACCCCAGTATAAAGGAAACTATGTATGTGGTGGATTATCATAGTTTTTATGTTTTTATCCACTGCCTTCTTTTTCTTATCTGCATCTCAAATAGCATCTTGGTTATACCAAACATAGAGTTCTTACTGAATTTCAGATTTTTCAGATTTCTACCAAGAGAGTGTGACGTAGGGCTTCTCCTTGTGTGCCCAGTAGACATATTCCTCCCATTTGTGGTTATTGGCAAAGGTATCAGTTTTACATAACTGTTGATGAATAGCGTAAATATGCCAAAATTTCTTTTGATAACTAGATTTTTTTAAAAAGTTTGGGAAATGTATACATCAAAATTAAGTTTTGGCTCAAGTGTAGTTAATAGTTGTGTTTTAACATCTGTTGTTACATAAAGTACATTGCCATAATGTTATCCTAAATTGATATTTTTGGGCATGTAATGACTAATACAGACATTATGATAGAGAGAAGAAGTAGTTAATAGCTTAGTTAATAGATTGTTGTTTTGCTTCATGGCAAATAGTGTCATGTTAAAACCAGCTATTGATGGATAAAATGTTTTGATTTTATGCTTTATTGACCAGCTAGACAAATGAATGAGTCGAACCAGCTTTCCATTTATATCTGTTGTTTCTTCTGTTTCCCCTTTAGTATGAAACCTCCTGAACAAACTACGCAACTACCATTTTCCAGTACAAGTAGAAATCCACTTTCCAGTAAGAAGTCTTGGTTTAAGATACTAACTATGGAATACATATCACTAGATATAGTTCTAATATTAAATTTATTAATGGCTTTAGATCCGTCAAGAAAACAGAATGGTTATTCTTCCTGTTCTTTTCATCCTAGTCATCCTTCCACTTCTGAAATGTAGGTACAACTCTGTTAATTTTCAATGAAAATCTTAACAGTGACAACGTACTGATATTTTATACACAAAGCCATTTTTCTTGTAGTGAGTTTGAAATAAGTATATTTTCTGATTTTGTGTTTTATTTCTGCAAACTGTGTAAGTATGAAAGAACTGGAGAAGGTCCTATCTATTCAAGTGCACATAAAAGCTACTTGTATAGATTGCCTTTGTACTCCTTGGAAAAAATTCTAATACGTGATGCACCTTTATAGATAGATAGATAGATAGATAGATAGATAGATAGATAGATAGATTTATTGATTAGCGAGAAACTCTTGCCATTGACTGCAGGGAAAAACTAAATGAGATGTATACACCTGTATGTACACTGTAGTTGTCTAAAGTTAAATGGGATGAACTCCAGTAAGGCTCATTAAATTTTAAATAAACTGAACATACAGCTTGCTCAAGCTAAAAGACTTCTATACCTGTGACTGTGACTTTAATTTTTATAAAAAAATAAAATTTCAGAATGCTCTTGTTGTGAAGACAAGTGACAAATATATAAATATACTTTTTTTTTTTTACTTAAATTCAAGAATAGCATTGCTAATCATACAATAACTTTCTCTGTAAATGTCTAAACCAAAGGTCAGAATCAATTAATAGATTTTTCTTACTTCTAGTGGGTTTTGGAACAAGTCCTAAATACTTGTGTGTGCTATGAATTACATACTATGCTTTGCCATTATCAGTCAATTTTAACATGAGAATATAATGTCATTTTAGTCATTATAATGAATTTGTTCTTCTTATTCTTATTACAATCTCAATATTATTTCGACCTTTGTTCTAAGAATGGAGTCAATGGAGATTGATCCTGTACCCTCACCAATGAGGAAAGTAAGTGTTTTTTTTGTATATATGTTTATATATATGCTTTTAATTTCTCCTACTCTGAAAATACTACAAAGAATAGGATCCACTCACATTCGAAACAATTCTTATGTACATGCTGATTTCAGCTATGCTTGATGCTTAGTAGAAGTCAGATGCTTCCCAAAAAAGAACCAAAAAGAAATAAATCACAACATTGATTTCTGGAATTATATTTCCCCACATGCCATATACAGGTTTTTAAAATTCTGATGCTAAATTAAATAGCAAATTCTTGAAATGTCAGTACGTTTATATTACAAAAATGTTGTGACTGTTTCCAAAAGAAATGTTGCTAATGCATGAAAATGAGAGATGCAATTAAATTTATGTTCTAATATATTAAGGAATGGAAATATATGTAAGATTTCCACTTTCAGGAGACCTCACGTAGATGTCTTCAGTGCAGCATCTCAGGGTTTCCTTTATAATCTATGGATCAGTTATATCCATAGATAGACCTAAATCCATAAATATAACCTATGGATTAGTATGTATGATTCTAAAGGAAACTTACTGGTCTCATTCCTGTTTCTCTTCCTTGACCATAAAGGGAATTTCAGAGGATCGGGTTGGATTGCTGTTGTTGCAGATGTCTGAAGTTACAAGAGGAGAATCACTTGGCACTCTTACCTTCACATCACATTGATTTTCAAAACATTCCTGAAATTTTATATATGATGTATAAAAGTTTGGTTTTTTTTAATTCACAAATCAAGCCAGTCATTATCTTTCATCTTTCATGCACAATTTTGTTTGCTGCTTGACCAGGTGATCTTGCTTCTGTCTATGCTCAGGGGCATAAAAGGGTGTACAGTATCTTCACATGTTAAGAAAAAACTAGGCATAGAAGTCAGCGGTCTGAAAAAAATGTTAGAACCTGATATTTGAGTAAGGAATTGCATAGTTTGAATGACATCTCTAAGATGAGAATGAAGGCAGGAGCTTTTCACTGTATTAGTCTTTTGATTAGGAGAGGTAACATCCAGGAACAGATGCTAGCTTAAGAATGGAATTTCAGCCCAGAAAATGATGTAAGTGTCTGATATTTTTGTTATCTGAATGTGACAGAGAGGACTTGTTAGAATAAAACTAAAATACATCTACCCTCCCCTGTAGTTATCTAAAAAATAGTAACTTAATTCTGATGTTTTGCATTTCAGTGCTATGAACACAACTGGCAGCAGAGAGCGGCAGAAATCTGCAGGCATTATAGTCCTGAAAAATGTAACACTATTGCTTAAAATACCCTAATTATTAACACACTGTAATTAATACCTTGCCATTCATTTAGCCTGAGACACCGACTGGTCCAACAAGATTATCATTAATAACTCCACCACAAGATGGACACATGGGTGAGTAAAAATAAAGTTTGTAACTGGATAACATTTGTATTATGTTAAGAGGATTCATAAATTAAAATTAATACATTAGCAATGTATTGAGCAAATTTGTATTGTGTTGAGGTATAAGGAAGTTATCATGTAGACATCAATCTAGCAGATGGGAAATGGTTAAAAATGAAGAATGAAATAAATCTTCCTACTACTAACTTACTCTGTTCTGTGAATAATTACTTGTAACCAAAGTGATTTTGCTGAGCAATCATAGTCAACAGCTGCAAAGAAAATACTGTAGTGATGTGTATGGTTGAATAGAACAGGCATACTTGCAATATATGTTATTGACCCTCTATTAACCTTCATAGTTATATTTGTTTATAGTTACCAGAGATTAACATTGTCCATAATGTCATATTAAAAATCACATGAGGAAAAGGGAGGAAACTAAATGGAAGTTACAAAAGTATTGCATAACAAAAGTGAGGTAATTAAGTTGAGATCAAGAATTTATTCAGAAAGGTGATTGTTTTTTTCACCATATCACTCTAATAAGGTATAAGACCTTTTACCTGCCTGTACTTCCTTTCATTCCTGGGCTGTTGCAGAGCGTTGGTAACACTGATATAAATAAGATGTGAATAACAGCCTACTGAAATTAGTACAGTCTCTTTGAGTACTGTTGAATAGTGAGGAGTTTCCTAGAATTCCTAATGCTCTGCAGGTCTATCATTCCTGTGTCCCTCTCACTCCTGTTTTTACATTCAGCATGTTTCTGTAACAGTCCATTCTCAGGCAGTCTTTCACCTGACTTCTGCAGTTAATAGCATCTATCTCCAGCCACATAAGAAGCTTTTAGCACTTTTGTGTAAACGTCCCAAAACAAAGAGAAATGCAATTGGATTGCAATTGTAATGAAGGAGCAAAAATTGTTTTTTATATTATGTCTGAATTATATGTTCAGATCCTTCCTAAATGCATGCTTGCCTATAAATTTATGAATAACAATATAGCAAGAGTTGAGGTTAACTTTTTTTTATTGTGTCTAAATATAAATAGATATTTAATTAGGTAGTAAAATCATATGTAGAACAGCTATGTGTTCAGCACATTTCAGAATCAACCCATGAAGTTTTGCAGTGGACAAAGCTGAATGAATCAAAGCATACTTGAAAAATTAAGGACAAGTAGAAACAATGATTGAATGGTACACTAAAGAAAGTTTCTTTCTCAGAGGTGGACAGGGAAAAAAAAGACTAGCTGAAGAATTTGAGCACCTCAGCAGAGTGATCTTGATTGTGTATTAATAGTCTAATAAATGAAAGAAGGTGAAAGAAACCAACATATGTGTTTAACTTGAAAAAAATTGCAGGAATGGTGCATTATGATGTTTTTGTGAGAGCTAAGCTCTGTGTAGGATTAAGCTATTGAGACTAAAGACAATTTTTCAGCTTCACCTTCTGTTGGAGTACTGCTGAGCACTTTTTATAGCTTTCACTTTTGTTGGATCTTCTTCCAGCAAGAGTTGCTGGAAGGCAATTCACGCCTCAGCAAGTGTCTTGTCTGTGCTAAATTGTAAGAACACATTATTAATTTTTAGGGCTATTTTAATCCTTTCTCAAGTGACGTGGTGACTTTATTTTGACAGCCAGTTCTTTACCTTTAATTGTCTATTGTAATTGTGCATAATTTTTAATTCTTGAATAAACTGATTGTGAATTTGCACCAAATAATGCAATTAAAGTACTAATCTTTGTTTCCAAAGCTATCTCTTAAGTAAAATGGGTAATTCATGTTAGTCCTGTTTTCCAAAATTCAATTTTTTTAGGCAGTGTATCCTACAGAAGTTCTCAGCCATCTGGAATAATGTCAAGTCAAAATAGTAGAGCAGGATCTACAAGGTAATTAAATACCTTTTCAGGATGTTACCATCTCCTATGAGAGACTGAAATGTCTCTTGTTCAAATCTGTACATTTATTTACATTAATCCTGTATAAATCTGTACATTTAAATGTCATATTCTACATCTAAAGAAATGTTAATGTGCAGGTTAGCTATCACCTGTATGAATGTGCTTGTTATTGTTAGAAGTTTTTATTGTGAAATCACTGTCTTCAAAAATGTTCAGAGGTAATCTGAGTTCCTGTAGCTGTGAACATCCACAGTCATGGTAATTTTATACAAAAGGTAGTAATTTTATAGTAAGAAAGTGCAACAACATGTCCGCATTATAATTCTAAAAATCAACAACACAATAGCTACAGAAGAGCTGTTCTCTGAATGACCTGAACATCTTCATGCAGTGTGTAGCAGGTGTTTCAGGTTTTTCATCTAAACATTGAAAATGTGTCTCAAACTGTTAGAACTGTTAACATCAAGAAAAAACTTAAAATGGTTCCAAAACAAGTAAACAGGTTTTGAAATCTCTTGTACTATGAAAATAGCCTAAAATCATATCCATTAATTAATTTCATTAACAGATCCACACCTATAAGACTACCACATAGCGGATGTTCATTTACATCATCATCTGGATCACAAAGTAGTAGAAGGGGGTCAGGGGCTACTTCTGATTTCAGAACCCCTCAGTTGTATCCATTTACATCACCTTCCCCACAGTTATCTGTAACAAGACATCCAATCACCATCTCTGGACTTCTGCAGAGACAACATTTAGGCAAGTATATTTTATTAAATAACATTTAAAACTTCCTGAAAAAATTTCAGCACAACATATGCCTATTACTAATTTACTGGAGAACAGTAAATAAGAAATAAATTAAGGAACACAAAAAATACCAGTTCTAAATAATGAAAAGTGTATAATAATTGTGCAAAAAACTAATTTTGCAACAAATCTCAAATAAGGAGTAAAGAAAAGAAAAACACGAGTGGAGGAAGCGCGGTGAGCTCGGTGGGAGTCAGAGGAAGACTGAGATAGTCAACAGAAGTCCTTTAATAAAGCAGAATAGTTGAATTAACACATGGGAAAGAAGGACAAAAATATCTATAAGGAAAAGAATGAATGGGAGACAGTTCCTGTATGACTGAATGGCATGTCATAAAAAGTGGGTGACAGTTGACATCTCCCTATATCCAGCAGAGAAGAAAGGAAGGTAGAAGGAAACTGCAGTATTCTGAGGGTAAGAAGTGAAGTATTAGTCACCTGGTTATTAGTTATTCAGTGCAGCACGAAACTAGCAAAAGTAGCTGCATAGAGACCAGCCCAGGAGGGGTGTAGGTAGGAATTGTGCTGGGGCAAATTAACTCATAAAATGGTAGAATCATAAAATCATAGAGTCATAGAGTCAAAGAATCATAAAGTCATAGAGTCATAGCATCATAGAATCATAGAACAGCCCAGGTTGGAAGGCACCTTGAAAGATCATCTGGTCCAACCCTTTGTGGCAAACGGAGCTGAGATGAGATTATTTAGCACCCTGACCAATCACATCTTGGAAACCTAATTCTTCATATTGCAAAGTTTACATCACAAGTGAAATTTTTGTTATTTACATTAAAAGAATAATTCAGCTATAAAGCATTTTTCAATCCATATTAATAAATGTGACCTTTCTATTTCAAGAGTAGCACATCCCAAGCTGTTTTCAGTTCATGAAACTTCATGAAACCAAAATAAATATATTTTAAGAAATTAACTCATCCTCAAGTTATGAAAGCTTATAACTTGTGGAAGCTTACATCATAATTGTTTTTCTTGCGGAATTTCTGGACAGTGATAAAGCATGTGAAATAATGCATGAACCTGACAGAATCTGTAAATGAAGTAGTAGAAATAGAAGTTTAAAAAAAACAAGTCTATATTGAACTTAATTATTAGTCATCTTTGAGCTCTGTTTATAAGTTAATTGCAGTTCACGTGCAGAGCAATGCTTTGGACATTCACTTTTGTTGTTGAAACTGGAATATGGCAAAAGTGCCTTTACAGAAAGAGAAACCTAAATCTTTTATATAAATACAAAGGACCATATTTAGATTCATACAAAAGTTGTCATCAAAATGTATGTTATTTTTAATTTTTGATAATTTTCACTTTCTCTCTTCCATAAATAAGTTCTCAAAATAATTTACATGAATAAAGCCTTCCTTTAGTCTTACTAATTTTTTTTTTTCCATTTATACTTGTATTCTTATTCTAGGATCAACTAATTTTGGAGGACATTCAACAGAAAGATAAGCAAACATCCATGAATTGTTTTGGTCAATAAGCATCTGGAGAAGCCCTACAGAGTCTTTGGATATCAAAGTATTTGTAATTTCTATAAAATGTCAAATTGGCATAAACCAGCTAACTATTCAGCATGAATAATGTATTTAAAACATCACTGATCTTGCTGATTAACATCTAGAGTAGTTTTAAACAGGAGTACAAAATCCGCATGCTGTTTTTAGAAATTTTGGCTTAAAATATATTCTATAAATAAACAGCCTTTATTAACTAAGTGTTAAGACAAAATATGATTATATATTCAATGAGCATTTCTTGCTGTGAATGCATTGAGCTGTGGCAGAACTCTTATTCTAAATGGTTGTGCCTGTACAGTATTAGAGATGAGAGCCAGTCCTAACAAAAAAGTAATTTACGGATTTTTGATTCCAGAATTCCAAATTATGGTTCTTAATAGATAACTTTTGTTTCGTAATGTCGAAAGGGGTAAGCTTTGAGAAATATTACATTCTAGCAGACTCTGCCAAACTCATAATACAGTATTCCACACTCCAGAAGTTTACTGTTTGATTTAGGTAGCAATGATTTCTTCCTAAAAGTCAAATGAAATGGGGAAACTGGGTTGAAGAGACAAAACCCAGTGGAGACTACCTTTATTCTCACACAGCAATAGCAACTGGAGACCCTGAATGGAGGGTGCCAGAATGCAACCTTTTGAGAATAATTCTTATGCTGAAATTCCCACCATTACTATATATATCTGGCAAAATTTTGGTATGACTGAGTCATCAAATATGTACCTTTGTTTTGCTTGGCCCTAACTTTACCTGGACTATTTTAAAAATAACAAAACTATAAGCTGTTTTTTTGAGATAAAGTCCTCTAAGTACATGATAAATTTCTTTTGGCTTGAAATGTTTTGCTTGACCTAAAAGAAAAGTTAGAACAGAAATGGGAGAATAAAGGAGGGGGGTTTTTGTGATGCTGAGAGAAAGTGTTAATTCACCCAGAAAACAGAAGAGTCAATGGTTGTCCTTTCTATTTCTGAATTTGATTTCATTGTTCTTACATCCTCTCCCTAGCTAGCTACTGTGATGAGTTTTAACTGGCAAGTGTACTCCTTGAATGAGAGCAAAATAGGTGGAGAAACACCTGTTTTGTGAACATCTCTGGGGCAGGGTCTTCCATGACAAATTTTAAGCTTCACATTTCCCTTATTTCAATGTAAAACTGCTTTTACTTTTTTACAATGAGGAAGTTTGTGTGTTTTCTCCTCCCCAATATTCTTATACTTCCAATTTTAGATGGGATTTCTAAGTAAATTTCCTTTCAAGCAAACTTCCATTTGAAAGATTTAGTTTTACAATATGACAGACATGTACAAGTAAAGGAGTCTGGTGTAACTTTTTAAAATTCATGTTCTTCTTTAGTTCCAGATGAGCTGGAATAGCTTTAGAAATGAGGTTAGTAAAATATGATTGCCGGCTTCCACATTAATGGTGCCCCATGGTTTTCTGTTTATTTGGATCACAACTGTATTCTTTCTAATTTTTATTTTGCCACACTGCAAGTCATCATCCAAGTCTGCACAGTCATACTATAGCTTTTATAATTGCTGAAAATTGCATTCTATAATCAAGTGGGGTTTATTATTTTTGTTTCTCGCTCCTCCCCACCCCCTCACCCCTGTCAATTGCGCAGTTGTAAATGAAGACAGAATTTGAGGTTGATAAAGCTGCAAAGTTATGTCTCTAAAAGGGACTTGTCTGAAGGTTCCCTGGAAGGAATCATATAGGAAGGAGTCATTTATGCTAGTTCTACAGAATTAACACTAATAAAAAATGCACTCTGCCATTCATAGATGTGAATAAATACACCCAGAGAGCTGAATGATTTCTGTATTGCTGCTCACCGTGGTGGTTCCTCACAAATTCAGTAACAGTCTTCATAGCTCTCGTAATCTTCTGTAGTTCACCTTTCCTGTGGTAAAAGCTTGACACAGGCAGAGCTGGTTTTTGGATCTAGGCTGAGAAAAGAACCTGGAACATCACATCAATAAAGAAAAGAAGTATATTATAAAAATGGGTACTTACATAATTTTAATTCTGTTTTGAACTACTTAGTAGTATGCAGTAGTATCTTCTACTTAACAGGTATTACCTAATCTATTTGAGCCCACAGTCCAATTCTGAAAGAAAAAGCTGCTCATATTTGGAGATGTTACAGCTTTGAAATGCATTTGAAAGAGAAAACAGAATTTATTTGAGTAAAAGAAAAAGGCACAGGAGCTATACATGCTGAGCAGAAATGCCTTTCAATTATACTGTCTTGCTCCCCGTCAGACAAAATGAAAATTTTGAAACACAAGTTAATGATCTGACTATAATGTGAATTTTGTAAAAAAATCTATCTAAGTGGCTCTCATATAATGCAAAATAATTACTAGAAAAAATAATTAAAAAGAAAAAAAGCCATCTGAGGAATGTAATTTACCAAATTCAATTGTTTTATCATTCGTTCAAGAAAAAGTTGGAAATAGTTAATTCAGTATTTTGTTCTTTAAGAAGAGGAGAAGGGAGAAAACCCCAAGTTTTCTCTATCTGCCAATAAACACAGAAGTTTCTATATTCATCTCTTAGGCATCCATCTTCACCGAATTTTTCTTGCTTTTGTGAGGAATTAACATCCTTTCATCTTTAAGGAAATTTGCAGTACACTAATGATACACCAGAGGGTGCTAATTTACCTCTAAACATTTAGTCATCCCACTCCGGGTAACTAGAGTAAAATCTGTACTCTTCTGGCCTTTTCAGTTTGGAACTTATATAGAAAAGCTACAGATAATAAAAAGAAGGGCAACAAAGTGATGTAGAGTCAGAAACGCACTCGAAGATGAACAGACAGGAAAGGAGACAGTCTGAACGCACTGAACTGGAAGTTAAACCAGGAATTCAGATACAAATATGTGAAAAGTCAAAATGGAAGCAGGGGTTAGTCATGCTGGTGGGGTAAACAGTAGTGGTCTGAAGGAGGAAGTTATATAGGCTTCGTATTGGGAAACTTTCTCAACGGAGTACTTTGGGAACGTGCTAGTCTCAGGATAGGGTCACCATCACAGCGAGTATTCAAGAGCTCAGAGTTAGGATACCAGTGCTAAAGCTGAGGTGTACAGCTTTGAGAACGCAGAGACTGAACGAGCCTCAAGTTCTTGTCAGTGCTTCTGTCTGCAGCTCTCTGGTTTTAAGTCATAAGAGGGCACTAATTTATCTGATTTATTTTCTGGGAGAGAACACAAGAGTATACATTTCACTACAAGTGTGTTTTATGCACATACAAACAACAGCATAAGATTTGATTACAAGCCAGAATCATGCTATTCATGCAAAGGGGTCACCACAAATGCTGAAGATATCCTCGTTTGTGTTATCGTTGCCAACTTCAGCTTCATTTCACAGTCATCACTTATCTTTTTCACAAGGTGACACTTATACCATATAAGGTAGCATCATGTCTATTTATTGCTTCGTAATACAAAGGAAGTCTGTTGCAGACAAATGCTTAGTCTGTTAGACATAATACCTGATACTTGCCAAGTAGCATTTTCTACAATTGTGCCAATTAAAATGCAAAATTGCTACCACTTATTTTTGAGCTCTCATGTTCTGGCAGTCAGGAAAGAATGCCATAACTCATCAAGATGCAGCACTGTCGTCTTATCTTGGATAGTCTTAGTTTTCCTCTAGAATTTAACCTTCTTGTGACCTGAGGAAATGCAATTTGGTAATTCTCTCCTTCTGTGGTCTCTGTGTCAAAAGTGCCAACATACTTCAGTCTGTAGATCAGATTTGTGTGCCTCTGGAGCACATGCTGTTTCTGGTGGTCAGACATGTGTCTTTGTGCCAGACTCTTCCTCCAAATCTCTTCTGTGCAGATAGAAACATCGGTGCGGGTAGGACACTGCTCATGTCTGCGCTGTGAGCATTTGGGGTTCTTTCATTTGAACTGTTAGGATTGCTAGATATCCCATCAGCTCCAGCAAGCTTTAGCACTATGCAGGCACTAAATCATCTGCATCACCAGAACCCCTGACTGCTACAACATTTTGCAGGGAAAACTGCTCACTTTACACCAATATGCAGCAGTGCCCTTCATAACAGAAGGATTGGTTTGCTGAATGTCTTCATGGAGAAGGTTAGTGACATCCTGCACCAAGGATCCTTTGGCTGGTGTGTCCCATGAGCTCTCCTGAGCATTTCCCTCCTTTATGTTTAAAGCCCTGATGCTTTACCCCTTGGAAAGACACTAAACATTTGACTGGACTCATAAGGGTACAGTAGTACCAGGGACTAGGGTGCCAGCTGTGTGGAGGGGATGGGGAAAGAACCTTCTTGAGACAAGGTGATGTTGGTGTGGTGATGAGGTGGGGAAGGGCAAGACTGAAGGACTCAGTGAACAAGCTGTGTTATCAAGTTACTCCCACTTTACCATCAGCAAAAGAGGAAAACTCTTTCTAATCTACAAACTGAAACAGAGTTGCTTTCCTTTTCTATGCGGGACATGGGAAAGCATGAATATTGCACAGCCCTGCCCATAGCAAACAGCAGTCCCCTGACCTTGCTGCCATAGAGCTATTCAGAAGCCACCAAAGCTTCTACATCCTGGTCCACCTTGCACTACTCTGAAACCAGGCACTTACCCCAGCTGTGCTGCCAAGGCCCACATGCAAAAAAAACCCCAAAACAAACCTCTGCAGAAGGTCAACAATGCTGAGAATCCTCTTTAATTCTGGCGCTCTAGAGAATCACTCCATGCTGGTGGTGTTTTTCCTAACCAACATAGAGCCTCTCAAAGACAGGCACACAGCATATTTCCTATCAGGGCAGCCTCCATAACAAGATCAAGGGCTGTCTGTTCCTGTGTTAAGGCATCTGAAGGAAACAAGACAAAAGAGAAGAGGAAAATCAGTCCCACCAGACATTCCTAAAGGCTTTTTCTGGCCCCTGCCTTAGCCAAGCATACATTTTAGCCATGTTTGACACCCTTGCCCAGCTCACTGCTGAGCCAAACAGAAGCTGACTTTGGAGATGGTCTAAGTACATCTGCCTCTTCATGCATTTGGCTGTGCAGAATAGAGTGAAAAAACATTTCAGCCATCTCCAGCTCCTCCGAACTCAACTGACTTGAAACAGGCAGGACACAGGTCCGAGTGTCACAGTGGGTGACAATAGGCAAGGCTTTGTGCGATGCGAGTCATGAACAGATGGGCCATTTGGGATTACCCAGTCCAGTCTCAACTATATTTTTTACCTGTATTTTACCTATATTTGCAAATAGGAACCAGCCTGGGAGCGGGACAGCTCAGAGTGGGTCTGCTGTTATGTTAACTGCTGTCTGTAACGTGGCAGAATTGTAAATTTGGGATGGTGAAAGGGAGGGGCAGGAAAGCCTAGCTGGGAGATAGAGGGAGGGATAAAGGGAGGAAGAAGAAAAGCAGCCTGGAGCGTTGGGGAATATTTTAAATGCAAACAAGCTCACTCAGGTATTGCTCGGCTTTTCTCCTTGTGTGTACTCAGATGTTCATGCAGGTTCTCCTTTCTGCTGTTGCCCATGCAACATTAACAGTGGACGGATCCGGGGAGGCAATCAGAGCAAGGAGGGACTGTGGAAGACCTAAAGGAGAATTAGCTGAATGCCCCTGGTCAAGACTTCTGTTGTTTTGTGTTTTGGTATCATTCCTCTTGGAATAGATACATAGACCTGGATTGCTTTATTTATTTATTTCATTGTAAGCTCTGAAATGGGCATTTCCAGCTTTCATGTATTTATTTCCCCTTCTGTTAGCATCTCTTCAGTTCCTAGTAATAGCTAGCAGGTGTTTTACAAATTACACAGCTTTTCTAACTAAGGAATAAATAGATAAAGGAATAAGAAGCGAGGCCAATAACCCTCATAACGTAGAGGACTCAGTTTTTTTTCACAAGCATAGTGCAGTTGCTGTTACTTCTGACAGCATTTCACAGCTTATCGATAGTCTGTGGAGTGTGTGGGTAAAAGTAACACAACCTCGTAATGCTACAGCACCATATATAAAATCTTTGCTGAAACATAAAAAGAGAGCTCCAGTTTGTGTGTGTGAATTACCGAGTTTGCAGATTATTAACGTGAATATAAAAAGCTTCTAGCACAGCATACGGTAAATACATTAGTGCTATATTCCAGAAAGCATCGTTTTCCCAAGCTATAGGTCTTACTGACATATGTGGTGGAAAGACTAGTTCTGCCAATTGTCTGCTTCCTTCATAGCCTCCAATTTTGGTGCAAGTTTAAAGCAATATGCTTAATAGCCTTAGTCTAGTATTTTGAAAAATTGCAATACTATCTATCTGTGTGGAAAGTCACATATCAATGACATTTGGTTGGCACAGTGGGTTTTGAGAAAAATGGCAAGGGAAACAGTTGGCACTGAGTTTTGAGAAAAAATGTATCAGAAAGTGTGAGTCTCTGCAGTACACTCACATTTTATTTGCTCATATATCACTTTGTCAGGGTTTTCAATAGTTCTTGCGGAAAATGTGTAAATGAAATATAAAGCAACCTTTACATGTAGTAAGGATTTTTCCTTTAACCTAACTGGTGTTCTCACAACCTATGCCATACACAATATGCCGGGTAGTACAATAATGTCCTCCTAAAAGAATTACATGAGCCCCCAAAGTAATTTCTTTGTTAAAGAGCCCATCCATTCACATTTTGCAGGACACGTATGAGGCAGGAGAGTGTGTGCGTATGCATAGGCTGAATGACTGGTACCCTGCCATGGACGCACGTGGACATGGTGGATTTGAATCTTCACTTGCTCATGTAAATATTGATGCTGTGGTTGCCGATTTAGAGGAAAATTGCTGCATATTTCCAGTTTAACTCCAACTGGAAACTAGCAAGCCACACCCCAGCCGCAGTCCCTCTCCTTCACACCATAAATCACAGCCAGCTAATAATAATAATAATAATGCTAAGGCGTCAGACTGCTGGAGCCTTTTTGCACACTGGATGAAGCAGCAGCCTTTTGGGGTTCAGGAATAAAGAGTTCAGAGTCTCACTGGTGGGCTGAAATTGGCAGCTTTTAGCAGTCCTTGTCAAAGTGTGGGGCAGAAAGTTGTCACCATGCTGGAGTCTGGAAACCTCTTTGGAGTCCTTGCATGGTGGTGCCCCTGTGCTTCTCTTCCTCCAACACTCAGAGTGACTTTCCTATGGCCTACGATTAATGATTATAGCACTTCGGCAGTGAAATCTGCTCCATGCATCCTGGCTCTGTAACTCAGACCAAGGGTGACTTCATAAGTATTTTTCATATGTGAAAACATTTTAATGCATCACAACTTGAGCCCTCTTTCTTTGGGGCAATATTTGTTTCAAACTACTATTCCCTTAAAACTCTTAACTCAGTTGTTGATGATAGAGCTACAAATCATAGAATCATAGAACACCTTGGGTTGGAAGGGACGTTAAAGATCATCTAATTCCAAGCCCCTGCCACGGGCAGGGACACCCTCCACTAGACCAGGTTGCCCAAAGCCCCATCCAACCTGGCCTTGAACACTTCCAGGGAGGGGGCATCCGCAGCTTCTCTGGGAAAGCTGTGCCAGTGCCTCACCACGCTCACAGGGTGTTCTTCCTAATAATCTCATCCAAACCTACCCTCCATCAGCTTAAGGCCATTACCCCTTGTCCTATCCCTACATGCCCTTTTAACCAGTCCTTCTCCAGCTCCCTTGCAGGCCCCTTTAGGTACTGGAAGGCTGCAATAAGTTGTCCCTGGAGCCTTCTCTTCTCCAGGCTGAACAACCTCAACTCTCAGCCTGAAGGGCTCCTTCACAGGAGAGGTGCTCCAGCCCTCTGATCATCTCTGTGGCCTCCTCTGGACTCACTTCAACAGCTCCATGTCCTTATGTTGGGGGCCCCAGAGCTGGACACAGTACTCCAGATGGGGTCTCACCAGAGTGGAGCAGAGAGGCAGAATCACTTCCGTCAACCTGCTGGTCATGCTGCTTTTGATGCAGCCCAGGATATAGTTGGCTTTCTGGGCTGCAAGCACACGTTACTGGGTCATGTTGAGCTTCTTGTCCACCAACACCCCCAAGTCCTTCTCCTCAGGGCTGCTCTCAATCCATTCTCCACCCACCCTGTAGTGCTTGGGATGGTCCCGACCCATGTGCAGCACCTTGCACTTGGCCTTGTTGAACTTCATGTGGTTTGCACAGGCCCACCTCTCAAGCCTGTCAGGGTCCCTCTGGATGGCATCCCTTCCCTCCAGCGTGTCGACCACAGCACACAGCTTGGCGTTGTCCACAAACTTGCTGAGGGTGCACTTGATCCCACTGTCCATGCTGCCAACAAAGATGTTAAACAGTGCTGGTCCCAGTACCACGCCACTAAAGATACAAGCTATAAAATAAATATCACAAATATACATACACTGTATATAAAGTACATGTACAGTGAAAGCCTTCCCGTTGTTTGCAGTGGTTAATTCATACACTGTTCCTTGAGAGTCTGTTGAGAAAGATATAAATCAGAAAATCAGCTCCCTACAATATGGTGTTGAGGTAACTGCAAATTTTCTACATTGATTGGTAATAGGGCAACAGAGTGTTTGAGGGGACAAAAAAAGGGTTGGAGAGAAGGGAATAGCTCTTGTAAGACTCAGCTGTGCCTGTCAGAACTGTTAAAAGAGTAATAGTTTTTGTTAGGCAATAAACTGGAATCCCTGCCGTGCTTCATTTAGTTTCCAAAATTCATAAATGAAGCCTGTTTCCAAAAAATTAATTAGCTCATGAGTTAAAAAAAAAAAAAAAAAGCACAGAAGCTTATGCAGCATGCTTCAGAGCTTTCTCATGATATGCTAATTGATGTTTTACTTTGCCTGAATTACCATTCAACAGTATTGAAGTGTTTGAATGCACTATACGTAACATCACATTACTGCATAGAGCACGTTTAATGAGTTACTGCTGTACTAGCTATATATTTTCCCCAACTTTACGTAGTGTTTAATCCACATTCTTTATACCCCAAGACACTGAAAATTGTGACTATTCAGGGAATACAACCTCTTATGTTTTCCTTTCAAGCAGTAATAAGCGGATCCTGAAAGAGTATATTAACACAGCACAGCTAAAGCCAAGGCAGTGGGCACGGGCCAGGTTTTGCCATCGAAGAGCCCGGCACCCAGCAGTGAATTTACTCCAGCAAAGACTGTCAGCAACAGCTCGTGAGCTAGCGGTCTCCCACTCACACACCAAAAATACAACCGAACGAGGCAGAAGTGAGACGTGAGTCTGACCATCTGCAAGAGGGAATTTTATTCTTTGTGAAGCTTTTTGGGCAGAGGTACCTGGAATATAACTATTTGCTGCCAATGATTACATTTAAAATAGACCAACAAGTCTCTTTTATACTGAAGGGAGACAAATAATTTCTGTGGAAGTCAAGCAGAAGTGAAACACTGCTGGCCAGGCTCGTGGTTTCTACCCACATCCCAGGTTTTGGTGGTTTAAAAAGAGATACATGCATGCATTTTGCCACATAATTTCATAAATAACCAAACTTCTGGCAATCAGATTGTTATAGCTGGGAGGGTAACAAATACAAAAGTTTGCTTGACAATTAGTAGGGATTATGTTTGAATTTTTTTTTTTGTAAACCTGATATTATTATTCTGGCAATACCAAATATATCTTTAATGTTTCATTATTTAGCCTAAAATAATAGATATTAAAAAAAAAAGAACAAAAAACTGCATCTCACTTTAATTTTACAAATTCTTTAGAAAAGTCAGACAAAAAGCTATACTAAATGGTAGTAGCTACGTATATCCTTTCTTAGGGTCCCAGTTATGCTGCGTTATGATGTTCTGTCATAAATATTTATGTGACATATAACTCCGATATTTTTAACAGAGTTCTCAGTGATTTTCCAGTAAACATTGTGCAGGCTGGGAGGGGAGAGACAGCACTTACTAGTTCACCATTGAGGGAAAGCCACCAGCTGGATATACTGGTGTTCAGGCACCGGAGAAGCCCCATGGGCTGGTGACAGTAAAAATCCATGCCTGTGCGGCTCAGCCGTATCAGACACGTGAGAATCCACTCCATCATCAAGGTTGCTTTGCTGTGAGGAGCCTGGGATGTCTAATTAGCTGTGAACTCTGTTTGAACTTTTCCGTGAGCTTAGTGCTACGTTGTGTAGCCTTCCTAGTGTCTAATAAGGGTGAAATCGCACTGCAGCACTAATCTAATTCAGGTAAAAACAAACAAAGCAGGAGATAGCCGTCTGCTGGAGGCCAGCCTTTTATTAGCCCCTGTACTCAAAGAGGTGCTTGTTCATTTAACCCAAAATAGCCCTTTTTGTCTAGTACTTAGTTTAGAAACAAGCAGCAAATGATTTGTGGTAGTGATCTGCAAAACAGCCTAGGGAAGTTAGGTGTGCAGGTCCCAGGCCTTGGTGGGTTTCGGTGAAAAGAAATGAGTTTTCCAAGGTAGGTGATTTTTAAGAAATTCACGTCTTTCCATATTTTTCCACTTGTCAACCAAAAAAGGAAGATCATAAACGCCAAATGTTTTATCTGAAATAGCACAGTCCTACGCAGAGGATAGTGAAACAGGTATCCTGGCTGCCTCCTCTCCCATCTTTTTCTTTCTGGGAACGCAAGGGGATCTCAGCCAGCCAGGATGTCATATAGCAAAGCTTGACCAAAGCACTACTCACCCAGCTTGCTGCACCTAAGCTGGATAAATACAAGAACGGCTACTCGCCGGTTTCCAGGGGGCCAAGGTGGCATCTTTTCATTCCATAGCACTGGATTTTCCTTCCAAGAATGTCCATCCAAACAGGGAAAGGAATTCAAACCTTTGTTTTCAGAAGCAAAGAAAACTTTCTCCTGTTGCTTCTATGTCCATGAAACATGGTGGGATCACATAACAACAAAAATTAAAGCAACATAAATAATATATATAGTGATTACTGTAAATAGCATTTCTGGACTAATTTTCATATCTAATCAGATGTTAAACTTATCCAGTCTGTGGGCCTGTTTCTATGCAGCACAAAGCAATATCTTAGGATCTGAAGTGGAATAACGAAGGAATTTACCTCATTTTCATTGCTGTTAATTTAATCCCGTGAAAATTCCAATATTCAGTATAGCAGAACGGAACTAGTGTGAAACCAGCTGAGGCCTCCCCAAAACCCTTTTACACAACACAAACTATGAATCTGCAACCTGGTGCAAATCGGAACACAGCTTGCAAACCCTGCAATAAACCCGAACAGCGTTTCCTTGTGGCTGTGGTAGGGATAAAGAGGTGAGTGGATGTAAAGGCAAAAGCTACTCTAAGGAGTGAACTGCTGAGTAAGAGCAAAGTCAGGACTACAATACGTACCTTACGGCTATCAGCAAGCCATCAGTGAATGGAAATGGCCTTTGAAAAATGCATTCGATCAGGGAAATTGCCCCACCTGTAGCTCATTAACAGGATTAATTCCTGATACAAAGTGACAGTCAGTATTATTTGTTTAGGCAAAAAGCTCGCTCTCTTTGTAGTTTTTGGCATATCCAGCTGGCTTTAACAATACGCATCTGATGTAGCTTTAATGTTAAATTAGCCAGGGTTAAAAGCTTGCCAAGGCCAGGCAGAAACAGAGTGTTCTTTTTTGCAAAGCTGGCACATGGGGCCAGTTTCATTTCAGTAGCACCCATGTGGTAGGTACTCTATTTCCAGCATTGTTCCAGGTATTAAATGTCATTTTGTCACCAGAGCCGCACGCCATCGCGATGCAAGGGAGATCGTGCTCTCCGGGGCCGAGCAAACCGTGTGAACACCCCATCACTTGTTGGGAAACGGTCCTCCGTGCCTGCTGGCAAAAGGGGAAACGCACGGATCAGCCCTTTGTTTAGAGGAGACTCACGCGGCAGAAATCTGAGGTCTGCTCTGAAGTCTAAACAAGAGATAAAGGCTCAAGTCTTCAGCTGGTAAAAATTAGTGCCGCTACTGTGAACTTCTGGAGCTGCTGTAGTTTAGTTTACTGTAAGACAGCTGGAGCATGGTCTGCAGCGTGTAGCTGATTCATTGCTGCATCGTTCCAGCTCCGTGCGGAAGAACCGGCGCTGGAGAGGTGGCTCATGCTCCAGCGTTCGCTAAATACGGCTGGTGGTCTGGATTTAGCTTCAGAAAATAAATATCAGAGGCTATTATAACAGTCTTTACATTGCTATTTTAAAACAAAGCAGATTGTAGTTTATCTCACTTTTTGTATTTGGAGGCTAAGGTCTGTATTTATGGACATTAGAGGACAGAGGTTGTGTCAGTGTGTTCAGGAGAATTATTTGCATATTCTTGCACAACAGCATAGCATCCGAAGTGCAGAAATGTGTTTGTCATTAGTAATGAGGACTTTCCTTTCCAAATACAACTACTGCATAGCCCTCCCTTGCCCCTGCTGCTGCCACCCCACTACTGTGCTGCCTGAGGCCAGCATAAACCTCTTCTTGCACTGACAAAATAATATGGAACAAAACATAAAAAACCATACATTTCTCATTCTCCTTAATTATTTGCTCTGCATATTTTTCAGAGCCGAATCTAACGCCTAGACCTGGTGGGTTAGGAAGAAATTTTCTTTGGAAGTTACCCTAAAACTGTTCATTTGCACCTTTTTTTTTTTTTTTTTCCGGGCAGCTGGTGTAAGAGCCATGAGCCGGAGCTGAAGCAGACACAGCGGCCGCCGTGCTTCTCTCCAGGAGTGCTGCTGTGCTCGTGCCTTTGGAGTCATCCAGCCTAACAACGCCTAAAGTAATCTGGGTTTGAGAACCGTGATTCAGTGTATTTAAGAGAAATCAACACGAAACCTTACATTCTGCAATGTCAGAACATGATATACTAGTATCTTAAATAAAATGTGAAGTAAACTTAGTAATTTAAAATCCACAAAGTGCTGTGAACTTTGGCATTAAAGTTTGCTCCTGTCACAGCTTAGTGAAATCCTAATGACTGAGAATCAGGCACGCAAGATAAATGGAGCAGCGCTGAAAAAAGAGAAGACTGATACATTCAAAAACTTTGATCAAAAAGCAGAATATAGTACTTGCCAGAGAGGAGGCCAAGGTAGACATGTGAATCAAGCTGTACCAAATTTTTACAAAATGGACTTGTTTATTCCTATTGTTCTAGCATGGAAAGTAAATGTGTAATATAGCTGTATAAGGCACCGGAGTCTGTCACCACTTATAGCCAGAACAAGGCCATGGATAATGGACTATAATGCAATCTAAGTAGTGTTGCCATCAAAACAGAGTAATTTCATTTAGATCAGAGTACTCTGTCTGTGTGGTATAGACTTATGAATATAATAATTCTTAGTCATGACAGATTAGCCTGCTGATGGACTACAGCACTCTGGGCTTTTACAGAAATGCCACCCTCAGTTACACCTTTTTCTTTAGTCTGTGCCCTGTGATATGTATTAGGTTTGTGATATATATGAGCCACTAAAGACCGAACTGAAATCCCTAAATCCAGTATAGTCTTAGAGATCATAACATAAGCTGCCCAAAACAGGAAAAAAATTGTACCATTAACTCAGAGGACATAGGTGATACTAAGTAGTTTTTTGAACAAGCAAGAAATAAAGTCATGAAAGGCCCAAGGAACGGGGAAGAATTATCCCTATTGCAGGAAGATGTCCATAGTCAGCCAATGAAACTAGCATTTTTCTTGTAGTAAACTATGTTTAAAAGTGCCAGAGAACAGTGATTCCACACACATTTATTCTTACGTGTGGGAAGGAAGAAGGAAAGCAGGAGAATTTCTTCCTCCATCCGCTAGAAATGTCCTATTTCAGATCCTACAAGTGTTAAAGCTTACAATTTCTCTTCCTTTGCTTTGATTGTCTCCATTTTGTGTTAGCACTTATTAAACAACACATAGACGTAGTCTGTTCATCTCCTTTTGCATGTGCACAGTCTCATACCATCGAAAAGGAAATAAATAATTCCTCTTTCTAGTCTTAAATATTCCAGCAGGAAGGATGGCTGTTACCAGCCAAGGACAATAATGCTATCTGTTCCTCACAAGCTCACATCATCCCTATCTGAAAACTTTCACTGTTTTTTCAGACAGATCATCAGTCTTTAAATGAACTTTCAGTTCTCTCCTCGTTTGGAAGGTGATGGTCAGAAATAGTGTTGTGAATGGGACCACCTTGTTGCTTAAAATATCTAGACTAATCTTGACATACATGACATAGGCTGGCACAGGTGGTTGCCTCGCATGTTCTTCAAGATGTTCTGAAGCATTTTAAACTACCTTCGACTGCAGGACAAGTGTGCTTTAAGGCACCTCCACAATCCTGATGCTGACCAGAGCAGGGATCTTGATGGATCTTGCTTTGGTTTCCTTTCAATCCATGTGCCAGCGTCTTCTTCCTAGAGGCTAGAAAATGAGGACAAACTGGGGCATGGTGAATAAGGAGTTGGGAACTGGAGATTTACACCAACGGTAGTCCCTATATGGGAGCTGAGTCATAACTAGAGCTCATACTCAGTATGAGAGCCCAAGAACTGCTTCTGGTTCCTGCAGTTCACACTCAATCCTGGTTACTCTATTCTTAACTTGTAGACAGAGACATCATGAAATCTAAGCTGACATTTCCTAGCAGTGTCTTTCTCTGGAGTGTCAAATCAACTCATGGTTTTAAGTTTTGCATTGAAGCATAAGGAAGCCACTAATGCCCATATTCATGTTTTATCATTGCAATTGTCCGAAGGTTTTATAACTGTGGAAAATACATGGAAAAAAAAAAAGTCTTGAGGGACCTAGGCCTGGCATAGAAAAGAAGCCAGTTGGATTTATTTAGCTACTGCATGTTGGATCATTGAATAGAAACTTGATAGTAGCACAGGAACATAGTAACATTTTATTTAGGTTGTTTTTATTCCATGTATTTTAACTCCACAGAGATTCAGAATACAGTCACTGTGACCCACAAGTGTAGTTAGTTCTCAGCTTGTAACACGTATGTGAAAAAAAGCATTTGTCTGCTTAGCCAAGGTTCACTTGCATTCATGGCATATGGAGCTGAACTTTTCCTGTTTTCTTTTCTGGCCAAAAAAGCATTGGGTCAAACTTACATCTGGTGTAACAGTGCTGATTTCAGTTACTTCAGCAACGAGTAAGACCCATAGCTTATTTTTAGGCCAAATAATGATACCAGTAAAACAATACTGATCACTGTAAGTTTGGCTCACATTAATAGATTAAATGTGGGTAGATGCAAACAGATGGCATCGGTTGCTTTGTCACTTCCTGGCAGAGCTGGCCTCATTAAACCAGCAATTTTGCTGAAGCTTTTGTGCCTGTGATTAAAGTTGCCAAAACTTTTAAATAGGCAGAGTTTCAAAGTGATAGTTGGGATGGTTTCCAAATGTATCTGGCATAGTACAACACTCCACATTAGACTTGTAAAGCTGCATGTTTTTGGGAATAAAGGAGATCTTTCATTTACCCAACAGGCACTTTTATCATTTCATATGTCATCTGTTGTATTTGTAAGAATGTTTGTTTCCCTCCAAAGAAAACAGTCAGTGGGATGTAATGAAGAACGATTTAGTAAACAGTGTGCTAGATGGCTGTACTATCACTGACGCTTCTTCTCTGAGCTTTGTCAGAAACGGAACAGGGTAAAAATGTTCTCACAAATGAAAATTCACAAACAAATGTGGGCGAGAGGGAGAGAGGAATATTTGGAAGCCTGAGCGCAACTTTTGCTGCTGTGCATAACGCAGAGCGCTGACAATTACCAGCTTTTATTCAAACGGCAATTTGCTGCTTTTGCAGTGAGAGGTGGTGCTGCTGCCGGGAGGAGCAACATTGTTCTCTGGTTGAATTCACGGGTATTTGCAAAAGCATTAGTATTTATTGCCCAAAGGAAGGGTGGCTTTCAGTCCCGCGCCGGCACTCCTGCTACATGCCTTAAGCACAGATCGTCAGTGCAACCATGAGCAAATCATTTAACCTTTCTGTCCCCTGGTTTTTTCACTGTCAAGGTGGTTTTACTTTTTGTATGGGGGAAGCAGAAGATATAAAATTTTCTGGAGATTAATTGTTGTGGGATGCTAAGAAAATAAAACAGCCTGCTAGTGGCTGTAAAATAGGTAGATATAAGGGTAGAGGAGAATAAAATGATCTGACATTTGTGAGTTTAGGCTGAAGCTGGAAGATGTTATATTAGCAAAAAATATTTTGTCTACATGTGATTTTGAGGAAGTTAAAAATGGAGGGGTTGCATTTTGCTGATAATTACCACGTGAAGGCTTGGATCTGATGGCGGGAGGTACTGAATGAAAACTCGGATGAATCTGTTGAGTGGAAAACTTATTTGACATTTGGAGAAATAAACCCAATCTTTTACAGGTCTCAAATATATAGCAAACATTTTAATTCCCTCAGTTCCAAGAATATTACAAACAGGCCACATAGAAAACCCTGAAGTTTGATATACAGTATATGGCTTTAGGAAGGAGATTATGCTTGCACATGTGCTGGGTCTATCATAGTTAATGACATATGAGAAACCCAGTTTTAATGGGTTCGCAGATTATTTATTACAGGAGCAGAACATCATAAATTTGATAACCAGATCCTAGTAATTTGCCAAAATATGTAAGAAACACATTGATGTAATTGTGTTTGTACTGTGTGCACTTGTGGGGAATAGTTTAATTTATATTTATGGGAAATTTCCATTGAAAGGCAAATCATGCAACCGTATCTGCTTCTGTGCGTACATGTACAAGATCTTACACAGATGTGCAAAATTCTACTACAAAATACTAGTATCTCCAGGGGAAAAAAGGACTATTTTACAACTACAGATTACAAACTACTTATATATTAGCAAATCTCTGAAAGAAGATTTTTGAACGTGATTGTTTTTCTGCAAATTTATAGAAAAATATTTACCCAGTAATAAAAGTAGAAAACAACAAAACATCTAATGAATCTATTGCACTGGTTTATTAACTCTGTCCTGGAGATGTGAAGATCAGTCTGTCAGATGTAATTCTGCCCCATCATACTGTTTGAGCCATCTTCTAAACAAGAAGTCGAAAGCAGCTCAGCACGAGCGAGCTTCTAAGTACTCTGTGACACTTTCTTATCTTTTAAAATGTAATCAGAGAGTGAATCTAAATATAATACAAAGGGGACCAATAGTGTTGGTGAAAGGTAGTTTGTTACTGAAATGACACATTCCCACAGCGCTGTGTTTTTCTAACAAATACGAAATCATTCATGAATGGCAAAAACATCTCCAGTTCTAAACTGAAGGCAAGAATCCCATTCAAATCAGTGTAATGAACTGTCAGTAACAGATAGTCTCAGGAGACTGTTATTTTAGCTCTTTTCAGGAGGATCTGGCAGGAGAAGGAGGTGGAGGAAGGAACTCAACCAAGCTGTACAAAACCTCTTATTTCCATGCAGCAAGTGATTCTTATATCTGATTCCTTCCTGCTTTTGCAACGGAAGTTGCAAATCATTTGATTTGGACACATGGTTTAAGGAATAACTACGGTCTCTTCACGAAAGACTTCATGCTCTTCTCAGGAGAGAGATTATTTCCTTTCTCTCCCTCAAAGGAATTTGACTGGCTTACTGGATATGTGTTGCAAAAAACTGATGGTATACAGGGTGTTTTCCCCAAGAGAGGAATATATTTTAATGTGACAATATATAGTCACTATTACTCATGAATTTCCAGTTCTTTTTCCACGGCTGATCTTCACAAGCAGCCACAATACCTTCCCATTTTCTTCATGTGAGGAATTTGCAGCATTTTCTCTCTGATAAGAAAAAGGTGGGAACTCAACCAGATTCAGATGGTTCAGTGATCTCAGGTCTAGGTGAGATCAGTTGATTCTTGGGCCTACATTTCAAAGCAGTTTGGCAGATGATGCTGTCATGGTGTCCAACAGCCCACTAAATGCCTATGGCAAGAATTACTCTGATATGTTGTCACCAGCGCAGGCTCCTTCCAGATTTCAAGAAGGAGATGGAAGTGTTCATTTTATTCATCAAAAGCCAAAAGCCTGACTCTAGCAGAGATACACCTCTGAATGATGTTACTGCAAGTAACTGGCACCACATGGGGCTGTGCACAGCCCTGATCTTGGATCCCAGGCTTGGTCTTGCATTGAGAAGGTGACAAGTTACAGGGTGCGGATGACCTGTTCATCTTTTCATTGAATTTTCTTGAAAGTTATGCAGTGGATAAAAACCACAAAGAACTTTCCAAAGGGTCATAAGAGGTTATAGATGAGATATGATTTCCTTACTATTTGGCTCAAAAAATATAAAAGTACAAGGAATTAGGTAGCTGATCTGGCATCTCTGAGGGCTGCAGGGAAAGAAGGGCCAGGAACGTGGTAGCATTTCTCTGGAAACAGTAAGCTCTGTCACAAAATTTGAAGACCTGAAGGACTTCTTTGAATATTAAGGCTGAAATCCTGAGCCTGTAACTCTAGTAGAGTAGCTGGCTACCCTCCATGTACTTACGTGTATACACAAAGATATGAACGTATATTTTCAGATTTCTGAATGTCAGTGTATGTCATGCATCTTGAACAAATGTTAAGCCTATTCCATGTGAAAGCATGCATTGGGAGTCTGGAGAAAGAAGGATTTAATTTTGCAAACAGCTACAAATAACTACAAATATAAAATTGTTCAGGAAGGAGAGAAAGAGAAGCTGAAAGACCATTTTCAGTGCTCCTTCAGCCCTCAGTTTAGGAACCCTGTGCTTCCTTTGGTCTATGAGAGTAAATGTTCCTTGATCTTTGTGGTGTTTTGTTAAGCTGCTATTTTAGACATATAGTATTCCAGGAAAAAGACTGGTCCAACAACCAGACTTTCTTACATCCTCTTTCCTAGAAAATATGACGGTTCATTTGGTACATGGTTGTGGTTACCAGCAGCTATTACACACTGGTTTTATTGACTACCTTTTCAAATGATTGACCAAGTTCAGAGTAAGCCCCTCCTTACAAATGGAGAAATTGTAAGTCTGTGCAAGTAAATTCAATATTTAAACTCCTTCCTATCTGATTTTGTCCCTCAAAAGCCATATGTCAGCTTTGGGATAGGATGTTATATTGGTTTGTCTGAGTAATGAAGTACAGCGTGGGAGCAGAAGGGACAGCTGCCCATCAGCAGCATTTCAGAGCTGTTAAAAGACAGTCACATAAGGGATGGGTTGTGTCTCCACCTTCCTTTGACCAGGAATAACCATGGCTTGCCAAACAAACACAAACAAAGCATTGTAGTCTGCCTAAAATAAAAACATTTGCTAATGGGGAAATAGAGCCCTTGGTGGAAAAATGAGACTCAGAAACAGCAGTCAACTGCATAAAAGCTTTAATCCATCACTCTTCTGGTGTGACGGAGTGCCAGGTCAAAGAGACAGGTGGGATATTTGTTGCTTGGAAATGCCATCTCCCCAGTGACTTGCTGTTTTCTGCTGAACAAGAAACGACCTCGCTCCACCCAAACTCCCCCCACTGTTTTCTAATCATACCAGTCAGAGACCTGCAGAATTTTTTCTTTGACACTGCTGGGCCTTTGAAGAAAAGTGGGCATTAAACAAAATCGTGATATTGGAGGGGTACAGTGGTGTAATTTCTCCTCACCCCAAGCTTAAAAAGATGTGAGAGGTGAGCAGTGACCAATTTGAGGAAGGAGGAAGCTGATCTAAATTAGCTATTAAACCTGTATAATAAGTGCCAGATACACTGGCCTAGCCCAGCTGCTTTGCACTGCTGTTCCAGTGATCCTAAACCTTGTATTTTTAAGCTAGTGTAGGTGCTTTGCGTCACCGTAGCATTATAAAGCCACTAGTGTACACCAATGAATAGGAAATCCACCTCCTGAGCACCTAGACACTTACTTTATTCAGAGAAATCCCTGCCTCGAGCAGTATTCCTCTTTATGAGATTTCCTTTCTAGGTGGATTGACTTTCATAGGAAGTGAAGCACTTTTTCCAGGTTCACTTCCATTTTTTTCTACGCAGGGGAGAGGGCATCCAAAGCAACTTTGCAATAATGTGCACATTAAGTCCTTGTTCATACAAAGGTCCTTACACATGCTGGGGGAAGTCTAAAGAGCTAAAAATGGATGTAAACTCTCTCTAAATTTCCAGAACAGCACAAAGGGCCTCAGTATAAATAAAACTCAGGGGACAGCTGGCAAAGTTGTGTTTCAAGATGTTCCTTTGCAGAAGAAGGCCTTGCTCGGCTGAAAGCACCAGAAGAGGGGAGCTTGGAAGGAAATCAAGAGGGCAAAGGAGGGAAAAGAAAAGAAACATTTTATAGATCAATATCCTTGTCAAAGGCAAATATTTTCTCCTGTTTTGTCTGGCACAGACAGTTTTGGAGGGGATATTTTTAGAATATGTTACATGAATTTTTGATTACCTTCAGAGATTTATTTTCTGCCAAAACAAAGGCATCGTATTTCTCTAACCAGAATGTGGCACTTATTGTGAGGAGGGCCAAATCTTGCACATAATCATTGAGGTCATATGCAAATAAAAGGCACCATATTTTGTGTAAATTCCCATTTTAGCTATTCTTACAACGTATCTCGTTTATAATATTGTAACTATTTTATGAAAGGCTCTCTGGGACTGGTCCATTAAACCATAACCAGCCTATTTTTCTTCAGCTCCTGCTGAGGAACTGCCTTCAAGAAATATTTTGAGATTTAAAAGTTAAAAAAAAAAAAAAAAATTAAAATGCTTTTTAGTAGTTTATTTTGAACCCATCCTTTAAATGCAGTGATATCAGTAATACCGCGTTCATCTGCCGCTGTCATCATTGTCCAACAAAGCAGTGATGGTGGCTGCAGGGTGGGAGATGCAGGAGGAGATCCCTGTGCTGGTTCTTCTCGTCCTTCAAGTGACCGAATGCTACCGTGTGCTGCAAAAAAGGGGGTGCCACAGCCCTGCTAATCCCTCTGTACAGCCAGGGCTTTTCTGTACTCACCCTTTTATCACTCCCCATTCTCCTTCTTCTCGTCTCCCCTACCCCAGCCTTCATCAAATTTCCTTTTTTGTCTTTTATCTGGAAAAAAACCCATTTGTCTGGCATGTTGAAAGACTCATGGGAATTGTATTGTCTCATGTATTTGTGCATGAGGAGGCCAAGGCAGGGGCTGCTGCATTATAACAATATTTCTTGTATGTAAGTACTGTAATGAGGGTATGGCATGTAACCCTTACTAATGGTATATTTCAATTCCACTGCTAGGCTAAAAGGAATTAATATTAGGTCTAAAGACATTCAGATTACTGTCCCTGCTAACTCCTTTCTGCCATCATACGTTACAAAGCTTCAGACTGTTCTTCTGAGCTGTCTTGTTCTGGATCCTTACTGACATCAAGCTAAAGAAAGTAGTTTAGCAGGGAAATTAAAACAAGCTTTTTTAGGGTGTAATTTCAAGCAAATTATTGCCTGTTCTAAAGCTGCACACAAAACATCTCCCATTTTTTTTCTGTGCAGTAATAGGGCTTAAGGAGAGTGATGGGAATATTTTGCACACTTGGTCTTACAGTGTGGATTTTCTGTCTCTTCCTTTCTGCACAAAATCTTGTAAACATATTTTAGTTACCTGCCATCTCTGCTTCATCTTTTAGATACTATTTCCACAATTGCCACTTCAGAAATCTCTCCCCACCCATACCCCTCTGCTGCCTTGGCTCTTCCCACATTGCAGACACTCATTTAAGCTGCACTTTTCCCCCAGAGCTGGACCTGGTCCTTTGTCCTTACCTGAATGACTGAGCTCAGCAATTTATTGTTCACGTCAGCCTGTACAGGCTGCCAGCTCTCCCAGTCATCGCTGGCCTCCTGTTTCAACAGAACTGACGATAAAGCAGTTCTGGCTATTCCGCTGTAACTGATAAAAATCTTTATTTTGTGCGTAACAGTAAGAAAACCGCCAGGTAATGTCAAACACTTCCAGGAGAGTGAAAAGAAACCCTGCCTGAATGACTTGAAAGACAGATCCACTTTCTTCATGAGACAGATAAAACATTACTGTGCCCGTGCCATCTGCAAGCTGCTTAAAAGCACCTGTCCTGGTGCAAGGCCATCCGCTGCCTTCTTCCCTTGCTCCCAACCCTTCTCGCACACACAGTGGTCACAGAGCATGGTAGAAGTGATTTCATATAGGTAATTGCTACCATTGTGCTCTGTGAGCACTGTGCGGCTTGTTTTCCTGACGTACTCTGAAGGCAAAAACAACTAACTCTTCTTGGAATATGCCTTCTATACCTTATCATTGGTAGGGTAGGGTAGGGTAGGATAGAAATTTCAGTTGATAGGGACCTACAACAATCATCTAGTCCAACTGCCTGATCACTTCAGGGCTGACCAAAAGTTAAATATGTTATTAAAGGCATTGTCTAAATACGTCTTAAACACCCTTAAACACTGACAGGCATGCACTGCCATTTTCTGAGTCGCACTCTCTTTCTGTTTTCCTTGCTCTTCAGCCATAGTCAGCGTGACAAAGAATTTAGGGCATCTGAGAATATCCTTATTACTTTCCCCTAAGTGCAGACGTTCTGCTCAAGGGACAAGGAATTAAATGACAAAGGATTTCCTTGTGTGCAGCAGCAGCCAGCCATCTCCTACCCATGTGAGATTACAGACCCTTTCCACAATGGTAATAAATCCTTAAATTCAGCTGGATGAAGAAAACACCTCGACATGATAGTAGCACATGGTGCTAGCAGAGACCTGAGAGCCTTGTGACATGCAGTGTGTTTCCTTCCAGTCATCAGATTTACCTTGTAAATGCTAATGAAGAAAAAGGACCCTCTCACAGTGTGAGGTTCCCTTTCACTACCTCCCTACGTTTGCATGCAGACACTGTCTCACTTCAGCTTGTAATAGACACCAAATGTCGAAATGAATCTTCACTACAAAGCCACCCTCGTACTTCTGTTTCTCAAGCATCCCTTTCCTTTACTGACCACCATCAGAACTGCTCATTGACCAAAAGGAAAGAAACAAGCAGTAATTTTACAAAGTCAGGCACAAGCACTGGTGTTGCATAGAACATTATTTGCTAACCCAATCAGTGCAAACTGGTTACCTTTGAACCAGTGGTTAAATCCTTCTGGGGAACTGAGTACAGAATTACATCTTCAATGCATAATTTTGAGGTTTCCTGTAGAAAGGCTTTCACTCTCTATGATATTGTGTTGCTTTGCACACTAATTTCTATGGACCGCTTTCTTTTTTTAGCCCTATTCAGTTCTAAAAGGCTTTGCCATAAATATTAGGACTCCTAAGTGATTCTAAGACTGCTGCTGATCCTCTTCGAGGGTGTGTCAATGCAAGTCCCTGAAGATGCAGGTTGTCACTGCTCTACCTCAAAGAAGACTGGAGGATCATAGTTTGGATTCATCTGTGGCTGCTCCTGAGGTGTTTCTGAGCACCTGCACATAGCTTTTGTTTTCTGCAGGCCTGCACAATGTTACCTTCAAAGAAAGATAGATCTAAACATTAGACATGTACTTCAAGAAAGAAGACTTCATGTTTTCCATTACCTTACTGTGACGTCTCAGTGCTGTTTCTTCCTCGAACATGATGGCTCAAGGGGCTTGTTGAAAGATATAGTTTTCTTTTCCAAGCTCAGCTAAAGTCCAGTCCAGCCTGATAATAAATGTAAATGGTATTTGGACTGCTGGCCCCTTCAGAATGAGATGATTAGCCTCCATTCTGTCTTCAGTTACCAGGTGTTCACGCTACAGTCGTGCTGCAGCGGTCTCAGTAGAGTTATTAAAACCAGACAATCCTCTCTTTCCTTAGCAATGATCTACAGGCCAGTGCAGTGGCACGGGATCAGAGGGATGTGGGGACTCATGAAGCTTTCCTTCCAGCTGATTAGTTGTATCTCCTCTTCTTTACATCTCCAGCTGCTGTATACAGCAGATTCTTTGGCTTCAAACTAACTAAGGCTTTGGCTGAGCAACCTGAGTTTTCAGAATTACAAGCCACTTTAATATTTCTCTGGAGTATCAAACTCACACGAGCTGAAATAATTAAGCCTCCACATTTTACCAGCCCTTCCTGAGGAGCGCTGGGAGGAAGAGACTCACAGGAAGGTACTAACTTCTCTCTTTCCTCTGCAGGTTCTGCATCCATCTCCGTTTTCCATTGTTCATGATGACTTCTCCAGCCTCATAGAGCTGGCACGGGCATTTTCAAGAACTCAACAAATTCTCTGAATTTTCTTCCTTGCAGAAGATTTTTTTTCTAGGGCTAGTTCCATTCTCCTAGTTGTGCCTAATCCAGTTTCAGGTGATCTCTGAAAGGTCTCTTTGACAGGGCATTGCAGACCCCATACTCTGTAGTAATCTCTCTAGGTGCTTGGGATTTGGGGGTAGTTGAATGGGTGTATATATATATATTTTTTTTTTTTTTTTACTTTGGAACATAAAATGGCACCTGAAGTCCCAAGATTTATTTTAATAAATTAATCCTTTACTCAGGAAAGTGTCTCTCCTTTTCTAAGGATGAAGAGGTTATTTGTCCCAGTCACAATCTCATTTTATTTCTGTTTTGGAACATTTTTCTGTTTTAGAAAGAGTGTGTCTGACATGTGCTATTTACAATTCATTTATTATCCTGTGAAAGCTATTCCTCCAGTTTATTATTATTGTTTCCCTCCCAGTTGCTCACAGACACCCCTTTGTAGAGTGCGGTGCATGTAATAGGTTTTGGCAAAACTTTGACTTTTTTTCAGAAGTTCATTCTGTTACTTAGTCTTTTTCAAAGACACTCCAGTATTCTACTGTCATTTCAGCTGTATGAGGTGATGTTGATTAGCAGTGATAGGTGTAATGTTCATGCTAGTCAGTTATTCAGCTCTTCCATTTCTGCATATTTGGTGAGTGACATGACCTTTCCATCTAATTGCCTTGTAAAAGGTCTGTTCTTCTCAAAACTTCTTCCTTTGGGTAGGAAAACAGAATATTCCTTCCCAAGAACTCTTCAGCAGATGCCATTTCATGCAAGTTCTCATTTAAGGCACGAAAAGTGTCTTTGTCACATGTTATTTTCATGGTGTTACATCCATGTTTAGGTACTGGTGTTGTACTTGAGATGTTAAGGAGCTCATGTTTTCCGGTTACATAAAACGAACGTGGGATGTGAGGTGGGTCTGGTGTGCTGACTGGTATCTGTGTGTCTACATGCATTGCGCACAGTTATAACTCTTCAAGAGCATGAAATGTGATAAAACTTCTTTGTGAAGCAGAAATTCAAGAACTTGCTTACTAAGAAACTTCTAAAAAGGACTTTGAAAAATCACCTTTCATATATTTAATATTTCCCAAAAGAGCTGTGTGATTATTTTTTAATTGAATACTCTATTTATGAAAAAATGCAATTTAGTTGGCCCAAAATAATTTGGATATTTCAGCTAAATTCACCAATGAATTGCAATTGGTTAATATTTGGGAGACTATTTTCAACATGCAAACATTCTGATGGAGCAATTCATTACATCCCAGGGGGGAAGCTTGCATTTGCTTAGGTGAAGCTCAGCCTAAACCTGTTCCCCCTATTATTCCCCTCTGACTGTCTAGGAAACTGAAGCAAATAACTCAGATGTAGATATTCACAGCATAAATGTCTGTGGTTACAGGGGATAAATCCCAGCTAAGGCAGCCAATGGGAAAATAGGGCCCTTTTGTTTAAGAGGCTTTAACAGTACATAACAAGATCCCAGGAGCTTACATGTTTTGTTGAAAAAAGTCACAAGATGAGACAGATTGGGACAGACGAGGTTAAAAAAGTTATTCAAGGTCATTTAGCAGCTTAATGGCAGGACCAAAAGCAGAGCAAAGTCAGTGCCTCATTCTCCAAACCAAATCACATCCCCTAATTGTTTATGAAGTTTCTTGGCGTTGCGGAGGACTGAGAGGGGAAAGGCAGCCCACACTACGAAGGAAGGAATACAGAGGAGACAGGGCGCGCAGCAGTCAGAGAAGTGAATGACTTTGTGGTGATCTTTTGACCCATTATTAGTTTCTTTTTTGTGGGCAATTTGAAAGGAATAACTTGTTAAAAGGGACTTAACAAGGTTGAGAGGTAGAGAGAGACACTGGCAGAATGTTTTAGATACAGAAACAAGAGAGACACGAGAAGGTGAAGGGAGCAGCAAACTGGACCATGAAGAAAGGACTGGAAGGAGAGGATGGTGGTAAATTTGGAAGGCAGTGGTACCAGCAGGAGTGTCCAAATGCATATAGCAAAGACAAGGAGAGGGGAAAAAAAAAAACCCAAAACCCAGCAATTGACTAGTTCCCATGTCAACAAGAGTTAAGATCTTAGAGATCAGAGAAAACTACACCTCTAAATAGTCCTTTGGATTGTTGTCCAAAGGTACAAGCCCTGCAGTTCCTGGTCCTTTGGATTGTCTTCCAAAGGTACAGCCCCTGAAATTCCTGCAGGTTCAGAACTGACCTTACCACTTATGCAAGGACACAAAGCTAATACCATTCTTTGAAAACTCTTCGGTGTCAAATTGGCTAGTATCTGTGGTCTGACTACATCTCTGGTCTTGTATGGTCCAACTACGGCAGCCCTTCCTAAATATTTAGATGGAGTACTTCATGTATTTTATATATAATAGAGCATTGCAAGAATATTTTTTGCAGGATGGTTGGAAAAAATGCATCTGTAAAGGAAGGTTCTGCACATTCCTGCTGTCAGGGAAGGAGACTACCGAATGGGAACCCGTGACATGATTTTGAAAAGGAAATGTAAGAATCCAAAATAATCTCCAGTAGAATTTGCTGCAGAATTCTGGATTTACACTCAGAACCCACAATTATACACATACAAAATTATTAATTCCTCCTGCCTCTCCATGAGGCTGGCATTAGGCTTTGACGTGTGATTTCTGAGCACCCTCACATCCAGGAACACAGGACTGACCCAAGTTTAGCACTAGAGAAGTTCTCTGTAGAGAAGGAAGTAACTTAAATATGAGCTCAGAAGAAAATCCTGTTAAAAATATATCCAAAGGTGTTAAACAGGAAGAGAAAGAAAAGCCCTTTACATCAATGGAATGTTTTTTTCAGATGATTTCATAGGCATCAAAATATTTTTCTAACCTCTTCCTGGCTGCACTTTAACAGTGGAAAATTATTTATCTGTGCTTGGCATTCTCTTTTTTTAATTGTACTCACAATTACAGAGAGAAAAATGTGTCTTTGTATGTATTCCCCAAGAATATGTACTATTTACACACATGTAGTGATCCAGTTTTAAGAATGAACAGATAATTTCCTTACCTGCAAGGAGATGCAAGACAGGCTAGAGACATCCTGTCCTTTCTGCTGTAGGTTTGGTTATGTAGGTGAGCAGAAGGAAAGAGGAGCAGGTCTAACAGTGCAGGGCAGTACCTGAAGGGACAAAGCAGTGCAAACCAAAACCTTGGCTAAAGGATGAACAATCCCCAACTTTGAATCGATTCCGAGCCATGAGTGCTGTTGTAATCCAAGGCTTTTTGAGAAAATAAAAGGAGGTCTTGGGAGATAACGTTGGAAGAGATTTTAAAGAATTGTTTTATACTGCAGCCCATTCCTCTAAGGCAGGATCGGTTGTTCTCATGGACACTTAAGTCATTCCTGCTTCAGCTGTTTATGAGACCCTCCAGTGGTGGAGGTTTCACAGATTCTTGGACAAGATTCTCTAGAACAAAATTAATCCTATCAGAAGAAAGTCTCCACTGATAGCCAACCTGAAGTTCTCTTAGTGCTGTTGAAATCAATTACTCTTTGTCTTATCATCAGTGGGCACAAAGAAGTTTGTCTTTTTCTCATCTGCAGCTGCTTTGTAAGCCTATACTGCTTTGCTGCAGTCTTCTTGTGTGAAGATTAAACAAACCCTATTTCTGCACTCTTTCCTCAGCCTTCTTTTCTTCTACAGCTCTGACCGTGCTTTTTGTTTGTCTCTGGAGACCCACAAATGATCCAATTGGTTGTGTTGATTTAGGGAAGAGAAGAAAGCAGATGATATATTGATATACACTTACAACCATAATGGATTAAATATGAAGAAAAGAAAGCATATTAAAGAAGTCAATACCAAAAAAACTCCTTCCTGTCCACCTCTTCTCCTGCCTAGACATGCTGTGTACATCCATATAGCTCAGTTGATCCTTCTCCTTTTACTCCAGCAGCTGTGAGGTTTGTCAGCCCTTTTGTGGCAATTACTTTAATTCCCTGAAATCAAAGCACCTGCCAGAGAAGTGGCTTGTTTTACAAAATCAAGGCCTATTGAAACATTTTAAGCAAAACAGTTGTTTCATTCTGTAAAGATACAGATCTTCTCTTGAGTCAAGGAGAGAAGATAAAGGGGGAAAGTTTGACATTTGACTTCAGTCTGGAATGCAGGTAAAGGCTTGAAATATAAACTCCAAGATGAACAGATTTGATTAAGATATCATTTTAAACTACTGTCCTTCTTTTCCTTATTTATTTGTAACTGTGAAAGAAAGACAAATAGCCTTATCTTTTCCATTGGACAAAAAAAAAAATATGCAAACTGGCAGCTTTTTGCTGAGAAAGTTTGAGTGGCTTTGATGGCTACCATGAAAGTGTGTAGGTCTGTTTGATCTTTTGTTGACTAACTGCAAGTTTGGGGATGTTACAATACATGTTTACATAATGTAGGCTAGCTGCAAAGCCTCACCTCAGGTGAAAAGACACAGATGTCTTTAAAAGCAAGCTAGGTCAGGATAAAATTAAATAGGAGTTACACAACACGTTATGAAGTTTCAAAGATAACACAGGTTGTATGGCCAGCATATGAAAAGACAAAAAGAGTGTACACCATCAGAAAAGAGCACAAATAGACTGGGATTTGATGGGATCCCTTGTAGTTCAAAACCAACTAAGTATTCAGCATAAAGCCAAAAAGCATTCCCTTTGAAGGTTATTTGTTAAAGAGAAAAGCTAATTCAAATATCATCGCCTAAGTCCTAGGCTAATCCTTCTTCTCAGGAAAATTTGCTTTTACACTTCCTTTCTCATTGCACTGTCCCAGATCCAGCCTGCTCCCACCAGCTAGATTTTCTAACGCTGATGCTGGGACCAAAACCATTAATACTCTGGGAAGTAACCAGCTAATCACCAATATCTGTCAGCTGGATGCATGCAATTGAAGTGTCCGGCCACCCTGAGCCACCACTGTGTTCAGCTATGAACAACAATGCAGCAACATGGATGGTGGGCTAGAAAAGTGATGTGGCATTATAGCAGATGACCATTAGGGGCTTTTGCAGTTTCAGGGAGGTCAGATTCCTGGCTTAACTGATGCATATGGACCTGTAAACACTTAAGAACTGGATTCACATGAGCCAGAAAAGTAATCAAAGTAAAACCTCTAGCAGAAAAAAGTGCTAAGGACAGACATAGACCTTAAGCCTTGCTCACAATAGTCTGTGTAACTATGTGCCACTGCAAAGGGACAGAACTCTTAATTGAGCATCTACAAGGTGGTTTCTACAATAGTAAGCAGCTTGGCAGAAAAAGGATTGGATGGGTATCCCCAAAGGCTTGCTGCTGAGATCCTTACATCCACACATGATGTGGTTCAGGGGGGTTATTTCCATTTATATATAGTCTGGTCTTCTGCACAGAAAGGCCCCACCAGGCACGTGGATTGAAGCAATGTCCAGAGAATGTAGTTTGGGACCCTCATGTCCCTACAGGAGAACATATGGGGTGTGCTACAGCAGAGATTTTTGACTTGTCTCCCACAAAAGGAATCCGGTGCACTAAGACCTCTCCGTAAACTGAGTAAACTCTGTGAACTCTGCGGTAAAGGGAGTGATGGGAGGTTGCTTCAGAACTGCACAACGGCTCCAAACCAAAATACTAAAGAAACATAGCCAAAACTTACAGAAAGAGAGAGGGGCACTTCTCTTTAAAGCACAGAATGTCCCTTGAAGCCACAGTGGTGAGGGCTCTTGCCAACGACTATACATTCAAGTTGCCCCCCTCCCTGAGGTGAACCATCTTGATACCACACAGCTTGACAGTGAGTGCTGTTATCTCCGTGCTTTGGTCCATGGCTGGAAGCCACGGAAGTCAGTTCAAGCCATTCTACGTCATATCAGCTATAATGCATTGTTGTTACTTCTTGGACAACTGGTGCCAGGAAAGAGCACCTAATGGGCCACTGGGTCTGCTTGATGGTTTTCAATTAACCACATCCTCTTGAAGATGCAACTTCTCCATTGACTCCAGAAGGCCTTTGGATTTGGGCCTGATTTACTGAAATATCCGAGTGAAAATACTCTGATTTTTTGCAGTGTTGATTTTAAACCACAACTTCTGATTATATAGAATTTTATCATAATTGGTAAAATCTTGTTTTTCAGCGTCTTTGTGCTATATTGAGTATTTTGTGGATATAAACTGACTGTTGGTCTATTCACAAAAACAGCAATCAAATTTTACTGTGTTCTTTGGAGGAAAAGTGACATTTAAGACCCCCTGTATAGTTTGTCCATGATTCATCCTGAAAACTTGTTATGCAAGTGGTGACAAACTATTCTGGTAAACAAGGAACAACTTTCCAGTTATGAAGAAGGTTATTTTCAAATTTACTGTATGAAGATGAACGCAGTCTCTTAGTTCAATGGAGATGGCTCCCCTCCAGCTGAAACATTGATTAAACTCCATATAGACACTGTCTTATTTGGCTTTTTTTGGGGGGAAAACCATCTAGGCACTTGTGAGAGTAAGAATTTCATAGGTAACTTCTAAAATTTCAGCTTGGTCTTTGGGCTGATACAGGTTAATACAGGATGCTCTGCCTAAATTCAAGTACTTTATTCTTTTTGTTCAACCTCCAAGGAAGCAGCCCAATAGCAAAATCTCCCTACAAAGTTTGTTATAAAAGTGCCTGTAATTCACCCTTGGAGATGGGTGTTGTAGAGAAATGTGCTGTTCGTGGGGATGTGCACACAGTTCTGTATTTCTTATATTCCCAAGACAGCGAAGAACATACATGGAGGGGACGGAGGCACCAGTGAGAGGGTGGAATCTGTGAAGACTTTTTAATGAGCGCTGGTTTTAGTTTCCCTGGTGGGTTTAGTTTAAATGTTGCTCAGACAATTTTTTGGTAAGATAGTTGTTATCTTGTTGAGTAAACACTTGGAGGGGTAGTTAAATCAACTTTTAAATTTGAAATCACAGTGAGAGGTCTCAGCAGTTCCATCAGACAGGCAGAAGAGCAAGCACAAAATAAACACTCATCAAAAACCCCTAGAAGTGTTTAGTTAAGCTAATTATGTGATACAGATACTTTGCAATTGAAGAATGGGCAGTAATGTCCAAAATCATTAAATAATGAGGAAACAGGCAAAAGACCTTTGTTAAGTACAGTAAATTCCTTAACTTTACTAGAATTTGTTTAATATAAACTCAACAGAGTCGTAACTGTCTGCAAGACAATTCAGAGTGCCTTGGCTCTGCTTTCCCATCGCTATGCCTGGGTGGATGTGGAAAATACACCTTACTGTGAGCAAGGATTTCTCTGAATAAACACATTTGTGTGAATGTGCTTCTATCTATAACTAGCTTTCATGGTGAAAATACAATTTCTTTTCATGAAACGAAGTCTTGTTGCCTCAGGGACAATGACATTTTTCAGATTGTTTCATAATTCAGTCTGCGGTAGACTGCGTTGGACTGTGAGGACCCTCGTGGGGACCATTTTTGACTCTGTAGCCTGTGGGCTCTCTCCTCTGGGCGGCAACTATTTATTCAGCTTCCAAAACAAGTGAGGAAGGAAGAGTTGAGACCAGTGAGCTGAAAATGCCCAGCTGATGGATGGTGAACAGGGGAACTAATTTCTGCCTACTGCTCTTGCTGGACTTCCAGCTGGCTGCCTCACCTGAAATGTAAAACAGTCTTAGCCATTGCAAAAAATGCATCAAAACCCACCATTTAAATTAGGCTCAGTTACGGCTTTGAAAATAAAACATATCTTACACTACTTTTGCTGCAGTCTCCTGTTCCCTCATGAAGTGCAGAGTACACAAGGGCTCTAATACCAGTTTCTTTTATAGTGGATTTACCCCAAAACACTCCCACTGGCACCAGCAGATTTACTGTGATGAGCATCCGTTTTAATGGCCTGAACCAAAGCCTCTTCGAATCAATGTGGAAACTCTCCTGATTTCAGTGAGCTCTGGTATAAGGCCTAAAAGAGATATCATGGGAGTTCCTGAGCCTTTTAGGTGTTATTTACAGTGGTCTGCTGCTAGGGGAGCGCTAAATCACGGAGTCATTTGTCTGCTGGGGAATTTAAATGGCAATCTGCTATGCTGCTGCCACAGCTACAATATCTTCCCCATTGCAGTAATTCATGACAGGTCAAAGGGACCATATGCAATGGAAATACGCTTTATTGTGTTCTATCACTTGTCAAGTCTTATAAACACTACATTTTTATTTTGTGGTATTCTCACTTTATTTTGACTGATGTCTATATGCAGAACTGGTGAGAGTGTATCTTTTATACAAAAAAATCACCAGATGCCCTTCTCATCTTAAAATTGAGTACATTTGTCATTTAGAAGCTGATCCTCTCGCAGCCCCAATAGCTCTGAGAATTTTGCTTGAGAAAGAACTGCAGCACAAGCCTTTTCTAGGTCCCAGGGGCCAAAATGCTATGGAATGGAAAGGGGGCAATCAGCCTTGTGAAAGGGTTTGCCTAACTGCAGAAAGGGCCAGGCTTAGGCTCCAAGAGCAGAAATTGCCGCATGATAACTGTCATTGGACACCTTCAACACAGACTCTGGGTTGCACCTAATGCAAGACTTTGATCTGGAGTCACCCCACAAAGCCAGAGCCCTTTAGGAACAAAAATAACTGGGGGAAAAAAAAAAGTCAGCCATTTTCTTAAAAAAGGAAAAAGCAGCTTATTGTCAAACTCCAGGCCATGTGTAAAAGTTCAGACATAATTTCTTTCCTTACTGGTTTGCTTTCACCTGCCTCACATCATCTACTCTTCCCCAGCTTTATGAAAAGCATGTGTCAGATATATCTAAAGCGGGGAAAAAAATATGCCAGACTCAACCCCTTGTTAGCAGCCTTGAGGCTGTCAGACTCAGCGGGAGGATTGTCAGCTCCCTCTCGTGGGTAGAGGAGCACTAAACGGTACAGGCTGGTGTTTCCAAGGCAGCTGCATATCCCTTGTCAGACCTGATTTATTGTGCGATAGTTCATCTTTGTGCGTGACAGTGTCCACAAAGCATGGGAGATACATGTGAACATAAACCTCTGTGCTGGCTTGCACATATGCACAAATATGTCCACCCTGGGCAAAGTAAACAAAACTCAGCCCTCAGCCGGAAAATTGGTCTGTTCCACCCTTCTGGTTTTGGGCAGATGATCTTTTACTTTGCTTGCTTTTAAAACTCATCTCAAGGATGGAGAGTGGAGTAGGACTGCCCTGACTCCTGCAGCCTTCATGCAGCCTTGCTGAGTGCTGCGGTGAGAGCACACCCCAACCCGTGGGATGCTCTTGCCCAAGTTGCTCTGGCAGGGGAGGTGGACGTGCCCTGTGCTCTCCAGCATCAGAGCAGGAGCACACCAGGACGCTCAGCCTGCAGGGTCACCCAGATAGCTCTGATGGTGGCATCCAACATACCCTCAGCTAAGGGTCTGCTCAGCATTAAGTGTCAGCCTGGGTGACAGCAATGGTGAGGTGCCTGCTAGCGCTCAGCCATACCTCTTAGTAAGCAAGTGGGAGCACTGTCTGGTATTACTGTGGCTGCCAAATGTGCTATAGGTTTACCAAGAAGGTTCAGCTTGGCTTCCTGTGGCTCAGAAATGCCTGCACATGCTCTTTGACTCACCTACAGCTGTGTGGATGCAGCTCACTTCTTCAGTGTGCAAATGGGGATCACTCACAGAAGATATTCCTGTGACACTCCCCCTTCTCCCAGTGGTGGTATCCCCAAACTCTTTTGACACTAACGATTATGTTTGGAAGTGATGCTTTATCCCTGAATATTTATAAAGTGCTGCTAAAAGGATGGCGGTCAGGAGGCTGTCTGGTTTTGGGCTTCTGGTGGTGGTTGTAGGTCAAGGTGTGGTCTCCAAAGCCCCAGCTGGTCCTTCAAATTAGCTTATTGTAGAAGATAAACTTTGTGGGGTTTTTTGCAGCTGATAAAGCATACAGAAACCTAGATCACAATATATAAAATATTTATGCACAAAGAGTTGATCTTATCACCTCTTAGGTGATTTTAATGGGAATATATGTCAATATCCACAATTCCCACAGCTTCCGAGAACCTAAGAACACTTTTCATGTTGGGAAGCATACAACTAAGCAGTGAGTTCAGGGATGAGGGGGATGGAAGCATGACTTAGATACCCTACTGCCACATATTAGATAAAATTCAAGTTATTATGGCTCATACTCATTGTATCATAGACTCCAAGAACTTATAACCCCTAAAATATCAATGTTCTAAAATAGAGGTTTGTAAACTGAATTTTTACCATAGGTGTTTCGATTTTTTTTTTTCTTTCCCCTTGAATAAGGTGATCAGTCTGGGGGTAAGATCTAACAAGGTGCAGAGACCTTCTTGAGCAGATGCTCTTAACTCCTAATAATGTGAGGGGAAATTAGGAGACACAGCAATATGCCAAAGGTGTAAAAGATTTTCCAGGACAAAGTCTGGGTAAAGAAGAGGGAAAAAAAAAATCTCTTGGGAATCTCTGTCAAATCTAATGGGATTTCAGGGTTCGTAGCCCTTCATTGTTATAATGTGGATTTATGCCCAAAGCCTGTGCTTGTATATGGTGCCAGCTCTTAAGCTAGGCAAGGAACGTGGTGCAAATGCTAATGACATATTTCTACTGAAGCAAAACTTAGACATAATGTTTCCCTGACAGGTGATCAAAACATCTCAGCAACTATCAAACTCTGTTTCCTACTGTCAGAAGTAATGGCGTTATCTAGACTGGGAGCTATTAACACTGTGTTATTGCACTGCCATTCACAGAGCCCAAGGGAGGATGTTGTCTTTTTTTTTTTTTTTTTTCTTAAATTGCAATCCGTCAGGCGTGAATGAAGATCTTTATCGGCTGAAAGATAACAGCTGATGTCTTCCCTCCTGCTCTCAGACAGGGAAAGTAATATCCTACATAATGGAACAAGGGAGCCGTAGTAGCTTCGGTGAGAATGAAGAGAGAAGGGAGTAGATTATGTTTCAGGTGTAAGTGTTGAGCTATTATGTTTCATGGAGTAATGATGTCCTACCCTGTAAGACAGAGTAGAAAGAGGCTTTTTATTCCACCCTTGGGGGCACGGCAGGGCTGTAATCGCATTCCCATTGTGTGTGGGGGACCAGGGTTTGCAGAAGCCACAATCTGTTTTCCTACTTGAACTTATCTACCAGAAGGGGAAAAGTTAACACACTGATAGTCAAGACAAGCCTTTTTGAATGTGGTATTTGTTTTGGCTGGTAGAAGTAGCCCCAGTTAACTAAAATGGAAGAGTTATTAAAAAGCCACAGGAATGGGGTAGGCAGGGCATGTCTTATTTCATTCAAGGCTGGGCTTTGAATAACCAGCTCCTATAGTAGTTATGGAGTGGTCTTTAATAATTTGTGTTTCTGGAGTGGGTGAAAAATCACACTTTTAATTTTCTGGGGGTTTGCAGAAAGAGCTGCAATCAATGGTACTGGTACCATGTGGGTCCCCATGTCCCCAGCCTGGGGAACAGTCCTACAGCCCAGCTGATGAATTTATCATTTTCTTAGCAGTCATGGGGAAGCTGAAGGAACAGTAAATTTGGACCGTGACAAGTCAACACCAAGGGTCCTGCTTTGGTCATGGCTCAGATAGATGCACAGGGGGTGGCTTTGGACTAGCTGAGGTGTCCTAGCAATGTCACCACATCAGGCTGGAGGTCTGAGGGAGCTCACAGTTTTGCTGCTCTGCTTCCTGTGTAGGCTTTGGTGTCTTTCCCGAGCTGTGTGCTGCTATTGCTACATGGCTAACGAAGACAAGTCAGCAACAATACAGCGGACACAGACAACTGGTATCAGGAAAGTCTCACATGGTTCACATTGGTGAAAGGGAGAAGTGTGAATAACCTGGGTTATCAGAAAGGACTGTAGTATTTTGATGACGTTTTTCTGTCTTTCCATTCTGAATTTTTCCAGATGCCCCAAACGCAATGAACCTCACTGCCGAAGCACCGTTTGCATGTTCACACTCCAAGAACAAGTTGCATCTGTGCAATACTAAAAGGGTTTTCTTAGATATTTCTTTCTCTACTTCTGGTATCACTACTGAATTCTTCCACTGAGTAGATATCAAAGAGGAGGTTGGGATTTTCCTCACAAAGGAAGTGATATAAGAACAAGAATTTGTTCTGCTCTTCTCTGTAATACGATGAAAGGCTGAGGTCAGGTTAGGGCATTACTTCAAAATAGAAAGCTTTCTTTTTGCTCTCTGAAACACTTTATAATTACTTTTTGCTGTAATTTACCTGTAAAATTACCTTTACCTGTAACTTGAGACCCTTGTTCACCCACCTACTCACTTACTAAAATGAGGCACAGTTAAATACCTTTCTGAACAGGAACACAAAAATGTGTTTCTCTAAGAGTGAGAGTGCGAACAAGTCCAAGGTCATCACACAGGGGTGGAAACAGCCCTGTCCTGCTTTGCGGGCTTTGGCCTTTCATCCATCTTTAATACAGAACTCAGAAAAACTGCTTTGAATGCTACATATGACCTTAAGCTGATGTGGGAGAAATGTGCAGGCAGAGAGATTTCCTTCACGATGTGGAAAAGCATACTACGTTCTTTATGCAAGTTTCTGTCGGTGCTACTCCAGGGGGTCCTTTTCCATCAAAGTATCCTAAGATTATCCAGTGAAAACGGGTTGCATCTAGGATGGTGCTCTGACTATCACCTGGTGGTGCCTTCAGCCTGCTTGTACATAAATAAACAAGCAAAGGCTGCAAGGTTGATGACAGAGGATGCCGTGTGGTTCGTTTTTCCTCTATTTTTTTGTGCCTGCTACATTGCTCTCACATGCGCTAGAGTCTAAATGGAGTGTAAAAAAAAAAAAATCTATTTACATTAAAAATCCATCACCTTGACACTTTGGCAGATGGTTTTGGAGGCTGCCTTTTATGCTGTGCTTCTTAAAACTTGTCAGATGCTGCTTCTTCTGTTTCAACCCTTCCCACCCCCCCCTTTTCATATCCCATTCACTATCATTAACATTGTCGTGAAATTGCCAGACATATAAATGCTATTTTCCATTAAGGTTGCCACGTTACCAAATAAGTGCAAGTTTGAAGGAAGAGCATGAATTTAATTCCCGAATACCAGTGAGACAGATGTTTCTATTACAAGGAATCAGCACTCGAGGCTTTCTTTCTCTTACTGAAAACAAATAGCAGTGTTGCTAGCACTCTTTTGTAATTAGTATCTGCTTGTTCTGTTCATTCTTCGTGCTAAAAGTTTTACCCATTAGAGATTGTGTCATACTTCTGTTTTGGAGCATTGTTTAATAGAGCAAAAAAGCTCACTTGCCAATAACTGCTTGTAATTTCTTAAATAAACATATTAAATTATTTTCTTAAGTAAATTCTGTGCTGTTCAAAAAGGGGTAAAAAGTCTTCTGAATCCACAACATCAGATGGCCTAAGGTCTGTGGAGCTGGAGGATTCTGCAGAGCTATTCAGCTGGCAGATGTAGGCATCTTCCCCAGGGCAGCTGAAGTACTCACCGCTCTCCTTTGACTGTGCCGATGGCTTGTAAAGGAAGCCTGAGCTCTTGATTCACACGTAAATGCCTACCTTACACACCTATATTAGGTGTCTTAATCTGTGAGCAGAATCTCACCTTGGTGTAATTATTTGGCTACTTCAGTGAAGGGGCTTTTGTAGAGCAGCAGGGTGCTGAGACAACCACACAGGACTAATGGAGATTGCGAGGGATGTCCTGGAGACCTGCACCCTTCTGGAGACCAGCTGGGCAGTGCCACGGCATCTCGAGTGACACAAATGCCAATGTTTTGGCAGTGGAACGGAGTGCCAGGTGTCTACTGTCAGTGGCAAAAATTACCCTCTGGAGGTGCCTGGCTCTCTTATGTATGGACAGAGTCTAGATGACCAGCTATATTAGACTTACAGCTTTTAGCTGGTGAAATGAATCTCACTTTATGAAAAATTGGAGTGCTAATGGCTCAAATGTGTAATTTATATTTGCATTGTAGAGACACTTAGTGGCCCAGCCAAGATAGCTCCATTTTACTGGGGCCTCCACAAATAAAAAATGAGTGTTTTCTTTATGCAAACAAAATCTCTAATACATTTTTGTGTGCATGTGCACACTCAAGAGAAGCAAGGAACCACTGTAGTCTTCATCCTAGAGATTCAGACCTGAAACAGAGAGGAGTGAAGTGATTTGCCTAGAGTGGCATAGAAAACTCAGGACAGCAGAAAGACCTTCACCGAGCTTCCCTGTCCTTGGTTCTGTGTCTTAATCACAAAAATATTTTTTCTTTTCTTCAAATATCATAATTCTTAAAGTAAAATCTGTATATAAATGTTGTCTGAGTAAATGCCTGTTTTCTACAAGCCATGTTCAACTACCCATGTTAGGCTTCTAAAAATAGCCTTTTCCCTTAATGGTGTTATATGCAGCATGGAAAGTGCAAAATTGTGGGTGTTACATGTTTTTGAGCCTTGATTTCAATTGAATGGTTTAGATTTAATGAAGAAGAGTCTGATCACACATACATGTGTGGTGCCATGACAATCCATGACAGGCAGAAGTAAGCAGTAACTAACCTCAAAGAACATGCCCTAAAAATCTTTTGTGATTTTTTTGTGCAAGTACATGGCTTTATTCTGGCAGGATGCTGGGGACAGAGCAACCCAAACTTTTTGAACAATATGTGCAAGGGTCACCTTGAAAAAGCGTTGGATTGATATCTGTTTATTTTAACAGATCATCAGATTTTCATTTGAATTAATTTGAATTTCTTGTGATAGTCCAAGGCATCACAAGACCCATCACCTAAATCCTACAGGCTCTTCTCTGCTAGAGTCTGAGCAAGAAAGTCAAAGGCCTGTGAGGTCATGTAGCTTTATTTAAAGGGCACAGATATTTTAATGGAATCTTTAGTACTTTGCTCACAAGGTGGTATATGAGTAGAGAAACATACACAGGGAAGACATCTATGATAATGGAAACTACTTGGCTAAGAGTGGAATTTTTATCCAAGTCTAGAATTGACTGTAACAGACCTCAACCCTAATGTTTTGTGAACTCTAGGGTGAAACCTGAGGTTCACAAAAGTCAATAGCAGAACATCATTGACTTTGGTCAGACTGAGTTTTTGCCCCAGGACTCTCAAGGAAATAATTTCCCCTGTACTATTTGTGGTTCTGTCAATGATGTGCTATCTGTTCTGTGTGTGCGTGTGTGGGCAGCCCAAAGCTACCCTTTCCTTTCTTAGTGCCAAAACGCATTGCAAACACATTCTCATTGAGTTACTTGTTATCACCTCTTTGTCTCTCTTCCCTCAATTGCTTTCCTGCTTTCTCCTTTCTACTGTTGTAATTTTAAAAATTGCAGAGAATTGCCTCATTTCTCTAAAAAGGCAAGCACGGTGAGGAAGCTTTGCTTTAAGAAGATATAATGTTCTCTCGTGCAAAAGACCCTACTGTGCCCTATTTTTAAAATACTGGCACGGATTGCTAAAGGGATCTTTCAATATAACCTGGCATGTAGTGGACGCTTAACACTCATTTCCTCTCGTGATTCTAAGTATCAAACCCAGATGATGAAAGTTTAATCCTTTGGCACAGGTACTGCACATTGCATCTTTCAACGCAATGGAGCCCTTTTTCTACAGAGAAAAGGCAGTGAAAAATGCCTTGTACAGGACTTAAGTGCAGGTTCTTGGGTGGAAAACAGGAGAGGTTAGAAGAGGTGCAATTTCTGCAAATTAAGTTCCATCTCCAAGATATACATATAGCAGGCCAAGGCATTGCTTAGAGAAAGAAGTAGAGTGCCTTAAAGCCATCTGTACAATTTCTTAAAACTTCACTTCCCTGATGGATAACAGATGGAGGAGGAAATTTATAAGTAAAAGATTAGAGCAACTCTGCTTACAAACAGGAGTACTAATCACTCTGCCTTTGCCCTGGAGACCAGATTTAATCTCAGGGTTTAACTTAATGCAACTGTCTTGCTTCTGCTGCCAACTGAGAATGTTCAAATACTCCCATGATAAGAGATACTTTGGGATGATACAAAGCTAAACATTGCTTGGCAATTGATGATCCAGCATTTAATCAATGATTACACTCAGCATAGCATGGTGAAATAATGGACTGGGTAATTTGTGCATTCAACATTTGTCGTCTCCCAGTGTTTAAGCGTATCTGCTCAATAGTTCTCCACTGTATTCACGTTGTGTCAATAGCACCTGCACTTTGTACCCTCACTTGATGGTTTTATTCAGCACTCTCTGAAATACTGAAATGAAAAGTGAGACCTCTGAACATGTTGGGAATAAGGCATGGGGCAGTGGATTTGCTGCAGGAGAGGTCTTCAATATCTTCTCACCCTTTGGAATAAATCTCTGTGTGTTATGTAGGGGGTACTGAGGTGTCATGACGTGTCTCCGACAACAGCTTTTGCCGAGAGCTGTGGTGGAACAGCGGCTCATGTCCCACAGCAGGGTGTATAAAGCTTAGATAAGCTTTGTGTCCTACCCACCTGTATTTCCAGTTCTCTCAGTATAAGCTATTAGGTAATGGATTTTCTGCCCTCTGTTTTTTATTTCCATACCCCAGTTTTTGTGTTGTGTTCTGGAGTGCTGGGTGAAAGAACAGAGGCAGCACAATTAGACCTATGATGAAAATTGATTTTTCAAGTCACTGCTTGAATTGGAGATTAAAAAGGAAAATTGTCCCCATCTGACCTGAAATGAAAACGTATTAATTTTTTCATGGAAAAGAAACCAACCATTGTGCCTGCTGTACCCCTGCTAAAACAAAGTACCCCCAGGCTAAACAGAAGAATTATATTCAAAATGGAAATTTTTGGTTTGCTCCTTGTTTCTGGTAACTTTTTAATTGTTAGGTAGTTACATACCTAGACTCAACTTCACAGCGCAACAAAAATTGAAGTAGTCCATCTGGAAAAAAACAGCTGTGATATTTTCTGCTGGACTCTCTCTTGCCATGTGTTGGAGAGACGACCTGAGTTCACTACTTTACTGCCAGAGACGGTTTATAACAAAAATACAGAGAGGCATCTACCCTTTGAAAGATGCTGAAATCTTGCTTTTTTAGTATTTTCTGATAGATGACTCCCTGCTCAGCCTATTGACTTATGTGAACTAATTTTTCCTTTACGTGGTATGGTAAATCCTAGGCACAGGGTGCCTAAAAATTAGAAGCTGCAACGCAGGTTGGCAACATCTGAGTCTGTTGATAAGCCCTGATTAATCAAACACTTGTTAAAAACAGTTTATCTAAACTTTACTTTTTTTGTGATGAATAAATGTGAGGTTCACCTTTGGCGATTAGGAGAATAAGTAGAGTTGAGGACATTGTATAATAGCTGGGGCAGTTGTTGAGACATACATTTAAGAAACTTGAACCTTTCTTTGCTCCCTAGAAATAGCATTCCTGCTCAACTGATCAAAAGAAAAGAAATTTGTGCAATCTCTGGTCATTCTGTGTATGAATAATAATTTACTCCCTTTTTGCATTTTGTTGTTTGGTTTATTGGAGAAACAAGGGCTTAGGGATCATCCAGGACTGTGAGAGAATGCAGCCATTTCAGTCTCAAGGTTATTTGAGTGGAACCAAAAGGAATAGAAACAAAAATCTCTGTGTCATGAAAATAGGGGTCCAAGTACAGAGGGAAAGGCTGCAACATGAGCATGCCCTTTTTCATTTCAGACAACAGGTTTTACACAATATGGGAAAAAACTCACTAAAAGTGTCAACAAGACCCTGCATCTTATTTGACTCTTGAAAATCCATCTCCAAGACACAAACTCATGGGAAAGCAGATACCGATGGTTGTGTTGTTCATGCGATGAGTGACTTTAAATAAGATTCAGAACAAATTAATACTTTGGGCCTGTTCCCTGAAGGTTGGCAACACCTGACTGATGGAGAATGGTTCAATAGTTACACTACCCGCTGGTGCTGACAAACCTTTAAGCTTTTATCTGTTTCCTTGTTTGCCTGCTTTCTAGAGGACAGTTTCAGAATAGATTGAGATGTCTCTGAAAGCAAAAGGCAAGGGGAAACAGAGTAAATCTCCATGTTACAAAGGCACAGTACAGTCTGGATTGGCCGTCTGCATGGGTTAAAGGAGAGATGCTCCTCCTTGTAAGCAGGAAGCTAACGAGCACACCCTTGAGACCTTTCTCTCTGGAAAAATGATACAATTTCAGTAAGCTAATTTGTTAATAGTAAGTGCATACCCCACTGCTAAGAATCTCAAATGTCTCTTTATCAGGTATGTTTTCACATTCAGTGAAGGGAACCTTTGAGGTTTTTCTTTTTTGGAAGAATGGAAATGTGTATAAGTATCTGACTAAAATATTTCCTTTCTAGACTTCAGAAAAAAAGAAGGGAAAAAAATCCCAACTAAGCCTAAGTATGTCTTTGATAATCATATTTATACAAAGTCTGAGCACTAATAGTTTTGTAAGAGAGATTTTCGTTTTCTGGACTACTTCTGGCTTGCACATTTTCTCCTTTTATGAAGTGTGTTTCTTTTAGACATCCTGGCCTCATAAAAGGGGCTTATTTAGAACAGACCTGGCCATTTGGGGCTGCTTTACTATAGGCTAAGCTTAACTTATTAAGTATTGTCGTCCAAAGACAAACAAAGAGGCTACTAATGTGTTTTTGGCCTATTCTGTGTATTTCCTATTCTGTGAGCAATAAAAGAAAAAAAAAAAAAAAAAAAAAAAAAGGAAGGAAATAAAAGTGGAATGAGTTGTCTGGAATTTGCCTGCTTTGGGATGAGCTATATTGGGTCTGTGGAGGTGTTCAGCTTTGTTTGCCTGCTGAGGGGGAAGCGGGGAAGGGGAAGGAAACACGTTTTCAAGTGTCTGCTGAAAACTCACCCAAAAATGTCTTGCCTGTGAGTACAGAAAGGGTGAGATTACCACATCTGCTGTGGCGTGTTTGACTTAAGAAATACTTCCCAGCATCTGGAGCAGTAGTGGCTGTTTAAAAGATAGTGTTGAAACTGCCATGTCAGTCTTCTCAGCATCAAAACAAATTCCTTTTAGTGCTGCAACATTTGGACGGCATGGAAAAGTGATTGCTACTGGAGCTTAAACAGCACTTACTTGGGTATTAGCGTAACTCCTGGGGAGCTCGGTGTTTTTAATGAGAAGTAATTTCTCACTGCTTCAGCTTGCTTTCGATCACCCTCTCTGTAAGATCAGCCGCAGAGATTTAAACCCCAAATATCCAAGGGATTTTACCTGGAGAGGTCCTGGGCAATCACTACAGGCAAAGCCACAAGCAGAGCTGGGGACTGATCGTATCAGTTCACTTCTTTCTCCTCTTCTTTGCAGGACAATAGTTGTATCCACCTTTCTCAATGTGCAGGCACTATTTCAGACATTGTTATTATCTAAAAACATAGTTATTTCTAGGGAGGAAGAAATAAAATGGGAGGTATCCTGCAGTCCAACATCTAATCCCTGGAGATGGGGAGCACCCAGGGCTCTGGAAGGGAATGCTAGAGATGTCTCTTCGCACACAGGTGAAGTAAACTGATTATTGCAAGTGTCGTCTTCTCTCCTGGATTGGACCAGGGAGCTTTTAGAGCTTTTTTGGATACTTTTACAAAGAAAATAGCCCAGGTATATCTTGTTCAGAATACCACCCAACATGTTCATCTCCTTACTTCATGGCCTTTGAGGTGCTAAAGTTGATTATTATTCACACTAGTGACACGGGGGATGTTGCAGAATGGTAAAATTGTATATATTTATGAGGTTATCTGCGTTCAGACACTTTGTAGACACTGAAGTGTCAGAATCCAGTTTGAATCTGGTCTGAAATATATTTTCCCCTGAATCTTATCAGCATCTCAGACATAAAATTCCTTCATTTCTGCTGGGACCTCTTTGTTTTTTGCTCCCACATTCTCTGGGAGCATTTCCCAGCTATTCAGAAACCAGGTACCACTTCCTCCTAAACTGACCTTGGTAAAAAATATCTTTTGAGAGAAATGAATTGCTTAGCCCTGATGATCCCCCCATCTGAACCTTTATTGCCTTTAGGAAGTGGTGGCAGGATTCTGGAAGGAAAGTATCTGCTGTTTATGTGTGGTTGCAGCTTAATGTGCTATGCCTGAAATAAAACACTGAGGGAAGATTTCTTTCCGCTGTCTCATTGTGGAGGGAAGAGTTTTTGAAAAAGCTAAATACAATACTGAGATTAGGCTGCTGTTGTTTCAGCTCAGTGGCAGACGTTGAAGCTTTGGCTGAAAGCCATCGACAGGACCAGATGTTTTAGCCTTGCACTTCCTTTGCAATGGGAAATGATGAAAACTGAGCCTTGTAAATGAAACGGGACTTTGCTGATTTAATTCGTTTGTCATGTCATTGTGATTCATATCATCAGAAAATCTCTCTGCCAGGGGTTCAAACTGGCAAAACAGGAGCTCGTGAGGGAGTTGCTAATAGGATTTCACAGGGGCCCTGCCATCTTCTTTTCACTTCTTGAATGTTATCTTTAGTAGCTCCCACCCTGAGAAACCTGTGGGAATCTATCAATTTTCCAAAGGTAGGTGCTTTCTAGGAATTAATTTGCCACGGTATGTGAGATACAACCCTTTCTCTTTTATAAACCAGTTTATAAGAGCTCATGGAGGACTTGAATTCAAAGCACTATGCTCACAGAAGCTGATGGACTTCCCAGAGCTCTGTCCTGGGTGTGATGTTGAGCATCACCGTACTGCGTGGAGACTTGGGTCATGCTGCACGTATTTTAGTTCTGATTTTTCCCACCTCACTTACTGGAGCATCCTCTGTGCACAGTGCAGAGATGCCCTCAGGTGTGTTTCAGATGTTTTGGTGGGGAAATCCTCTTTTGGAAGTGTCCTTCTCTGTGTTGGCTATGTAATGAGTGTGGGAAGCTCTGAGTGTCTCCACAAACTCAAGGCCAACTGTTCTCAACAAAATACGAGCTCTCTTTTTTTTTTTCCCTCCCCCCCCTGCACTTCCCTGCACCCGAATATAAACAGCTTGCTTTCTCTGGCAGACTGTGCTCTAGCACGCTGGATATTTACATAACGTGACTATCACACCTCTAAGTATGAGAAGCTATATGCAGTACGTTTAAGCATCTTTCTTTTCAAATACAGCCAAAGGAGGTACTAAAGGTGGTTGAAAACAGAGTTGGCATTGCAAAAGTCCCTGCATTTTCCCCCAGAGCAGTGTTTGTAATTTGTCATGACTTACTGAGCTTTGCTGAAATTAAAGCTAGAAGGATCCATCATGACCACCTGGTTTGATATCTCTGCACTCAGTTTTGCCCAGATGTTTCTGCACTGGAACGTTTCCCTGTCGGGACCATCAGCGATACCACTTGCAGACCTGCTGTCCCACCAGCCTGAGGCTGTCTGCAACCACCAGTGCTGATGGTCCCCACAACCCCAGAAATTCAGCACAAAGTCCTTGTGCATCCTGGAGCAACAACAGCAAAAGGAAGAGACTTAGGGCCATTGTGAATAACTGAAAGGTAACATAAAAGAAACAGATGATAGCGGAAGAGAGAAAAAATATCTTATTAAAATTTCATACTGAGCATCAGTCAAGGAAATTTCCTTTTTAAAAAAAAAATCAACATTTGAAAGAAGATGAAATATATGTATTGTTTTCGCACTGAGAAAGACTAGTTATAATTTTGGGGGAGGGGAGAGAACTGTTGTTTTGTTTTGCTTTGGTTATTTTAATGACCCATATGTAGTTTTACATCTATTTCACTGTGTGCTAAAACAATTTTAAATACAACATATTGCTTAGAAAGCCAGACTTTTACAGATTGTACTATCATAACAGAATAAAAAAAAATGCAGTGCTTCACTCCTATCAAACATAGTTGGAAACATGTATCTACTTAATGAAGTTGAATAATATGATAAAAATATGCCTCAGAATATCCAAAATGCTAAAATCTTGAAATAGAGGCAATAAAATGTAACAGATTTGAAAGAGGGAAAATGCTGTAAATGAAAACCAGAGGAGAAAGTCTACAATAACAGTAAATGACCATCCACAAAGCCAAGCTCTGGCAAATGTTAACCAGCTCAATATAACAGGCTGCCACTTGTGATCCTAAACTCGGCAGCTTAGATGAGTTATTGGAAGGTATGCTCCGATTAGGGTCTGTTTTATGGTAGATATGACGAATGGGATTTTTAGCAATTCTTTAGCTCTACTCCTGGAAAGCCTTCAGCCGGCTTCAGCAGCTGCAGAGTTCAGTGGAAGCTGAGGCTTTTGAAAATTCCACCCAAAATGTTTTGTGTCTGCACATATTTGGTCACAACTAGTCTTTTGAAGGAGAGCATGCTGAAGACAAGCGCGGTCACTGAGGTTTTGGAGTCCCCCTATTCGGTGTATAGCAGGGGGGCAGGTTCACATTAAATACAGCAAATAGTTCTTAGGGTAAAAGGAAGATGGTATGCAAATTCTTCCATTAACTGTGTTTACAGAAGTGTGTAAATGTGTGAGATGATTATATTCCTCTTTACATTTACTTGCTTTCCTAAACACTTATGCCTGCTTGGAATTTGCTTGGAATTTGCTGTTAGGTCCAATGAGAAATAACATGGTTGAAGGGTTTTTTTTTCTCCTGGATGTCAACACAAGGGCCCTTAGATGGAAGCAACTTGGTTGTGTAAAGGTTATCCTGTCATGTCCTGCACTGTAGACACTATCGTAATAAAAATTAATTAATAATAAATAGCAACATAGAGTGTGGTAAACAACGTTGCCAAATTCCCAGGGCATTTTGGGAAAGAAGGGTAGGCAGGAAAGATTGATCAGCCTTCCATATTTTAAGGCAAAAAGGAGACATGTTTGTTTCCCCTCTACACTTCGTCATGGCAGAGCCACTAACTCTACACGCAGCCAAGTGTCTTGTTTGGGTGAAGCTGATAGCATCTGGGGGATGCTTCAGGAGACAGGAACCCACCATTTCCTTGGGCAATTTGTTTCCTCAGACTCACCCACTCTGTTAGATAATTGTGCCATATTTCTTGTTGGGATGTCTTTGCATTTAATTTTCAGTCTTTTTGTGCTGTTAAAAAGCCTTTTGATATCTGATATGTATTGTCTTTAATGAAAAATTGGTCTTTTTGACACTGAAATCATATCCCTCCTTGATCTTTTTGAGGACTTCAGAAGAGTGAGTGCCTGATGTTTCTCTCTAAGACACATTTTCCCAGTTCTCCAACCTTCAAGACCTGTATGTATTTTGTGTTCTGAATTTTTGAGAATGTGGCATTGAAAACATATGCCCAAGATTTTATATTACACCTCGTGCAATAATGTGTTTCTGTACGCACAGACCTGTACATACATGCGTAGAAAAATAGCAAGCTAAGTCACAGTATGTGTTAAGGGCATAGAGACGAAAGGAACAACTTTGTACCTATAACAGCATATTAACTCTCTAGCCTTGGAAGACATCTTTATTTTCCATCTAAATGTTGTACAGCTGGATAAAAAGTCATCAGGCATTGTTCATAGTTACAGAAACAGAACAAAACAAAAAAACCCCAACCAAAACAAAACAAAAAAAAAGTTTGTCACATTCTTTTCCCCCAACAGTTTAGGTACTTTTATGACTTGCATTTTTCGACTCTTCTTCTCCCCAAGCAATTTACATAAATGACACTTTGGCAGCTTGTGGTATAATTCAATGTTTTATTGGAAAGGCTGACAAACAGTTGGGAGAAAATGTGCCATTGTTAAATATTTTATATGCTAATGTTTTCTTGAGAGCTGGGCACCTGCCTGCTGGAGTCCTCTGTGGTTCCCAGGAGATGTCCACAAAAATGGGAGTCAGACTGCTGATTAAGCAACATTTAAATAACAGAAATAAAATCCTCACATTTTCTCATTGCATTTCAAAGAAATAAAGGCGGCCATAAAACTGTCCTCATCACAGTAAGCTAACCCCATGTGTGGGAACATTATGCTGCTTCTTACACACAATATGGGTTAGAACATTATTGAAAATTGCAAAGCCATTTACATCCTGTCTGGCAAACAAAATGCTGTGTTTTTCTTCTTAATGTAATCTAAAACATTACAAAACACAGACAAATATAGTGGAAACCCTGACAAGCCTTTACTAACAGTGTCACTGAGACATCATTGATGATTGAACTGCAACTACAAGTGATTAAATATGCCGCTTCTAATAATTTCTCATGGCATGGTATCTCTGTAATATTGCACATAGGGACACATTGGCATGTGTAAAATTTTATCCCTACTAAGTGAATGTCAAGATGAAAGTGATTTCTTTTATACACCACTATAAGAGACATGATTCTTCTTGGCAAACAGAGGAGCAGCAAGATTGAGCAGGGCATGTGACTTTATCTCCATTAAAAGCTTTAATTAGACAGATCCCAGAATACTGTATCTGTTTGCAGTATGCACATTTTAGTAAAGATATTATGAGATGAGAGAGAGGTCGGGGGAAAAAAATAAAAAGAAAAGATTTTATTGCAGCAAAATTTATTTAACAGCCAAAGAAAATAATTTGTAATGAGGGATTTATGAAGCAAGTTCTTAGGTTATCAGAAGAAGACTTAAAATAAAGGTCAAGATATGAATTAATTTCAGTCTGTACATTCTTTCACACAGAGAAAAGTACCAAGACCAATGGTCCCTCCACTCTTAGGGAGAGAGGCACGACCAAGTTGAAACCAGACATATTTTTATGGAAGAACAATTAAACTTTGGGAAAATTTCCCATGAGAAGTGATTGTGTTCTCCACCTCCTGCCATTCTTGGGAAAAGTCTTATGCCAGTGCCTGCTGGCAAACACAAGTCACTGAACTCACTTGTGGGACAAGTGAACAAGTGTCCATGTCACATGCAGACACAGCTACAACCGATGGTCTGCTCTCAAAACCCACAAATGAAAAGTGAACTGCAAACTTACTGCCTCTGCGTCAATGCAACAGTTTCAAGTCATGATGGTGACTCCAGTGAGATGGCCAAATCAAACTTAGGTTTATGTTCATGCTCTTTTTGGGGGAACTGCAAGTGTCCCTCAACCATTGCAAAGTGATCTAATATTTTAATATGGCCAGCAAATAAATCTCAAGAGAATTTTGCTGAAGTACAAGACTTAAACAAGCGCCCCACTCCTTCATGCATTTACAGATTAACTTCAACATAGAGCAAAGCCTGCTACATTTCATTTGTTGGCTCTTTAGTGAACAAGAGCAACCCCCACACCCAAGGAATATATCTTAGTTCTCGACATAAGGACTTCTGCAGTGGCTGAGGCAATGGAAGAGAGAAATTCACAATGACCTGTTTATTCAGTAGAAGAACAGTAATTTCTTTCTGTCAGCAACAGAAACAGAAAATCTTTGTAAGTATACACATATACAAGGCAACTGCTTCCAACCAAGCAGCTTGAGTGCCAATATTTAGAGATGGGGCACAGGGCTGCCTTTTATAAGTCTGTTAAAACACCGATGCAACTCCTAAATAAGGGTGTTTGTTAGTTTAGCTATGAGATCTAACCAGAAAAATTGGCTGGGCAATGAATGGGATACTCATCTGATTTCTCCATATGAATAGGGAGAAACTGTAGCTCAGAAGGAAAATACCCGTGGAAGTGTCTGCACTTTGCAAGTGCCTATTCTAATTAAGTATTCATAGCACTTTGAAAAGTGTTGGACCAGTGTCATACAAGCAGTTTTCCATGTGTCTGCCTGGGACATTTCTAGACTTTGCAATTTCAAACGAGCAAAGAATGCTGAAAATTGGATCCTTATTCACTTTCCCCTCTGCTGGAAAAAAAAACACACTAAAGCGGACTTTTAAATGACAAATGAGGTCTTGTCAAGGGGACTGTAATATCTCTTTTTCCACGTTCCGGTCTGTGATCAAGGGAAGCTTCCTGGCTTTGGAGTAACGTATGGCTTGTAGCACAGGCACACCAGCAAGAGACCGCAATATGCAGCTGCTAAATAGGATTTTCAAGTTAAACAGACAAGACAAGCTGGTAGGAGGGGAGTACTACCTTTGTGTTTTATGAGTGGGAAATGAGGCGGAGAGAACAGTTTGTCCCAGGTGATAGCAAAAGACTGTGACCAGTCTGGGGTGCAACTACAAACCAGAGCCAGGTGCCTGCAGTGTGGGCTAGGTGGGCTTGTAGCCTTGGCTCTCTGCAGGCTCCATCTTCAGCTTGAACACATTATCCAGGTTTGCTCTTCAGTGCAGAGCTTGTGGGAGATGACTCCAGAGAGTGAGTCATTCCTCTCCCCTCCCTCATCCCACCCCACTGCCGGAGATGGGCAGCTCATCCAGCACCTCATGTGCAAGTGATGAGGACAAACCCCACCCAGCACCTTCTCTTGGGGTTGCATTTAGCACTTGCTGGTTCCCAAATCATGCGTTCATGCCGTGATGCTGCATGCTGGGGAGCTCCAGGGCGGGTGAGAGGAGGCAGGAGAAGGTTTACATGGATCCAGAGGTACCACTGACCATGCCTCATGCAGCTGTGCTGGTATGACACTGAGAAATGGTTGGGACAAGCTGTGCTACCGCTGTGGAGAGATGTCCTGGAGCAGTGCTAGCTTGGAGGTGTTGCCCTGTGGTCTAGACACAGCCTGAATTTGCTCTGACATGGTGCAGATGAGGGAGAACACCTAGTTAATTTGGACTAAAACCTCAGACATCCTTAAAAGTCCTGTCATTGTAATTTGAAATGTTTGTGTGGAATTAGGACCTATGCTTTCGATGTTTGCAACCAAATGTTGTGTACAGCAGTTTTATTCATGCACATTGATTCTGAAGTCGAGGTGAACAGTTGCACAAATATATTCTTATTACAAATCTGATATGCAGTGCAGACCACAGCAAAAAAATATGCTGTTTGAGAGACCACTTTTTGAAAACGTGGGCACGTGTGTATAACTTGGCTGAAAGATCACTAAGGCGTTGATACAATAACCACTATAAATATTTGAAAGGTGTCAACATCAAGGTCTAGGTTTTACCCACAGATGCCAGCACAATGTTTCCATTGATTAGCTGTTCTGTAATATAAGCCTGTGTATGGAAAATGTATGTTGAAAAGAGAGTCTTATATAGATCATGCCAGAATTTCACTTCCCCTGCTTTTGTTGTATCAGGCTGAGCGGACTAAACCCGCTGGAAGTTTGCAGATGTTTTTATTACAAGTTTAAATCAGGAGCTTATTGTAAAAAATAAAATAAAATAAATATTCTGGACTGAGTGAGGCTCAGAACAGGATCATTATTTGGGTCTATCCTTTCCTGGATAATATATTCTCTTTTGTTTAACAGGTCAGCAGGCAGTTTTAAGTACCATAACAGTCATTCAGGGTGTTAATATTCCTTATATGTGGACACTGAACTGGAGCTGATTGTCTAACTTGCAAGTAGCAAGTGAGCTACTTGTATTGTGCAGATATGCTCCAGCCTCTTAAGAACACTTACAAATTTCAAATTTTTGCAATTCATGCATTCAAGCTTGGTTTGATGCCATGTGTCTCTTCAACACTCGTATGTACAAAATGTCACCTGTCACGTTTATGTCAGAGATGGGAGCACAGATCAGATCTGCTGAGCCCGCGGTCTTGTGTTCCAACCCAATAAAGCAGTTCACACGTGCTGCCCCGTTTTATAATGGAAAAGGGTCCTGTTAGTCCCATTAACTTTGTGAAGCTAACTCTGTGTTTGAAGTTAGCCGTGTGCCATATCTAATGCCATATCTAATGGAAATAGGTCTTCAACTATGTTGTTAATTATTTTCAGGCTGTGACGCTCACACGCATCTTCACCATTAATAAAAAGCATTTTCCATGGAAAATGCTTTCCAGATGTGCATAATTAACGTTGCTTTTATTAGAAGAGAATTGGTCAGAGAAATTTTGAAGAAATAAAATTAAGTTGAAAGAGATTCCAAAATTAGTACATTTCACAAAGTATGGTCAATTACTTGCCTATCAGAAGAAAATAATTACAATGTTAAAGAATAATTAAAACTTTCAATTTGGACATTTAGAAATGGAGTCCACTAACTTTTTATCTTGAAACTTATTTTTATTTTGGATTTTTTTACTTTGCGTACTAGTAGCCTCTAAAAGTTAAAATTAAATGATGTTTTTTTAAAAAAATAAAATATTTCAGTGAACTAAAAAGATCGTATTTGAGATAATTTCTCCTTCATGTAGAATCTTGAAATATTTGGGGTTTTGCTCTGATTTGGAAAGAAGCATGTCTGGAATTTCCAAGCTCCTTCACAAAGTGGAAGTCTGGAGCTTCCGTTTCCATGCAGCTTTATTACAAAATTACTTAATAAAGCCCAGAGAGAGGAACCAATGCATTTTTCAGTTCAGTTTCCATTTGAATTGAGCCATGACTGAAGCTGTTCCAGGTCAAATTGAACAAAACTTCAGAATAATGGTTTTCATTCAAGAAAAGAAAGATAAAAAAAAGAAAGAAAAAAGAAAGGAAGGAAGAAAGAAAAAGAATTACAGATTCAAATCATTTTTTTGTTTGTCTCCTCCCTAAAAAAAACCCACAAAAAACTGACCAATAATTTTAGTGCTATCAGCCAACAATGATCTCCATGTAGTGTTATGAAATTGTAGATTAGGCTGAACTAAGCCCATCCATCCTGCGAAATCTATTCAGCACTGAAATTACATCCTTAAAATGAAAAAAATAAAGAACTGTTTGCTTTGGGCTAGTTTTTTGTTTCTTTGTTTAGTTTTATCTTACAGCAGTAAATAGACCCACAGATTTGTACCCAACAGAAACAGCATCCAGATTTTACATGTACAGGAAATATTCCATAAAAGCATTTAATTAGGTTACAAATAGCCCAAGGCTTGTTAATATTTACCCTGTAGATGATGGGCTTCCTTTGTTCGTGAGACCTTGATGTGAAAATCGTTTTTGACCCCATTGAGAATAATGGTAGTGATATTTTGTTAATGGTCTGGGCACAGGGACAGAATACAGGTGCCCTTTTACTGAGCCGTGCCTTGCTGGTGAGCGACAGGGTGACACGTGGTGGGTCACCAGGTCTGGCTAGTCCTGGAGAGCATCCAGGAGGATACAAAATGAAAGCTGAAGAGCTGCAGACTGCTCAGACTGCTTTAATTTAACAGGCTTTTTTGTGGAAAGTTATTGGTCTGTTAGCAAGGAAACCTTCAGCTGGCCTCCAGGTGACACCATGTTGTGCCACACCAGAGAAAACCCTAGGTAAGTCTCCAGTGACCTCTGTATTTTGGGATGCAGGAGACAAACTAGTTTTGGCACTTTTATATGTGCTGTGTATTCTTGCAGGTTGTTTTATTACTGTTGGAAGTGCCTTACCTTCCTGTAAAAAGCAGAGCTCCCTGGGCTTTGTGCAATGTTGAGGAGGGTGAGAACATCACCATCAAGGACTTCTGCAGCCTCTGTGCCCAGAAGAGTTTCCTCCCAAAACTGCGAGCTCTCGCACCAGTGGGGACCGTGGTTCTGGTTCCACCGTACCACCATGTGCTGGGGTCTGGGCTGTCCAACTCCTGGGGCTGTTTATTCAATGGACCTAAGGTAATGCTATAGGAGCTGGAGATACTGCAGGTACTCTGAGGTGCGTGAAGAGATGGTACCACATTCTGTGTTCATATTTAGTCCAAAAGAAGTGTCCCCTCCCTGGAAGTGTTCAAGAACAGGTTGGATGGGACTCTGGGCAACCTGGTATAGTGGAGGGTGTCCCTGCCCATGGCAGGGGAGTTGGAACTAGATGGGATTTGAGGTTGCTTCCAACCCAAACCAGTCTGTGATTCTATGATTCTAAAACCTTCCTAATCATTAGAGCAATGAGAATAGCCTTCTGGTTAAAGTGAAATGGATAAAAGGGCAAAACAGTTTTCAAATTAGGCACAAATGGTAGTAGAGGGTACTACGCATGACTTGGGCCTGTGTCAGGAGATGAGTGGACAAATTCCGTTGCATGTTTGTGCAAGGTGAAGATTAACTAGGTGGATATTTCTGTTATGGCTGGCTGTAGGGACAGAAATCTCTCATGAGCGGTGTCAAAGTAGTAATACTGAGATGACAATACTGGGATGGCAAGGTTAGGTTAGTGGTTGGACTAGATGATCTTAAAGGTCTTTTCCAACCTAGATGATTCTATGATTCTATGATTCTATGACGCCACATCTAACCACGGCAGAGTGCAAACCCAGGTGTGGAACTAGCATTTGCATTTTTTTAAGCAGTTGAATGTGGTAATTCCAGATTTCTTTCTAGATCTTTGATCATCCTTTCTAACTCTCTGCAAAGGACAGCAGGTATCTGAAAATGATGCCACTCACTGTTCAGTACATCTATCATTCCCTACGTCTGAATCTGCCTGGACCTCAGACAGTAGGCAACCCAGACCTTATAAACAGAAACACTTTCAGAGTGCAATATTAATCTCTTTCCAAGATTAAATGTGCACTTAAAGTGCTGTTTTCAGATGGTATTTTGTTCTGGGGTTTAGGGCCACAATTAAGGGTGGTGTATTCTCTTAATAAGCACAAATAGTGGGCACACTTGTTCCAAGGAGTGATAAATCCTCGCCATAAATGCCGTTCCTGGGGAGAAATCAAGAGCTTGCTGTACCCCAAAGGAGCAGAAATAGCCGGGATGCTGGAAAATCTAGTAGGAGAAAATACTTATGCTGCCTTGGGGGAGAGGGGAAGGTGGCCTCTTAAATCCCTTCCTACTCCTTATTTCTGTGACTCATCCAGACCTGCCTGTAATGGGCTGTTGCATCGCCGCATTGTTAGTTTAACTTCTTTGTATCCTGAACAGCCAGTGCGTCGGTAAAAGAAGCTCTTTGTGCCTTTGGTGGGAGAGAATGGCACAAGGGTTGTTCTTGGAAGAGGCCCAGGGAAAGTGTGGGGTGAGGAGGGAGAAGGGAGTGAAAAAAAAATTCCCCAGAAAAGGGAAAAAAAGAAAAAGAAAAAAGGTGTCTGTTTCACAAACCCTGACCTTCAGCAAACTGCCGTTTCCTGAGACTGCACAAAATGTACCGACCGTCGGCGTTCACAGGCCTGGCAAAGAGGGATGGAGCCAGACATTGACACTGCCGCAGAGCTGGCTTCCCTGGGTCCCAGGGAAAAGCTGATGGGCAGCCAGGTCAATGAGTACCTGATCCTGTCTTCACCATGACGAGCAGCGCAAGCTGAGCGGTAATGCTTGGCTTGGCTTGAAGTGGAAGGAGGAGCTGCGTGCAATAACCATTGCCTTTCATATGAGAGTGGAAATGGCAGCATTTCCAGCAGCCGTGTTGTCTTCGAAACATGTTGTAAACAGGCGAGTGTGTTGCTGAATAAAACTGACCCTAATTACTACATCTCCTGATGAGGTGAGCCCTTTGAGAGCGGTTTGGACCTTCCCTCTCTGGTAAGCTTTTTTATTCTGTGGTGCTTCATGGGTAAATGTGCTGCCGAGAGAAGGAAACAGGTCAAATTGCTTGGAGTATAGAGAAGATCTGGGGTTATTCCAAGAGGAACAGCCAAGTCAGATGGGGACCATCTTTCTGGTAGCGCAGTCCAAGCAGGGAATAGTCAGGGAGGAGCCTTATCAGTTCAGAACAACTTTATTCTCTCTGCTTCAGGGAACAATGCATTTATTTGGGTCAGCGACGACACTGCTAACACTGGGAAGGAAAGGTGGGAGGGAATGGCTGCTCGCCATGTTCCAACAGCCTTTCTTCTGTGCCAACAATGGACAATAGTGGATTTTTATCACTAACAGTTTTCCTGGAAAACTTCAAGGGATGTATTTCGTATTTGATAGAAATGAGTCTTGAAATCCTATAGAAATTGAAATCTTCATGGCTGAGAGTGAACTGGGGTTATAATTACGGAACAAACATTACCCCCAGAAAGACAATGGAGCCGGCAGTCGTTGCATCTTAGGGGCAGCCAGGTCTTTCCTCCTACAGACACTGGGCACAATAATGTGCTAGAACAAGAAACTGAGTGGAATATCATCAGAAAGATCTCTTCTTTCTTCCTCTGACTGTTTCACAGAAATGTGTTGCTTTTCTACTAAAAACTGGACAGTGTTTTGAGGGAGGGACACAGGTCTCATTTTTCCTAGTGGCTGGAGGTACCAGATAGCGAGGTCCCTCCAGAACGTGAGGTGTCTGTGTTCCAGTCCCAGCTCTGACTCAGAAAAAACAAATTCCTCATTACTTGCAAGACAAAGCAAACAGAGAATAGTTCAAATGTCTTCCATGTTCTGTATTTTTTCCTTTAGTGTGAATCCTACATTTTTGCATGGCTCAAAATAATGGTGAACATCTGCTTGGCTAAGATATCTGGGACACTGCAGGAGAGAGAGAAACATCTTGAGAGGTGTCATAATCTACATCAATCATGACTGTAGTGTTGCTATGTTGTACTTTCGCAGTTTATGCCAAACTTCTCACCAAAACCCTCCAGAAATTGAATGGATACACCCAAAACGCGGGAACCTTTCCCAGCTTCTGGGTCTTAGGCCACACTTACCGCATCTTCACTATGTGTTAGAAAGACACATGGGTACACACTTGTCTGTCTGCCCTGGTTTCCAGAAGAGGGTAATATAGATAACTAGGCAACTCAGAATGGCAAAGTGCTGTGGAGCTCACCCTCCCTGCAGCTGAGACACAGCCAAAGTCAGCACAGAGAGAGACTAGCAAAGAGCCATTGGCACAGATATGCTAATTGTTATGAGCACCAAAAAATGAATATGTCTGTAAATGACAGATGGGAATTTGCCTGGTCCTTCCTCTGTTCCTCTCCTCAAATAAGAGATACTTCTCTCCTCAGATAAAGCTTTAATAAGCTGTTTCTTGAGGGGAAGAACTCTGTATTTATGTATATTTGCCTCGTGATTCCAAGAGATCTAGACAAAGGAAGCTTGGTGAGAGCCAAACTTATTTTACTGTTTGTTTTCCAAGCGTGTTGAATTGTTAGTGCTGTTTTAGCAATGTGTTGGGTCAGTAAATCAGTTGAGTTGTCTTGGTTTTAGTTTGTCTGAACAGTCCTGCAGCTAATAAGTCATGTCTCAAGTGAATGGTTTGGTCAAAGCTATTAGTGGGTGTGTGTAAGTCTGTGAGAATGAGGCAGGAAGGTGGACAGTAGCCTACAGATCAGGGCACTTAGATGGGATGGGGAAGATCTGGGGTCCAGACCTTACTTTTTTCTTGGCCATATAACTCTTGCTTGACAGGCTTTATTGCAGCCCAGGTTCAATCAGACAGATAAAGCATGACCTCTTTTTCCCTATCAGCCAGGTTATTACATATCCTGAGAACTCCTGCCAAGAGGAAGATGTTGATTGGAGTTACGTTTGGAGAGAAAACTAAATTTCATAAAATAAAGCATAATGTCTGTCGTGGGCTGGGTGCTGAGTTTTTTCTTAGAGATATTCAGTACTTTCCTGGGGCTGTGCATGGGGCTTTGACTCCTAAGTCAGCAGAGATCGCTCAGACCTTCAGTATGTATGGCGAGGCAGGAGTTCAAACACATGTGTGTATTTAACACCTCCCATTAGCTCTAGGCAGTTCCCTGCTCTGCAACTCCAAAGGGACCACTTTGAGTTGATCTGTGATGCCCCACTGTTCATTAATAGGTTTTCCGTTATCCAAGTTTGAGTTTCAGCACCCCTTTAGTCTGACTGACCTGTGCAAGGCCATGTCACTATGCCTGGTCTCCTCGGGTACTCATGCAGGTACTCTGACCTGTGCTTTTGCCACCGCAAAGTGTGCTACCTTTGCCCAAACATTGCATTTTAGCTGACATTTATGCCAGCTAAATCAGACCGAAAACATAAAGCTCAGTATCCTGCCTCCGGATTTAGGTCCCCTGGCACTCCTCTGCTGTTGCATGCTAAGGAGAACCAGTGCAGTGCCAGGCTCTAGCCAGAGATTGGGCATAGCAGCCCAGTCCTCATACCTGACTGCAATCTCAAGCTGCTCCCACCAGTGAGCCCTACGGGCTCAACAGCCAAATCATAAATCACATTTCGGTGCGGCTTTCATCTCCAAAACACATCATAAACATTAATCTTAACATCCCTGTTAAGTACCAGTAGGTTCAATGGTCAAAATTTAATAACTTGCAGACATTCTATTATCCAAGACAGCAGGTTCCCACTGTGCAGAGTTGAAAATAACCCAGCACATAGATGATGATTTTTATTGCATCAGTGTTGCCTTATGAGGCAGATCATAAGGTGGCAGATCATAAGGTGGTTTGGTGGCAGCATTCAGAATTCAGTCCCATGTCCCAAGTATTAAAACCAGGTGCTCAAGTATGTGAAAGCCAAACTGGTGAGAAAATAATAATAATGATAAAAAAGACATTTTTAAAAACTACAGAGGTAGACTAGATTTTGCTCTTGATTTAAGTAGCAAAATTCCATTGATTTCATGCAGTGCTACATGTAGAAAGGTTGTTGTTCCTGACATATGGAAAGCCATAACACCAGAAGTCAGTCTGGGTGGGCGTAGCTGAACGCCAGTGTCCAGCCTGGTCATCCTGTGAGGCTGGAGTCTGATCTAAGGCAAATCGGGTCATTGTGCACCATCATGTGCAGCAATGCTCTTTAGTGAGGGACAGGCCAGAGACTTCTCTGAAGCTAAAATAGATTTTGATGCAACATGCAGAAACCCATCCTGAACAAAAGTCCACAAAAAAGGGGTTTTGGCATTCGCTGGATTGCAAAATGCTAGCCAGCTGGATTTTGCTCACATCGGGCTAGCTAGCTGCTTTGAAAACCACCACTTCTTTGATCCCAGTCTTAGCAATACTGTTGGACCTCTGCTGTACAATGAGCTCGAGGTCAGTAAAACATTTTTCAGTTGTGGTGGAAGCATTTAAGTTGGAATTTGTTAAATCTGGGGCACAATTCCACGGGTAGAAATTGAACTCCACGTGTGACATTTCTCTTCTTATTACACTTTAAAGTATTAAATTGTGAAGGTTTTTACTTCCATTAAAAACAAGTTGCCAGATTTAGCATTTTGTTACTTTGAAGTCCTTCTTTTATTCTTCCCCAAAGGGCTTTAACTTTCAGACATGGTTATCCTTAAAAATATATTTTCAATGTTGGTTTTGAAACCTTACAAAGGATATGGCATTGGAGAAATTCAGGATGGAATGAGTTTTTTAAGGGCAACAGTCACGGAACAGCAAAATATCTTGATTTTTCTTCCACCCCCACATTTCCCTTCAGTTTCCAGTATATTTAATTGGTTGTCAGCTCTTTCTACCTCCTGTACAGAGTTTAACGCTGAACTTTTAGGTAAGCTTTTCTTAGGATTAGTTTCTACTGAAACTGGTTCCAGAGGATTTGCCTGTTCCCAGCAGCAATCTAAGTTAGCAACATCTGTGGCTGCTCCTTTGCAAGCATAACTATAATTAATACGTTAGAGTAGTGTTCCTAAAATATTGAAAAGCAAGCCAAGCTCTTACAGATCAAAGTGTGATTTGTAATGGATAAGAGCAGTGAAGTCTCACTGTGAGACCACAGAAATGTGAAAGACACTTTGCTGCACTTGGGTGCTCCTTGATAGCTGTAGGGAGAGGAACAGGCTGGAGAAAGTCTCCTCAGAGCAGCCTCAGATTTGGTTTTCTATCTTTACTTCAGATGGAGAGCTGCAGGATTCCTATCTGTGGGAAATGCGCAAGGGGAAAAACAAAGAGTACCCAAGGGGGGATGTTAACAGACCTTCCACCCACTTGGTCAATCACAGGAGAGGCCATGGATGTGGCTGTTACTGCACTGGCCCTGGCGTCCATGTGAAAGGCATCTATCGTTGCAAGGACATCCACACAGCACTCTGCCATCTCTAATGCTACTCCTTACAGTGCCTTCAAATCTTATTCCAGCTCCTTCTGTATGTTAAGAGGACACAAGTCCAGGGCTGATCATCACCTTGCTTGCATTACCCTCCATCTTCAGAGAAAAGAATAATCCATCACTCTGTTTTTCTCATAGGTTATCCTGGCTTAGCCCCGACCTTCTTGCTTCTGCTGGAAGTGTGAATATGACTGTCATGGAAATGGCCAACCAAAAAGCAGCTGGAATATATGTATTTCTGAGCCAAGGCGTGTTCTTCTACACAGCCTGGAAAGTCTTGAGCACTGTTGATGACATGACCATAAAGCCAGTGAGAGGAGACAGGGACTGCCATGCACCTCTGGAGTGTTTCACAATGATCAACCCCAAGCAGAGCCCTCCCTTGCAGAGACGTCAGTGCCTGTGCCCATTGGAGGACAACCTGGTAGGAAACTTAACTGGAAAATTCTTACTGCCACCTTTCTTTCCATTTCCTTTTCCCCAACAGCCCTTAAATCTTCAAGGGAAGCCAGAAACTTTCTTTAGAATGATCTACTCAGTGACAGCTATAACCCTCTGTCTCTTTGCAGTTACCTCTATCATTTTCTATGCAGTATTTATGAAAAAATAATACAAATGGTTTCTATTACACCAACACAGGAGAAGAAATATTTATACACGGATGTAATTTCTTTTTCTTTTAAGATGAAATAAGGTTCTGGAGGTATATAATTTTAAATTATTTTAAATTCCCTCAGGTAACATTTAAAGGGGAATGACTTTGCTTGTTGCCAGTTCTCAGTCATGAAGTGTCTTTACAGACTTACTGTGTATTAACATATTTTTGTCTTTCAAAAATAAATTTTTCCATTAACTGAAACTAGCCCCCAACTCAGCACAATCTCTTCTGCTCAGACTTGCCAGACCAAATTTCTTTTGCAAACTCAGAAGTCATGTGTAATCTCCTTCTATATCCAATTTTCCTTTCTCTTGTTATCCCCCTCAGTAAAGCTCGAACAGATAAGCCTTTCATTCTTCGCATTCTTTGACATGCACAAGGTGGCACATGTAGAACTGTCCCTTTTGTCTAGGCCGTCCTTCAAAGCCTGACTTCATGTTAAGTTTAAGTCAAAAGTAAATATGCCAGTAAGTATGCCTCACCTGATGGGCTAATGATTTTTTGGGGGTGGAATGGTCTTTCTCATGATATTTTCTCTTGCTTGACTTCTTGCTCTGAGATGTTACAGATCCCAGGGGCCTCACTTGAATATGAGGTTTTGAGTTTTACAAACTCCCCGTGGTACTAAATATGGCAAAAAGTGCTAAAGGAAGAGTCAGCTTAAAACTGTGCAGAAGTAATTTAGGAAAGGAGGTTAACATTATTCAGATTGTGCTTTGTGCAAAGGCCCCTTATGGCCTTCATAGATGTGATGTCACTATTACCAATATTTTTGTCTCACTTGGGTATCTGCAGTCTCTTCTGTATTGCAGTTTTTTGTGTGTGCAGGAAGAGGAGAGGTCTGCTGAGCTGCCAGTTTCTTCACATCTTTGTCTATTCTGCTGACAAACATCCTAACATGGCCTTGGTCTTTTTGAATTGATCCACCATAATTGTGCAATGCCTGGAATGAGATTTTCATACTTAAATAAATGTTTGAGTTATTGAGTGGCATAGAAAATGAGGAAAGTAAGAGAACTGAATAACATGGGGTATACAAGAATCTGAATAAGAGGCAGAAAGTGAATTGCAGGTGTGTGAGAGGTGGGTGTGCAAACAGAGAATCTGAGGAAGAGTACAAAATGTTAGAGCTTTGCACTTGGAAAAGAAGCTAAAGAAACCACATGGGAAGTTCTAAGGGGGAAAAGGTCCAGAGTTAGAGGAAAGTTAGATGTGGGTGGTGGTGTGCCTGAAAATTAGAGAAGAGTTGTCCTCTACGAGTACCAGAAGCAGGCAGAGCCTTGGGAAAGCCAAAGGCTATTGCACCAAAGCAAAGGAGAAGTCCTTCTGTTATGTTCTAGTGGCCATCCATGCTCAGTTAGGGACAATGTGGTGCCATCCCAACATAGCAGAACTGCAGGAGATGTTCTGCTCCTAGTCTGAGGACATCTGCATCTCTCTGAGGAGTGGTATGGCAAGCAAAGTGGTCCCACTGCTACCACCCTGCTGATTCATAAGAAGACAGGGTTCTGCTTTCCCCAGGCCTATTTTGGGTGCCCTGCCTTACAAGGGGACAGAGAAGGGCTTTGTCCCGGGAGAATAATAGCATCTAGGCAGTCTTCCTTTCTGTCTATGATTCAGTCAATAAATATACTTACTTAAATGGCTTTGTATCTAGATGGAGAAGTTTTCTTTTCTGAAAGTCACTCACTAAACTGCATATCCTGGATGCTAAGAACAAAAAATAACCACTAGTGTTTTTCACTGTGTCATAAAAATGTAAAATTGCCCTTTAAGTGAGAAAGAACTGGAGTGAGAGCACATATGAACAATTTTCTTGAACAAAACTGACCTTTGCATGCTACCAAATGTAGTAAGGAGATCTTCCAAAAAAAAAGTCAAATGAGTCTCTGTGACAGGAAAAGTAAATGCAATTATTGTTGTGAAGAATCGCACTGGGATCCAACTGCAATTGTTTAGAGAAATGGCAGTGAGTCAGTCTCAAGGAAACCACTTGGAATGAGGTTAGGGTTTTGTAGAGTGACACACTGGTCCTTAACATTCAGGATATTAACATCAGTCAAGGAAATTACAAGCTCTTTTATATTCTTCTTATAAAGACTCTGAGGTTATGATTGTGTTGGCTAGATGATTATTTAAGGAACAATAGTCAAGATTCCTTTTCCTCTCTAAGACTCAATCAGTACAGATATACTCCTGGGGACTTTATAAGATGGCTGCAAAAAAATAAATCATAAAAAAGTCAATCCTAACATAATTTAACTGTACCCATTCTAGAGAGTCTCAGCATGCTTTAATATACACTCAGAATAGCTGACTTACAATATAACTGCTCATCCCAAGCCTTTGGCCATGTAACTCTCCCCCTGGCTGGAAGCATTAAAATGGCAATGTCGCTCTTTCTCATCGCCATGCCCTCAACAGCCATTATCTACTATCCAGAGTGACTTAACATTTTCAACTGCTGACAACAGCCCCCATCAGGCAGCATGAACTGGCTAACGAGGCATTCCAAACCCTCCTGACTCACAACCTCCGTTTCAGAGAGCATGAGGAAATGCTTCTGATAAATTGCCATCCTTAAATGTCTTGTAAATATAACATCTTACGGCACCTTGACACAAGACAGCTGATAAATGACTGAGTGAAGAGACAGTGGGTGCATTCAGATGATGTTTCCATTTTTTAACATGGTACTTTTGCACTTTTTCAGAAGAGAAACCAGAGACTTCCTAAGTTTTAGCTTACAAATGAAAAATACAGATACAGCACAGTGGTGAATTTAACCTCTAAGTATGTGTTAATTTCAGTTCCTCAGAGTGTGCCACATTAAACTGTTCTCGACAGAATTTAATAGGAATTTTGGACATTGTACATTAATAAATACTACCTTTGTTATTTTAAGTGCAGTGATTTTCCTTAGTTGAGAAAGCCTGACTCTCTCACTTGATTTATATGATGCTATGTTAAAAAAAGGTAGTAATGATACGTGTGTTATTCATGTACTTGGAAGTCTCAAAGGATTTTAAATATATCTTGACACATATGCTCATAAATTGTGTCTAAGGTAGACATTTTGGCAAACTGGATATGGAATTAATGTTCTTGAGGCTTCCAAACACCATTGATCAAAAATACTTTCAAAATTCTCCAGAACTCCAAACTGATTTCTTTTGAACCTGCCTGTGTGGTCAGCGCACCATCTATCAAATTGTTTTCAGCTTGGAGACGTAGTTCATGGGCCCAGGCTGCGCTTCAGTGCAAATTCTTCCCATCGCAAAGGCTTGATTTCATCAGTTTGAGACAGAGCAGTCGAGTGCGAGTCTCTAATGAAGCAATATAAAGAGTGAAACATGAGTGAGTACAGAGCTCGGCATTCCAAACGTGCGTGTGCTTATGAGTTTCTCAGTGATGATCTTTTTACACTTGATGTAATGTGTGAAACGCAAAGGCTTTTGCAAACAGCGTGTTTACTTTAAGCAGTGGGCCACGTGGTTTCTGCAGGGTGGGTTTGGAAGGATGCTCTTGAGAAGATTTAGAGAGGCAGAATCAAACAGAGCAGAGGGCTGAGAGCAGGATTCTGTTTCGCTTCCCTCTCTGTATACGGGCTTAAGTCCTCTGGACATTTTTCTACAAACTTCCCATGCCTGTTAATATTATAGACTGTTTTGAGCACCAAGAGTAGTTTGCCTTACTATCTGTACCGTGCTGACAGCTGTTGTAGCCTTCAGGTAAGAGTGTGATCCCTATACACATAGCTGCATTCTGGTCTATACACCTAACTCAAGTGGGGGCCATGAGGGTTATCTTCCTTAGGAAAAGCAGATGGCAACCTAATATTTCTTTGGCAGAAAGCATTATTCTGGATGCAGCAGTACCAAAACTGGAGTCAGTTCCCTTGCTTGCAGTTCCAAGTCCTTTCCCGACCAGTCCCCCTCCCAAAATGTGTCCTTGATGTTTCCCCAGCTGTGCTGCAAGGGCTTCCTTACCTAATGCCTTTTTGATGCTTTCTGCAGCTGGGTATTTCCAGCTTTTGGAGACCAGAGTGTTCATGGTCCTGGCTGCTCATCTCCACACCACAGCATATTTCTGCTGTAATTTAGAGAACATAGAGATTTAATTATTTATAATGCACTTTTTTTTTTCCCCCCCCTATAAGACCATTCTAGCTCCCACTGATCTGACCAAATCTCATTCTAATGTTCTTCTTGCCTGACTACCTTTCCAGCATGTGGAAAGCCTCTTTCTGTGTATCTCTGACAGGTCTCTCTTGTTCCTGCAAAATCTGCTCTCTTTGGTTCTTTCGAGTACTAATGTTTCAGTCTCTGAAATGATACTCCTTCGTTCTTATGGCAGAAACATGAAATAGTCATGCGACATCTTTTTGGGTGATCCCGCAACATTCAGAGCTGTCTTCCAAACTTTATTCAGCCTGTTCTTTCTCGTAGCTCTGCCCACACCAAGCAAAATGTTCCCTGTTTGAATGTGTGCGAAACCTTTTATAAAGTGAAAATATCTTCTTCAGCAGAAATGAGCATTTTTTCAGCATTGCCATGTAGAAGGGCTTGTATAAGATCCACACTTCTGTGTTTCTTTTCAAGAACCACACAAGAGAATTTATGAAGGACCTGAGTTTACGCAGTACTGTGGAAAGGGCCATGATATATTTTACTGTCTTTTTGGAGAGGTTTTTTCTATTCAAAGGAATGGAATATGCTGTTCCCAGTCGTTTTCAGGAGGTTTGATGCACGTAACCAGATGACCTGCTATTGAACCTTCCTACTACACGATCAGTTTGCTGGTGCAGAGGCAAGTGTGGGATTTCTAGATTCACAGAATCTAATAAACCAGACAAAACACTTTGAATTCAGATTTTAAAAGGCTCAGGGGGTATCTCTGGTATTAGTGTACCTGTGTTTCCGTACGTCTTTCAAGGAGCACACATGTTACTGCTTACAGCGTGAGGACAGTGTTAATACATGAACAGAAAGAACTGGGAGTAGGATTTGATTTACTGCAGGGAAGTAAATTTCCCAAGGAGACCTTGTTACTTTACCTGGCAGTGCCAAAGCCTGTATCACATTTTTCTCCACGACTTGCATGTAAAGTCAAAACCCTGTGTAAGCCAAAAACTCCACAGTAAACTGTATGTTGAAAAATGTTTGTAGAGCAGATTGTTCCAGAGAGCCCCCGCTTTCTTTCTGTAAGAGGAGATTTCTCCCTCCCACTGGGATTCATAGCAAATATCTTTTTAAACTAACTGATGCTTCTTTGCGCTCATTTTCCTATTGACAGCCCACATGTTTTACCATCAGAGAGCAGTAGTGAAAATAGCAAGTTCTGCTCAAAGACTTTAAAATGCTTTGTGGTATAATGTGGGTTTAAAAAATATTCTGACAGTGGTAGGCTCAGCCATACAAAATCTGCTCCATGGGCCTCCCAGATGGGACAGGCTCTTTCCCCAGGGTGAAAAGCTGTCACTTCAAATGGCTACAGGTCTTGTTCTGGTGTATTTTCCCCTCGTTTGGGGCATTTTCCATTTTTAAGACCAACACGATACAACAGGCATGGTGTCCCCCAGTCCTAAACATGAGCGGGAATCCTGTACCGTTCCCTAGGGTAAGGATTCTGTGCTTCAGGCTGAATTGACCCCTGCTGCTTGTCAGCTCCTTCCTGAAGTTTCGTTTCCCTCTGTCCAGCTCCCCGGGTAGAAGAAAAGCTTCCACTGAAGACACATCATGCTCCATCTGGCCAGCCAGAGATATTTAATAGTCTTGGCCATGAAACAAAGAAATTTCATAACAACATAACTCTTTAAAAAAATAATAAAAAAAATTAGTTTCATTGTTTCCCTGTTAGCTCAGAAAAGCCACGAGCCAAGTTAGAATCCCTTTGCTCTAGACATGCCAGGGATGGAGCAGTCCATCAGGGCTCACAGATACCATCTCCCAGCCTCCTTGCTACAGCAGGCCCTTCTCCTGCTAAGACACTGTTGACTGGAAAGCTGGAGCACCGCAGCAACTTCTTCCATGTCCTGAGGTATCCTGGGCCTTTCTTCTCTGATTTAAGAGGCATGTTTGAGTTCAGGCAAGCATCCCTATGTTAGTCTTTTATGCCTTGCAATCTTTCTCTGAATCTGAGCCCACATAAGCTGAGATTGCGCAAGTCTCCTTGGACTTTCTCCCTGTTACTTACGGTCATCTTCCCTTGTGCTTTCCATCCAGCTGTAACCTGTTATCTGTCTAGCTCAGACTAGTGGCAGATCCCAGGCAGGTTTAGATGAACAGTACAGTAGGTGTATTGTGTACAGCTTTCAAAGTGGGGATGCTCAGGGTGATTCTGTTTTCACTGGCACAAAAAAGGCCCAACCAATTTTTTGGGATGTAAGACTGGCTGAGATACGCGTGCCTTCACAAAAGCCTGACCCTCAACTGACACATACCTTCTCTCCCATTTGGTGTTCCCAAATAAAAGCTGGAGTAGAAAGAACCACCAATGCCCTCTCTGTGAAAGTCCTTTAGATGATGAGTCCACCTTTGATTTATTTAGCAAACTGGGGGGGGTTTGTTGTTGTTTGTTTCTCTTTCTTTTCAGGTCCTTGAACCCTTGTTTCAGCTGAAATGTGTTAATAAATTCCAGTTGAAAAAGGTTTTCCTTTTTTTATGAGAAGCTTTGTGACCCATCATACCCCGTTGCTCAGCATTATGTTGATCCAATACTGAGTGCAACTTGGAAGTCCTGAAAAAACTGAGTGCCAGAATCTACCATGGCAGAGCAGAGGCAGAAGAATCACCTCACAGTTGGGTTTTTTTTTTAACGCTTTTGCCCTAAACTTATAATATGGGCCATTGTTAAAGAAAGGATACTGTGCCACATTAATCTTTAGTTTGTCTTAAGGCAGTTTTCTGAAGTTCTTTTTCATGTGCTGGTCAAAATTGTATTTACTTTAGCAGGGTTTTTCAATCTGCTCAAACACACTTCATGCTGCCCCCAAAGACCTGGTCATATTTCTGTCTTTTCTGGGAAACTACGGAATTTTGACTCAGTTCCTTTTTAGAGGGCTCCAACAATTGTTTAGCTCTTGTTTTAATTATTTTCTGGCCATTGTTGAGTTTTGTGAGTACCTCCATTATCGTTCCAGTTTGATTGCAGATATCAGCTCAACCATTCTCTCCTGGGAAACTTGATTCCTCTGCTGATATTTGCCTGCCCCGTAGCCAACATTTTTGGTGTGCAAGATTGTTTTCACTGGAAGGAGAAAATGGTGGCAGGTATTTCTTGACTGCAGTCATGTTTGCTTCGGGAGAATGTTCACAGAGACCTGCAGCAATGACCTAGGAGTCAGTGTCCTTGCTCATAATGCCATTTTTCTTCACTAATTCTATCCCTTTTTGATGTTTTTATTTTATAGGTGCTCTTTCTGTTGTTTTCTACCTGCCACTGGTTGCTTCTGCCACTTGTGCAGGCACATACAGGTCTAACCAAGAGATGACTAGTGTTTACAGTGTGTATTCAGTTCCTAGCCAAACCAGCAAAGACGGCTTAATTGATAGATCAGCTGTGTCATGTAGATTAGCGACATGAACAGTAACTTCTGTTGTTAAACAAAAGAGCATTTTTTTCTACTCTCCCATTGATCCTTAATAAATTCTGCTACCAAGTCCATCAGCTTCAGAGAGGTTTGGAAATGTCCACATATGAAAGATACCACTCTTTGAAGCATTGACTCTTTCAGCAGAATAATGAGATTTGTGCACTATACCAAGCCTTCATCTAGACCTGTTGGGTGGGTGATAGGCTCTTGGGCTTAATATGCCTTATTTCCACATTCTGACATACTGAGCAGTAAAAAATAATTATTTAGTCATAAAGCTATAGATATTAGTGTTTATGAAGTGTATTTGTTTCCTTCACTAGAATCAATCTAGAAATGCAAAACTAAATTAATTAAGCAGAATGGTGACAGGGACACTTGGTAGGTTACAAGCAAATACACCTTCTTTTTCTTTTTTCATATTCTTTGAACTGGAGGAGACAGTCTGCAGACTTCAGAGGTGGCCTTTTCTTTCTGAGCCTTCAAGTCTTTCCCTGTTGAGCTTGTGGGAAATCAGTTTTGCAATGTTACTTCATCTGGAAAAGAATACCAGACAGTCAGATTTGAGGGACTGGCCTTTGCATGTCATTCCCCCTCTGTACTTAAAAGTTTTGCTCTGTTCTATATACGTACGATACTTATGCAGCTGTCAAAGAGGAGTGAGTTAAAACAATTTAGCTAGGCAACAGGTGAACAACAGTGTCATTGAATGCACCTCTAGAGGCGTTTAGAAATTTGGAGTAACACCTTTACTTTAGTGAAAATGTGAGTGTATGTATGTTTGTGAGGTAGGTAAACCAGGGGGAGTTCCTTCAGTAGTGTTTTCCTGTGTCCCAACAAGAATAAAAAGAAACTAATATGTAGCCGTTTTTCTAATGATACCAGAAATTGTATTAAAGTTTCCACCCTTGTGCTGACCTGAAAGTTTGGACAGCTGAATGCTGATCCTTTGCCCCCAGATATTTTGCAAAAAAATGTGGTGTAACTTCCTACCAGGTCAGCGCTTGCTCTGCTCCACGCGGCCAAGTCCTTGCTGCTGACCCGTTCATCTGTTGGCACCAGGCGCTCCCCTCCGTGCTGTATCTCCGAGGTCAGCACGACCCGGGCTGCGGCTGCAACGGCAACTCCTGGCTACCCCTGCCCCCTTGGCCCCAAATAGGCCCTTTGTCACTACAGCTGATATTTTCTCTGCTCTAACCTGGCAGGCCCTCCTCTTGATGAATCTCTTCTCTTGACCCTTGTTCTCCGCTCGCCTGGTCTGAACGGACATTTTTTTGCTCAGCTCATGAATGATGGAGGATGGTGTTTTGCCTCCAGCTCACTGATTGCTCAGTTTCCACCCTTAATGCCCTGCTTGAGGCTCTAAACTTCCCCTCTAACCTCTTTCCTCTCTCCTGCAAATGTTTTATATCTCCTTCCATTTATTTTTTTCCAGATTTTCAGCTTGAAATGTTTTCCCTTTTCTAGGATGTTCTTCTCCACCGAACTGTAAACCCTTTCTTTGCCTTTACTGTTCTCTTTTGCTTCTTCAAGCCCACGAGCACTTGCTAACCCCTCTGTTCTGGGGCTGGCTCTGAAACATCTTTCTTTCTCCTCAAGAATTATCTTCTGAAGAAAACTGGCTCTAAACTGACACTGACCTGTTCCCAAGGGGCCAGGGCACGTGTTTGAATTTCAGCCCTTTTCTTTCTTTTTCTTTCAGTGACGTTTCTTTTTGTAATATCTCCCAAAACACAGACAAGCTTTTCTGAACTGTCTTCCCTAATTGTTTTCAGATATAAATTACACAGCTTAAAATTCACAAGTCATTAGTAATTGAAGGAACTTCTGGCATGTAAAAAATGGTGTTTAAATGCTGAGAAGAATCTGGCAGAACATTACTGCCCTACCTTTCCAAATGTTGCAAGATATTCTTGGCTTATTGCATATTATATAACAGAGCCTTTAAACACGGATTATCATTAGAAAGAAAGTCAGTGATTATTGTCAAACCACAATGATGAATTAGCTGAAGCTGATGAGATGGATTTGGGAAAGGAACTGACCAAGAGAAGTGAGAAGTAGCCAGCCTGTTTTGGGAATAACAGTGTTCTTAAAGATAAGTAAATAATACATGTGACCCCACATTTATTGTTCTCTTGGAATGATTTTTCTGACTTCAGAATAAACAGAAACTTTGTTTACATTATGGCTGGCTGCTTTTCATAGGGCTAACTAAGGACTTCTGCCTGTCAGTATAGCAAAGCAATTGGCCAAAACTGGGGCCACGCAAGATAAAATATCTTCAGTTTTCTGTTGGAAGTCCTGTCATACGAGCAATTTCTGACTGATGGAGTCAGTGTAACTCGTGTTTTTTCTAGAACTCTTACTGGCATCAGGAGAAGACCAATATTGGGAGCAGAGTTAAAGGAACAGACTTTTTATGCTTTGGTTTGCTCATGCATTTTAAATAGATGCTGCTTCTAAGCACTAAGATTTTACTCTTCAAAAAGAATAAAAGAATATGTCTGATGAACAATATCATGCTCCTTGTAGGGATATTTGTGCACCCTGCTCTGACTTCAAAAAATTCTTTTAAAACTGGGAATACTTTACCTGATTTCTTACTTTATTTATTAGAAACTTATGATTTCTGGGAGGAGTAAGTTATAACCTGCTTCTTTTGTGAATATTTAATAATTTGATCTTTTGTGAATATTTAACGTACAGGTTATATGTGGGTCCAGCCAAAACTCCCATTCCTGCTGGTGACATTTTGCCCTTTTAGTAGCTAGCAGCTTGCCAAAAAGTGTGGTGGATTCTCCATTGCTTACAGTCTTTAAATAAGACTGAATGTCTTTCCAAGAAGGATGCCCTCAGTCAACCGCAACTTATTGGAACTGATTTAGGAATTGCTGGGCAACCTCCTCTGGGCTACGCTCTGCAGATGTCAGAGAAGGTGACTGCAAAGTTTCCATATGATCTTAAAATCTACAAATAAATGTCTGATCTTCGAAATACCAGAGTCTTAAAAAAAAGTTTTTTCTTTTTTCATCAGGGAGGGTTTAAGATCTTTGATGTGCTAATGACCAGAGTCATATGGCTAGATGATAAATCTCAGATGAAAGAAGTAGCTGGTGAGTTAAGACTTCTTTCTCACCTGCCTGGGAGCTATGGCACATCTTCCTAACTTGCCTAATAAATAGTATGTGTGTCCATGGGACTGGGCATGATTTTAATTACAGCTCAGCAGGAAGCTGTTTTCCTATTTTATGAAAGCTCTCTTGATTTTTCAAAATGCTTCAAGGAGCTAAAATTGTACCAACCTTTCTCCCCTGTCTATCTTAAAGCCCAGGGTTCAGGGCTGTGGGATTATAATGGGTTGTTCTGGGTCAGATGGAGCAGGAGACTGATCTTCTATCTTCCAAATCTTTCTGAAAGAGTTGGGCTGGGGACTATAGACTGTTGCCCAGAAAAAGTCCGTCTCCTCCTTATTTTGAATAGCAGCTCTACCCTGGACCCTGAAACTTTCCCTGGGGAAACTGGACAGTGCTTTCTGGTGAAAATGCCACTTCTGACAGTTTGATATTTCTTGGCAAACACCTTCCTCCCCAAATAGTAAAATATTTTGTCAGTAAATTCATGACCAAGCCTACGAGCAAAAAAAGCTACATTCAGATATAGAGAGATCACTTAAAGCTGTGATGCTTTAAGTATCTCAAAAGCTTTGTGGAACACCAGAGATAATAAATCATAGCAACTGTGAAGGCCAAGATGAAAACACTATCCAACAGAATGCAAATTGTGTCTTTTCTTTTAAGTGTTCAGAAGGTTTTTAATGGATATGTTTACATACTTATAAATCAGAATTTTCTGTCAATGCTAGTGTATACATAGGGGGAAAAAAAAGAACAAAACTTTTTTCTTCTCAAAATCAGATTTATTAAGTGTAAACAAACGTCCTTCCCAGTCTATCTGAAGCTGGCAGTGCTAAATTTTAACTTTGCAAAAAGTATTTATAATAATGTGTATAAATATTATGTTAAAGGTTTCATGTCCTGTTTTGAACAGTGGCAAAAATTTCCTTTCAGCCTTTAGGTTTTCCACTAATTTCTTTCATATTAAATCTGAGCAGGCTAAAAAAACTGCTGATCAGATCTTTACTGAGCTTTATTGTAATGTAGTTTAAGTGGATGCAGACAGCTGGTTTTTCTTTTTTCTTTATTTCTTCATTTTTTCCCTCCATGTCTGAAATATTATACAGGAGACTGAAGTTCTTGTGGCATTAACATGAGACTCTCAAAACAGGCCAAAAAATAAATATTGTAAAAATATGTCATCCAAATCAAATACTGTGTGAATAAGAGAAACTGGAGAGGTTACAATTGTGGTTCAAGGTTTTACATGCAAGGTACCTCAAAAGTTAGCCAAATACATTTCAGATGGATGTAAAATGCAGAGGAAATGTGTTAAGTATCTTCCCCTAGCGAGATCTCCAGCCCAGCTCGGATAACAACCTCAAAGGTCAAGTTCCCATGTGGTTACCTATGGGGTGATGGAAATAGGCTCAGACCCCGCTCTCTCTTCAACAACAGCATCCACCTGGTATAAAGGCAGAGGATCTGCTGTGTCCTGACACTGCACCGTGGACACCTTTATGCTCACTTGCAATCAAAACCCCGAGGGTGCCGGAGAACTATACTGCAGTGTATGGAGCCTTTACATTTCCTTATACTGGGCAAAAGCTTTGGCTACTGACTGCTCACGGTGCTTAACTGTATAATTGTCTTAATTATGCTAAATTGCACTGTGTAGTCCCTTAACAATTATGTGGGTTAGCAACAGTATTAAATGACAAAAATGACATTAATGTAATTGTAGCATTGTGTAGCAGAAGCATGAAAGTCTGTAAATACCAGAGTCTGCACAGGTTTCCCGTGAGGAACTGCCCTCGCCATTGCACGCTCCAGCAGCTGCACGCGACTTTAGCACCGGGGGGTGATCATAATTTTACCAATTATGTAAAAAGTCTCCGTTTATAAGAAAATTCTTACTTTGAAATGTTCACTAAATAGTGAACATTTGGGCAAACAGTTTTAGCCCAGTGATTTACATCAAAGAGCTGTTGGTTGCTATCAGAAATTGACTGAAGGTTTTCAGCTGGTTTTGAGTAGAACTCTGAAATCTTACCATTGCTACCACAGGGCTGCTTCAATGCAATAGTCCAGGACAGTTTTCATGGACAGATCAGTCTTAGGGTGCAGTTCTGGTCAGCCGTTTGGCCATATTGCTTTGCCTGGGAGCCAGGGCCACAGAGTCTCACAATGAAAACCAAGGAAGAACTTGCAGAAAAATTCTGGAGGCTAAAATCTCAAAATTTTTTGCAAGTGTCTAGTTCGTGACTCCGCTAAGATCTTTCTGTTGACTCAGGTACTGCAGACCAATTCCTTCATCCCCTGTCAGATGGGGTCTCGCTCTCAGGAAAGGTGCAATCCTTTTTCCTTTCCCAGAAAGGTCAATGTCCTACAGCAACTCCACTACGATAAAGAGGTTGCTGTTGAACTGTTTGAATATATAACAATAATATCTGTTTTAATATGTATCAATTATGTTTAATATTTTAAATATTTTAAATTTGTTATTTTAACAGACAAGAGTATAATTGCATTTGTGCGGCAAGCCGTGACCTCCAGATGTGGCTGTTCTGCCATCCACTACTTCCCACGGGACTTATGTGAAACCTGCGTTGTTTCAGCCCCTGTGACCAGCAACAAGACAGTAAAGGCTGTAGCTCAGATGAGCAACTAGACATGAGTATGAGCTTCAGGGAGCCCTAGATAGCTACAGAACCAAGTGCCAGCTTTTGTGCTGTGCTGTGTGAAGGCCAAAAAAAGGCTGTACATGGATTATTTAAATATTTGACCAGCTTCACCATGTAATAACATCAGGAATGAACAGAAACTAGCTTGTTCTGACTGAGTTTTCACGTTAGGGTTCTTTAAGGGGTTGTGTAGGATCCTCTGCAACTAACAGGCTTATTACGTGTCTATTTTTAAAAAAGATGGTTATAGGTTAACGCTATGAAATAGCACGGCCACATCAATGAATCCCATCTTAAATATTAGTGAAGCATCTATGCTTGTTGTCTTAAAGTGCTGCTAAAATCCAGAACAAGGCCCTTAAGCTAAGCTACTTGATTGACTGTCTCTGCTAGTAAAACCATTTGTAGAAGCTAGGATTAATTTATGTTATCTCAAAGTAATAACAAATTGTGGAGAAATATTTTTTCACCTAACCATCTATGGAAAAATCAGTGCATTCCTCTTTTCATATTCTGGGGAAACCTATAAATTAGTTCCTTAGGTATTTTTAAGGATAGCTCAGTGTGTGGGATTTGCTAATAAGCCATCCTGAACTCTAGTTTGGGTTTCCTCTGGTGCAGTGAGCATATCCCCAAGGAAGCCATCTGGACAGACCCTGTGCTGTCTGAAGAATTTAACACTCTGTAAGGTTTAAGCATTCCTAGAAAATTTTGGATTCCCTTACAAATTGTATTTACATTTTTTTGACAGTGTGAGTGTAGCCAAGATGAACTCTATCTGCAAGAGGTCTCTCATTTATCAACTGAATACCTACTCTTTGAGTAGTGAAGAGGGCAAACCCTAGAAAAGCAAAAAAAAAATCTGTTTGAAATCAGGAAAGAGAGATATTTTCTTAAGACAGCATGCCTTCTTGCATTTGAAGGCATATCTTATAGAATATATGGCCAAAGTTCAACATATGTGGTTTGAGCTTGGCTTCCTTTGGTAAATAAAAGTGTATATTCCATGAATGGACCTTCCTTTCATTTCAAATCTAGACCCAAAATCCCTTCAGAGTTTGGGGAATTGTGCTCCCAGGGTTACGACCAATAAGCTGAAAAAGGAGGGAGCTGTATGCAAAGCTCCAGGATCTGAGAATTTGTGCTGAACATCTCTACCATTTAAAAATAATTCTATATACAATTCCTCCACAACAGACTAACTAAAAACCTACAAAGACTTACAAAAATGTATAGAAAAGTGAATTGCCTGTTTGTATCTGGGTGTTAGTTTTTTTTTTTAAAAAAAAATGTCCTCCTGAACTAACACTTCTGAAAGCACTCAAATAGAACTGCAGTTAAAGAATTGCTTTATCAGCCAAAATGATCTATAAAAAAACTTGAGGAATTTTCTGGTGCATGAAATATTGTACTGCAAATATTTGCTCTGCTTTAACCTGGCATTGTTCCTGCTCTGAATCTACTGACAATTTGGGGGGAAGGTACATTATCGTTTTGAGCTGTGTCTCAGTATTCTCGATCTAGTTTCTTTACAGAATATATTACAGCAGCAATTCCCTAAAATTGTCATTTGATGCTTTGGTACAAGTGGAAGAGTGTGTCAGCTCTATTTCTTTGCAAAATACCTTTGCTGTGGACACAGATCTCAGCATTTGCAGCTCATTTAAAGCCAGAAAACTTTCTCTGTTCCCAGCATTACTCAGCTTCCATATTTAATGTGTCCATTGGGTACACACTTGACAATTACTCCTGTCCAAAAAGAAATTAAAAAAAAAAAAAAAAGAAAGAAAAGGTAATCACTTGAAAAAGTGATTTACTTTACATCAAAGAACCAATTCCTGCAGTGCGTTGTAGGTATATCTGGGGAGGGACTATGGATTAGGAGCCTTGCCAAGGTCCCAAATAGATCCGTCTCAGGGAGCTCTGTGCCTCATTTCAACAGCAGTTTTATTTATTTGTGTTCCCCATTTTGGGTGTCTGCTGCAGGCTGTGGTTCCCTCTGGGCTCGCGGCAGCTTCAGAAGGACAGTGGTCAACCTCAACACCTGGGGCAGTCAGTAGTGAGGTGGAATTTGCTTTTTTCCTCTGGAAGACACAACCTCCAGTCTGAGAGAGGGGAGTGCTTTACAGTCTGAGCTCTCTCTTGCCCTACCACTCTCAAAACTTAATTTTAAAAGGCTCATAGATGACTTTATTTGTTTGCAAGGGACATTCCCCTGAGAGAATGGGCTGGATTCATACCTCACACCCATGCAAATCTGGAGTAATGGCTCTCATCTTGGAAATCACTCTAGTTTATGCTGCTGCAATAAACGAGGAGTTGGCTCCTGTGTTCTTCCCAATCATCATTTTAATTCCAGCACACACTTGTATGTGGTCTGCAGTAAAATTAGAGAAAGAAACATCTGGCAAACAAAACGTTTACTAAATAGATGTTGTGCATTGGTCCTGATTTCACACTGAGGATATTTAAAACAAATGTTCTGGTGCTACTGAGATCTTGACATGTTTGTGTTTAGCTCGTCGAGTCAGCTGAAATTGCCTGTGTTCACAGTGATCCCTGATGAGAGATGCTTTGAGTCACAGATTATTTAGACTATTCTCAGTATGGGGTACAACTCAAAGCTCCTTAGCAGTGTGACTCTCATAACAATGATATAACCCAACAGCAGGTCCTCTGACCTGCCAACACGCCCGTCACTTCCAGGGAATTTGTGTAGCTAAACAAAATATTTGTGAACTAGTGTGAAAACAGGAGTCACCTGCAATGAATCTGTCTTTATTTTAAGCACAGACAACACTCTGTGGCCTGTTCTGATGGCCTGGCATATCATACTAGGGGTTTGTATGGAAATAGACCGCATCTCAAGAGATGCAAATAGTTTTCTTTTCCTCTTGTCTCCTCCTCATTTGGAGATGAGCACATACACAGTTTGGTTTGGCACCTTTTGTTCCAGTGTTACATTTTAAAAGCAGGGTGAAGCTAGCCTCTCTGCTCAGATGTTAATTAAACAGTGACAAACTCGGCAGAAGAGTCCATAGAAGAAACTCACAGGTAGTGCAAATTGGCATTTTTGCCATATCAAGTCAACAGTATATGTGTACAGGGAAATGGGAGGGAGAAGTAAATGGTAAGAGCATGTCTTTGTTTTAGTGCTGTTATTCTCCAAAATCTGAAGACAGATGACTTCACCAGGAATAAGCACACATACGTGCTCCAACCTACCTTAGACTTTCCCCTTGTTGCTAAATCCATTTCTTCCATGTCTGGTCTTCTTCCATCTCTTTTCTTCCTCTTCCAGCATGAAACCTTCCCAGTAAATCCAGCTTCCCCAAACAGGACCACCCTTTCCCCTCACCCCAAGACAGTGTAGAAAGTTGATCTTCCCTCTACCCCCGTCTGAGATCTGTTTGTCCTCACTAACACAAACAGGAGCAGGCAGCTGATATGTCCAGCAGAAAATACTTGGCTTTTCCATGCATGATTCATTCCTCACATGTAGTATGCATCTTGGTCTTCAGAAAATCCACTTTTTCCTTCATCTCTGTCCTTTTTATGGTGCTTTGGAGACTGCCAAGCCCACTGCCTGTACTGATTAACTTCTGGTTTATAACGTGTTCTCACCTGACACTGTGCTCTGTTTTCTTACTGTCCGGCTGGGGCTGGCCTTCTGGATGACAGTGACAACAATTTGGGGTGTTGTTGGGGGTTTCTTTTGTCTTTATTGGAATAATTTCTCCATTCAGGAAAGACTAAGTCAGTCTTGGTAGGTTCGTAGGGGCCTCAACACAAAAGAAGCAAGGCATTCAGCCTCAGCCAGTCAGAATCACTTTAGTGGATCCATATTTTACCAAAACATGCAAATTTGGTCAAAATGAAACACTTCAGAGAACATATTGATCTTGTCAGCACAGTGGTATAAGAAAATAGGAAGGAGGAAGAATTTCAGTCCTGTTGAAAAGTGCTGTTTTTAAAATACTGCTATTTTGGTTTTGTTTTCATTTCAGAGCAATTTTCTTTGGCATTTTAACAGTGTGTTGTTTTTTCTAACAAAATCAAAGTGAAAATCAGAAAAGAAGTGGTCTTCTGTGTTGAATTCTGAAGCTTGCAGGTTTAATTTTAAAAGAAATGAAAATATGTATCTAGATCAGCAGCAATCAGAACTTCCTTCAGCAGAGATCTACAGGAAGCCAAAAAGTTTAGGCAATATATTTACCATCTCCCATCATCCAGCCCTACCTGGGGAAAGTGGGACTGCAGGGGATTCAAATAACAAATTAACATGGAATCATTATGAGTAATTTAACTTTTGAAATGAGATATTTCTGCACGAACAATAGATACAGCTTGAACCCCCTTCTTTCCCACAACTGTCAAACGTGCTTGTGTTTATGAAGCCTAGGATAAAATTCAGTTCGACTTCTTGATAACATCTTTTTGGTGTCAAAGCAAGTGAACGTGGCATAGATTCTGAAAAATGACTATGTACATGCCAAATCCAAATATACTCAGAGACCATTTGTATTTATCAAATAGATGTATTGGAATACTGTTTTTTACTGCCTTTCATGTCAGCTTTTTGCATTCTCCCTGAGTTGCTCTTCACCTCCCTTTTAATATCAGGATTTGAAGACTTTTTCCGTTTAAATATTTTTTTCTTAAAACACATGTATTTTATGAAAATCTGTTTATATTGACAACATTTGGTAGCTTCTGAGTCATCATTTCTAAGTGACCAGTTCTAAGTAAAGCATTTGCTAATTGTTTCAGACTGCAAATGGGAAAGTAGACACAGTCATATCAGTAGCAATGGAAAGTACGTATCTCATTGTTCTTATGCTATCACAGGAAAATAAGCTCTTAATAATAACATTACAGCAAGATAGATAGTTTTATTATTCTTAACAGCATGGCAGAGTGTGGGAGAGTAAAGGCCAGAAAAAGTTGATTGAGTCTGAGAAATGTCTGGTATTCTTACAATTAAAAAATGTCATCATTAGGGAAGTCCAGCAAGAACAAGGTAGTTGTGTGTCATCCCATTAAGTCTGTCTGTATTAATGAGCAATTAAAGTGTAGTCACATGGATGTAAGTGAACATGATTAGGAGTGAAAACTCACCATGCCCCAGAAAGAGTTTTGTTTCAATTCCTAAAAGGAGTTGGTTGTTTAATTATGAACACACAGAGGATCAGAGTCAAAATCAGATTCTCTATGTATTTTAATTCATGAATCAAGCTTTTGTTTAACTGAAAGAAAGAAAAGTTGTGATTTAATTAGTGGTATGAGAGTTGGACAACCCAATCTCATTAGGACTAATCACTTTCCAGGAAATGCTGAGTGCCCTGTCTCACACAGCATCTCCCAGAAATGATCACTATTTTGCAGGACTGAGCTCAGTGTTTAATATAACTGTTGCAAGAAGCTGTCATTAGCTGTGTTAGGGAGGACAAAACAGGGACAGAAGACCACTATTCTTGAAATGAGTGTGGCAATCCAGGCTCTCAAACCTTCCTCTTGCTCATTAAAATCAGAGTTTGCTATCTCCACCCAATGCAGGCTCGAAGAACAAACTGGATTTTATTGCAAAGGGAAATAACAGAGGATAACTGCAAACAAACAAGAAAGTTGGGCAGGAAGAGGTCAGGTTTGGAGAAGGTGGTGCTTCAGGATGCTTTCAGGAGTTAATATATCCACGTGGCAGCAGCCACCGAAGGAGGCACGCAGGGCAACAGAGGGTGCCATTGTGCTAATTGTGTGTTTTTGGGGATGGTTTTCCCTTGCAGGCTCCGAGATACAGTAGATAAAACTCAATCAGATATATTCATTTACGAATCTTCCGGCATTTGTTTGCATGGCAGTCCTGGCAATGCAGGCAAGAGGACATTGCACATGTTTTCAAATAAATAAATATATATTCATATTGTTGGGGGTGTGTGTGTGCATGAATACAAAAAAGCACACCTCCTAGGTGGACTGTGATAAGTGACTTCAGCACACATTCTTTCCTAGTTTCACGTGCAGTCAATCCACTAATTTCTTGATCTGGCAATCTATAGGCTCCCAGTTAAGCCCTGTCTCTTCCCCCCTCCCCAGTGCTTTGGCATTGGAATATTTCCCTACAAATCTACTCTGGCTTGTGGTCCAGCAGATCAAAGTATTCAGTCATTAACAGCATTTGTTTATAGTAAAAAATGCCATAGCTTCATATCCAGATTTAGCCCTCGTCTCTTGGTGCTGTAGAAAAGGGACATTTTTAGATACTCGATGCTCATTCCTAGCTCTCAAGTTATCAGAATTTACAGTCGTAATGTTCTTATGAACTGAGAAGGCTATTTTTGGTCACAATGAAGGCCTGTGGTGGACCAAAGCTACTAAGACCCTTTACTTTATTAACACGAGGGTAAAAAATAGTCCTAATTAAATATTTTTCAGCTCTCCTAAACATTCCTAAAATATCCCTTTCTGTAAGGCAAAGGGCATAAGCAGAGGGCGTGATGGGGTGGTGCAGTTTTCCTGGCGCTCCTTTAGCTGCCTGCAGAATTCATACCTCTTGTTATGTGCCCAACCCAAAGTTTATCTGGTAAAAACCTCCCCCCCGCCACCATGTGCTCCTTACCCACGTTACAGACAGGCACTTGCAGACTTCATGCAGCATTCTCTTCACGCAGCAGAAGACGCTTGGTGAGTAAAATCAGTGATGCCCTTTAAATCACTGTAAAGCAGGTCAAGGTCTTAAAAGCTTAAGAGGAGAAGCTGAGCCGTGCAAATGTTGGTGTAAAAGCTCCGTTGTACAAACAAGAGCCACGTTCCAAGGATGCTGCCACCTTGGATTTCACTAAAAACAACACCCCCCCTTACAACTGCTGAATTATTTAGACTGTGAATCCTCACGACAAGGCAACCTTTATTTTGAATCTTGTAGTCTGCAAGTCCTGCAGGCTCACGATCCCTTCTCCCACCAGACTTAGGTCTGTTAGGTACATGTTGCATTGTTGCAATACAGATTTGAAGACAAGTTTCAGTTTCTGTCTGTGTTTGAAAGGCAATACAGACCCAGCTAATGACTGGTCCCATTTGCCGTCTATGCAATAAACATATTCCATATGGTTTGTTGGGCACTCAGAGGTAACAGCAATGAGACCAGCTAAGCTCCTAACTAGTCTAGGAACATTGAAGTTTTGACCCTGAAAGATTTTTTTGAGCAAAAGTGTGTATTTAAGGAGCAAAGCGGTGCACCATGCAAATTGTTCCTGCTATAAACGGAGAGTCCCATCACAGTGCTGTCAATTACAATAAAGAGAATGAAAACCACTCGCAATGTTTCTGTGAGCACCAAAAAATGACTAATGTCTTTTTTTGCATAGACTCATCTTGAAATACTGTTTTCCTGTGAGTTTTGTTTTGAACGTGAAGAGAATGATCAGACCTGCTCATTGAGAAAGAAGTAGATTTATTCAGTGTGAGAAGGTACAAAATAAATGCAAGAAGGACCCCAAACTGGCAATGGGTTGGAGGTAGAGGGGCGTATTTCTGCTGCTATGGTGAGTGTCCCAAAGAAGACTGAAAATTTTTCAAACTTGAAAAAGATAGGTTTTGTTTGAATACAGATTAGAGTGATTAACAGTAGCACCTTTAAGCAGCGAGTGAATTAAGCAGCAAAACCTGCATGTGGCTAGGAAAGCCAGAGGAGAAATAACAAGGTCTCTGTGCCAACACTGCGCCAAACACCAGGACATGTATGCTGAAGATGAACTTTAAGCCCAACCCGTAAGGTTCCCTGGGACAGCCTCTGATGGTCAGGACAAATGAGAAAGCAGTATTTAGCTCCAGTGTGGTGAAGGGTATCCATCCACTTTGCTTTCTTTGCTAGCAAGCAGCGGTGTGTTGGGCCAATTACCAAACCACCAGGCCATGGGGCTGGCAGTGTAACCCTCAATGTGAAGGAAAAACCATGCTCTTTCTGTTGATCACCTTGCACAAAACTCACGTAGTGCAGGGGAACTCTGAACATCCACCTACTTAAATTCATAGGAGCTGTCATAATTGACCAGATTTTTCTTCGGAACAAAGGAAACTCCCTCATTCAGACCTTCAAAAGTTAGACTGTTGCCAACCTCGCCCTTCCTGTCCCGTCCTCACCTGCCTTTGATGGTAAGCCAGGTATTGTTTGGATGACTTATATACCGAATTCTGTTTCACCATTGAAATGCCATCAGCCACAACGGATCAGCTCTTTTTTTTACCTGAGCACATTGTGTGTGTGACGACTGATAATTTCAGTTGTTTTCCTCTTCCATTAATCCTCTGGGATTTATGCAGATGCTCTCTGAAAATGATGTGGTAGCAAAAAGTCACCATGGTCCCTCCAAGCCAGCAGCAGAGGTGCTCTTGCCCTTGACCTCCAAAGAACATTTGGAGATGAGTGGTCTCAGAGGCTATGGCATGAGACAATTGCATTTGCAATACATTTATAATCTACTTGTAATAATTTTCAAATAGGATAATATTAAATGACATGCTAAAACTGCAATCACTGCTTATCTTTTTTATTGGCATACTGCACGCCCGCACATACATCTGAAATACACCCAGACCATGATGCCACTTTCCTCTAGAACAATGATTTGGCCTTATTGCTGCTAGAATTGAGGGAGGAGGCTTTAGCCTGACCAAAAGGGAGAAGATCCAGATAAATCCTCTAGGTAGACTGCATGTCTTAATTTTTTTCTAAAGAAGGGATATTAGGGAAATCATCTATGAGCCATAACCATTAACTTTCCCCAGGACATTCAGGTGAAATATTAGGCAACTGTCATCCCTATTGAATGGGATAAGAAGTTTACTTCACCTTGATGCATCCACTTATGTTTGCTTCCTGCTGAAAAAGCTGGGGGTGGAGGGGTGGAGCAGTGATACCTCTCTGCCATGCTACGTGTTCCCCTGGAAAATGGGGCTCTGCTAGTAAACCTTACCCCTATCTTGTTCATTTAGCCAAAATGCCAAGGACAAACATCGGTATAACCATAGCATGAGGTCACTGAAAGAGAAACACATGTCCATGAGATGGACAGTCCTTTGGCTAATTATTTGTCAGATCTTGAAGCTCTCAAATCCTCAGGGTCTGAGGTGCAATAGGAAGGTGGTGCCCTTCTCTTCCCATCTTTCAGCAGGGGATCCATGGGCTTTCTCTGCAAGATTATCCACATGCCATTGTCTGTCCATGCATCAATCACGTGCCATTACCTAGCTGCCACTGGCTGGGTTCCTGTCTCCAGGGACATTGGTGGAAAAGGCCCCAGATGACATCAATGGGTCAGGATTAGATCTTATTATGTAAGAAAAGACTGTGTCTCAATTCTTCTTGTTTCAGGCATTGTCCCTCACTAGACAAACAAGGAAGACAGATATGGATAGTAATTCTCTCTAGATGTCAAAAACTACTTTATCAATTTCTCTAAAACATCTTTTTAGCCAAAGCACACAATCTCTTTAGCTCTCTCTCTCTGTATAGATGTATTTTTGTGTACGTACACACATATAAGTAGCAGAGGATCATATGCTGTCTAAACAAGAGTGTAGTTTGTTTTTGTCAAAAAAAAAAAAAAAATTTGTGTTAAAACCTGTTTGTTTTTTTCCAACCATAATACAGTAAGAGTTAATCTCACCGTTCAAACGTCATCTCTTCCTCCAACTTTCTCCTACACAAATGCAATGTCACCTCCTGAGCCATGCAGGATGGAAGCTCCACATGACCCGGCAATGCCTGCTCGCAGCCAAGAAAGCCAACAGTACCCTGGGCTGCATCAAAAGCAGCGTGACCAGCAGGTCAAGGGAGGTGATTCTGCCCCTCTATTCCTCTCTCGTGAGACCCCATCTGGAGTACTGCATCCAGCTCTGGGGTCCCCAGTACAGGAAAGACATGGACCTGTTGGAGTGAGTCCAGAGGAGGCCACAAAGATGATCAGAAGGCTGGAGCAACTCTCCTATGGAGAGAGGCTGAGAGAGTTGGGGTTTTTCAGCCTGGAGATGAGAAGGCTCTGGGGAGACCTTATAGCACCTTCTAGTACCTAAAAGGGCCTACAAGAAAGCTGGAGAGGGACTGTTTACAAGGGCAGGTAGTGATAGGACAAGGGGGAACGGCCTTAAGCTGAAAGGTTAGATATAAGGAAGAAATTCTTCCCTGTGAGGGTGGTGAGGCACTGGCACAGGTTTCCCAGAGAAGCTGTGGATGCCCCATCCCTGGCAGTGTTCAAGGCCAGGTTGGATGGGGCTTTGGGCAACCTGGTCTAGTGGAGGGTGTCCCTGCCCATGGCAGGGGGGTTGGAACTGGATGGCTCCCTTCCAACCCAAACCATTCCATGATTCTATAATTCTATGATTCTACAACACTGTGACTCTATGATCAGCCATAGCATTACAACACAAGGCTGCAAGGTACAAACCGGCTGTGTGAACGTGGTTGCCTGGAGCAGGAGGAGTTACTGCTTTCTCTGTGGCATCTGTCAGCATCTTGCCATGAGCTTTCATTTTATATTTATGTAAAGGTACTGAGGCACGGCAGGCATTATGCATGATCTTCAGCATAAAAAAGGATCATGCCCTTATCAGTTTTCTACAGTAATTTGCTAAATGTCATTGCTCTTACCCAGGTCTCATTCTGCAAAGCCCTGGCATGCTGCAGTCCTGCTAAAATGCAGTCTGTCTTTCCTCTCACACTCATGGGAGTATGTGCTCTGTCATGAGATCTTCTGAATACTGGATGTTTGATAGGCCAGTTAGCTGCCTGGGTAAATATTTTTGCTTTCTTTTAGTCAATGCTAGAGCCAAAATTTCAACTGAAAATAGCTTGTGGTAAGTATTGTTGTTTTAAAATTAATTTTACAATACATTCTGTTCATGGAATAATTGATTAGTTGTTCCATTCCTGGCTTTTAAGGTGCACTATACAGTATTGCAGAGAAATAACATCTTTACCACTAGAAGTATTCCATTTTAGTCTCATCTATTTTTAGAAGACTATCTGAAACTGTTCATGGAAAAGTAAAACAAAACATTCTAGCTGAAAAACACTGATACATGTCTATTGCTAACAGAGAATTGATTGTCTGATTTAAATGGCTGATTGCAGTGACTATCTACTTTTGCTGCAGCCTAAAGAGATTTTAAATGAAAAAAACAAAATAGTCTCTACCAGCTGGAGATTTAAGGAGAACATTTTAAAACATAAATAAGAGTTTTAAAAATAAATAACAGAAAGGTAAGATCCTAGTTTGGATGGTGAGTTATTTTTGACAGTATTTGATATAAGAGGTCAACATGGATCTTTTTGAAATATGGTTCTTATTACCATTTGGATAGAGTACATTTCCTTTTCTTGATTCAATCATGAAAAAATTCCACTTACAGATAGTCCATACATTAGTGCAGCCTCTTTCACACATTATTACATCATAATAGAGTTGGCTGCACTTGCTTCGAACAGGTCCACTCTACCCATATGGCCTGGCTTTATTATTTCTTGCTCCCATCTGTTTTAAGTTATCTTCTTTGGGCTACGTTTTTCTCAGAGATGTTCTTCAGCTACATGCACACAGGCTGTTTCTGAGAGAATATGTGCACAACAGGGACTTTTACACTCTCACATCTGTGCAATGTTCATTGAAGTCGATGGACCCTACTAATGTAGATTTTGGCTCTGCAGTCTGTGAAATCCCATTTCGTCTGCGCCATCCACATTTGCATTACAAAACCCTAGAGGTCTGTTTTTTAAATCCTTGGTTCACATGAATATTCCTGCTGGAGAACAGTGTCCTCCAAAGAGATGTCTTTCATTTTCATTTTCCTATTCACCTCTTCCCCTCCTCATTTCTCCCTACTGGGTCAGTGAGTACTGACCATATCCTCCACTCTGGAGAAGTAAAGCAACAGTCCTTGCCCTAAGGCTTTTCCATCCTTAGCAGATGGGTCAAAATCCACAGGAGATTTCTACTGACTTCTCCAACCTTTCAGTAAGTCTCAGGATGGGCTGGGAAGCAAATTCAGCTCACAAGACCTTCTCCTACTTTCCATCCTCGCTCCACGCTGACTAGGTGGTCAAAAAAAAAAAGTCACTTCCTTGTTAGGAAGTCCATAATCTTCTCCTTTCTTGTTCTCTCCTGAAACTCGATGTTCCCAACATAGTGATGCCATTTGACATTACTGATCCCTCCTAAACACCTGCTATCAAATGCATCAAATCTTTTCTTGTCAGCTTGCGTAATGCCCCAGGTCTTTGCAGCATCGAGCAAAACTGATACCACACAGCTGTTGTAGAGTCTTATTTTTTGTTTTGCGGACATGTCACTACTCCATACTTTTGCCCTTGAATTTATTTACATTGATCTTCACCTTATACTGGTCAAGCTTAAAATGACATCGGACAAAATCCAGGCGGAGTAGTCTGGAGCACTGGGAGTGGGAATAATACAAAACCATGAATGCTGCCATGACTGCAACTGACCTCAAAGAGGAAGGACAAAGCCAATCTTTCTTTTCCTCGATAGACCCAAAACAATTATTTAATCAAAAGCTTTGATGTTTGGTTCTACTGAAAGTTTCATTTTTTAGGATTTCTTTTTTTTAAGGTGATCACTGGCCTTTGGGCTCATCAAAGAGGAGCCAAAGGATTTTGTAATTCTTGTTAATAGCTGAGCATACTGTGTTTATGAAACCCCTTAGAAAAGAGGGACAGAAGGCAGTGGATCTTAAATAATGGACTAAGTATGAAGGATGAGTTCTCTTTTTCAGAAGGGAAAACTTGTGATAGTACTGAATTTATTGATGAAGTCCTGCATGCACTGAAATTTAAAAAGAAAATAACATAGAGGGAAAAAAAAAAAAAAAAGAAAAGAAAAGCTCTGTGCATAATTGTTTTCATTTGTTCAGAGGTAGGTAACACCATTTACCACAATTTTTAAAATAACTTCTGACTTTTTGTAAGATATATAGATGGCATAAAAGAAAACAGAGCACCATGCTATTAATTTTTAAATTAACCTTTCCTGATATGTTTTGTATTCTGTTAAACTTTCTGTGTCAGTGTGGAAGAATATAAAAATGTGCATGTGTACCTTTCCATTGCATGGAAATAATTTGAAGTACATTTTTAAAAAATTCTGAAAAAGGCTAGAGCTGTGTAGAATGTATTTTTCTTACAAAGAAATTCCAGGAAACTTCCACACGGCATACAACCAGACCACACCAGCCAATGTAGAGCACTGCATATATTCAGCAAAGGTAACATTATGTCACAAAATAAAGTTCCTTCCTAGAATTATAGAACTTTATGTGAAAAAACAAAAAATGCTATATGAACTAGGCAAAAAAGCATATAGTGAGCATAGACCATTAATAAAATTTAACCTATTCTTCAGTATTGAAGAGGACATTAATAATATGAACAATGTATGTTAAAAAATATTTTGAACAACAGTATCTAATGTAACTACAATTATATAGTTACATTATGTTATATATGTATAATATATATAATTATCATATTATATTTTGTTATTGTATCATAATAGTATTTCAATAATATGTTCTTAAAAATATTGAAACAAATATATAAAAATAATTTTCATATAATTTTTCTAATTCTGTATTACTAATTGTTAATTATAATATTTTTACATAGTACATATAAATGTATACTTTAAATATAATATTATTATATATTACATGTAGGAATAAACTGTTTACAGTTTGCAATGCCACATTTCTGGCAATTAACATAAGACTGTGTAAAACTGGTGTATTTAATTTTTTCCTGCTTATTAAAACTCATGGGAACATAAAAGCATCCACTATCAGATTGACTCCACCTGTAATTTTGTAATTTTCATCTAGCTTTTATTAACTTACAGCAGGCTCACATTTTATAAGAATCTTGAAATATTTTTATCCTCCAAAGAAATAAAGTCAGCATGCAAGACACGAATCAGTTACTGCAATCAACAGTTCACCATGTGAACATTTACTGTGACCATTTGTTGCATTGCGTGTTCCAAATATTGCCTTTACAGTTTGCATATCCAAATAAGTATAAAGTATATAATTAAATCACCAGTACGTAATTAAAGAGCACATTTGAGAAGCATTTTTAATTGCAAGATAATTAAATAAATGTAAGTTCCAAAGAATTCCAGTCTGATACACAAAACTTCTGTAGAGCAGATTTCTATTCACAGGAACAGATATTGCAACTTTTAGGGTTGTTTCTGGTCCTGATGAAGACAGGAGAAATAGATTCATCATAAATGCTGGAATAAAATCTGGTCATAAGCAGGTATCAGAATAGTTACTGTTTGGGGGGTTTTGGTGTTTTTTTTTTTTTGTTTGTTTGTTTGTTTTTTTTCTCACCTCTGGAGAACAGTCTTTGCCATACAAGATTCAATTTTGTTAACAACAAAAATAATGTTGATCGGAATTAAAAAAAATAAATAAATTGTTCAGACATTTGAGTTGCAATTTAAAATGGGAATGATTTACTGGGGAAATATTAATTTCAGTATGACTAATAATATGAGTAGCCACTACCACAGCTGTAATTTGCAAATAAGTACACATCCTTACTCTATGAAAAATGTACTTTTTTATAAAAGTGACATTAATTTTTTAACTCTACCAGGTTTTCTTTACAAAATGGGACTCTGTCAATACTTAAATCTCACTTCAGTTGAATTTGCTTTGAACCCAAGGGTAGCACCGTAATGAGAAAGAACATTTTAAAGCTTTAAAACATGGGCTGGACGCTGTACGGAACGTGCCCTTTTAGAGCGACAGTGACATAAGATAGAGGTGCCTTTCAACTGTCTCTCTTTTTTTTTTTTTTTTTTCTTTCTCACCAAGACCATGTCAAATGAGCTAAAAAGAGGTCGGTTGACAATAAGCCTGTGTGTGTCTGAGGTCATTATTTCTGGGCACTGAGGTAACAAATTCTGAGCAGTACAGTTACCTGCGTAAAGAGCAATAAACCAGAGGCGATTCTAATTAGGAGCATTAATAACATGCAATGTGATATTTCTTCACTGTAAATCACGAGGGTTTGGGGTTCTCATCCCCCATTTATATTTTTTTTAAGTTTCAGGACTGTGAACATTGCCAAAAGGAACAGCACATCCCTGTCCCAGTTTGGCTGCCATGACCTGCTGCGTACCTCCCTTAGCCTGGAAAGATGCCCTGGCGTCCAACGGGGCTGAGAACTAGCTCAGCCTTGGTAGAAAAAGCTGCAGATAAGGGAGATGAATCCCACCCCAAAAGATGGGAGCAGCACAGTGAAGTTGACCCAGAGGGTCAGTGGAAAGACACCTCAGTCTCTGGAGGACGATTGACCTGAAATAACTGTTCCACCAGTGAGATGAAGATGTTGGACCTGAGGCCATGAGGCTCCATGAGCCTAAGCACAGGCAAACCTGACTGTCCAGCAAACTTTGATTTCTTACAGAAATGAGCTTGGAAGCACACAGACATATGGACACTGTGCCCAGGCTGAAAACTTTGATCNTTTTAATTTTCTCTTTTTTTTTTTTTTTTTTTTCTCACCAAGACCATGTCAAATGAGCTAAAAAGAGGTCGGTTGACAATAAGCCTGTGTGTGTCTGAGGTCATTATTTCTGGGCACTGAGGTAACAAATTCTGAGCAGTACAGTTACCTGCGTAAAGAGCAATAAACCAGAGGCGATTCTAATTAGGAGCATTAATAACATGCAATGTGATATTTCTTCACTGTAAATCACGAGGGTTTGGGGTTCTCATCCCCCATTTATATTTTTTTTTAAGTTTCAGGACTGTTTGAATGTTGTCAAAAGGAGCAGTGCATCCCTGTCCCCATTTGGCTGCCATGACCTGCTGCGTACCTCCCTTAGCCTGGAAAGATGCCCTGGCGTCCAACGGGGCTGAGAACTAGCTCAGCCTTGGTAGAAAAAGCTGCAGATAAGGGAGATGAATCCCACCCCAAAAGATGGGAGCAGCACAGTGAAGTTGACCCAGAGGGTCAGTGGAAAGACACCTCAGTCTCTGGAGGACGATTGACCTGAAATAACTGTTCCACCAGTGAGATGAAGATGTTGGACCTGAGGCCATGAGGCTCCATGAGCCTAAGCACAGGCAAACCTGACTGTCCAGCAAACTTTGATTTCTTACAGAAATGAGCTTGGAAGCACACAGACATATGGACACTGTGCCCAGGCTGAAAACTTTGATCTAAAATAACACTAGAAGAATATCTCAGGGCAGGAAATACGACATCAGCTGAATTGTTTCCCTGGGCACAGGCAGTATGGGCAGAGGTCCTCTGCAGAGGCTGATGACCATAAAGCTGGTTAGCTGAACCACTGCCCACCTCTTCACATGATGCCCTGCCAGCTTTGAACTCCAGAGCCAATAGCTGCCCTGGCTGAGCAGCTGCTCATAGGGAATTTTCCAAGAGGCCTCTTGTCCCTGAGCTCGTTAGCCCTTCTGGGCTCATTAGCTCCCTTAGGCCCAAAGAGCCAAGCCAGTGACATTTATTGTTTGTTGACAGACCCATCCATTACATGGCCCTTCTGGTAACGGATGAGTTTAAGGAACTCGTGGCATAACATAGCCATGTGTTCACTTGGGGTAGCCAACTAGAGTCGTCTGGGGAATGACACCACGTGTATTGCACAAGAAGGCTGGTGAGCTGAAGGCAGATAAATGGGGTAGTCAGCTATGACACCAAAAGAACAACTCAAGTCCTGACATTGTATTTTTCTATATGAATAGCACCAGAGCATGTGTTCAGGCAGGTGACATCCACAAAAGCAAAACACAAAGCTTCCCTGTCTTTCCAACTGCTAAGACTTTGCCTTCTCTCTGCCTCAAATAGGAATACAGTTCTTTTTGTCTTTACTCTGAGCCCCGTAGGGACCTACTATGATATCTCCTCTACACAGGTGAGCATGGTGGATAGGTTGCAAAGAAATGCAGTAACAACTGGTCCTAAGCTGTGGTGGCAGAATTGAAATTCAATCAGAACAAATGGAACAAAAATTGTCAATGCACAAAAAATGCCATCAGGGTAAAGCAGCTTGGTACACTGTCACTTGCAGCTAGACCATGTATTAAACTACACAGAGCTCCAACTCACTATACAAACTCTCCTTTCCCTATTCAGTATCCCATAACCCCGTACCCACCAGTGTCCTCCTCCTGTGCCAAAGACATCGGCAAGAGCTGAACCTTGGCAGTACTCCACTCCAGAAATCACATGGGACTGGGAGAGGAACAGAAATTGGCTACTGTCCTGGACTGAGAAGAAAGCTCCGAGGTCTGAAGGAGCCAGTTTGGTGCCATTGCTCTTAAATGCAAGAGACAACAGGGTCAGCAGGGGGGACTCGGAGGCAACGTGGAGCAATTATGTTCTGTGAGTTCTGCCCTGCAGAGCTTACTCAGGTGGACAGACTCATTAACAACAATTAACATCCATTTCCAGGCATAGCTTGTAAAAGTACAAGGGTAATCACTGACTCAAAGCTGAAGTAACATTCAAAAGTCACTTTTACTGCACGTCCAAGTCAAACAAACCAGATCTGAGTTTCTGCAGACACTCAGTAGTCTCAAGTGCTGTTTCTGGGCAACAGGGAGGCTGTTTCACAAACAGCCCTGTTACAGCTCCAGCAGGCTGAAACTGTGCTGTATTCAAACCATTTCTGAATGGTGCCTAATTGCATTCTGCCTCCCTGCTTATTTATTATTTTGCATTAGGTGACCCTGTTACCAGTGCAGCTTTGCATGGAGAACATCAAAGGGAGGTTCAGAAGTTGTTGGAGCTTTCTTATCTTGTAGCCAACATGATTTCCTAATCAGTGCACATCTGCCTTGCATTTTGTGAATTTTAGCAAGTTGAAATCATTGTGGCTCAGAAAAGCTTTTCTGGAGCCTGCTTGGTTGGTATACACTCAAATCACTGCTGCTTCCCGCCCTGGACCTCCAAACACTCAAGTACTTGAGTTACTTTGCACATCCAAACAGTCCCATTGACCCAGTGGGAATATCTGAGTGGGTGTCTGCAAGATCCAGACCCTAAATCTGAAGTGAGGTTGAAAAGCATAGGCGAAAAGGGGTCAGAAAGAAGGAAGGACATGATAAAAACACACTAACTAGTGAACAAGCTGGGGCTGTGAAATCAGGTGTTACTATTTAACTTCTCATAATAAAACAATGAGGAAATCCTTGTAGCACAGGTAAGATAACAAACTGAGAAATGACAGAAGGAAATACTAGCTTTTAATCAAGTCACATCATTCTCTCTTGATCACAAAAAGTAATTCATGTTGGAAATTAATCAAAAATGCAACAAGGGAACTATTGTACTTCTTCCTAGCTATGGAAGAAGCATACATGCATTGGGTGATTATGCAAAGAAAAAGATACAGCGACAATAGTAGGACAGTTCCTCAGCACAGGCTGGAACATATTGCTAAATTGATTGACACTGATTTTTAGATGCTGGCTGACACATACCACAGATTAAAAGTGAAACATCACAAAGTTTGGTTGTTGGATGAGGGAGAAGAGTGGCAGCTGAGACAAAGAAGTTTGTACGCATTAGGCTGAAAAGCAGTTTGAGACGATTTGTGTTGTGATATGCTTCTACAGTACCTCTGCATCCTATTACCAAAAAATACTATTAAGCCAGAAAAAGATAGTTAAAAAAAAAAAAATCACTTTTTTGTAAATAGTACTTCTGGAGACCTGCACACTTGGGAGTACCATGGCTCATTCAGGGTTTAAACTGGGTTATGAGGATTAGAGACGCAGCAAAATAAGCCCTTCCATTAACTCGGACAGTCTTCCGCAAGGCACCAGGGTGACTTGCTCTTGACCTGCTGGTCTCAGTTTTGGCTTCTTGCCCTGATTTGAGTAAATGTGATTCACTAATGTTCTACAAAAATACCGTTTCCTGGTTGTTGGGTGATTAACTATTTGTCCTGTTGCAATCCTTTCCACTCCCCCCCGCCCCTTACAGTGCGGCAGTAAGGATGAACTGTAAATTCGCTGGAACACCAGCAAACCCAGCACAAGTCCCCCCTGCTACTTGCACACCCTAAAACCACAATGTGCTCAATTTAAATCGACACCCCACCCCCCCCCACTTCCTCCCTCACCCTCTGCACCGATCTGAATGATTGCCGTAATAGAGGCACTGAGGAGTTAATGACGAGCGAGCGTGGCTTTGGAGGGAGCCTGAGCTTTTGATGTGCCACTGATGTCAGTTTGTGAGTGTTGCTGCAGAGCCCTCGTATATTCGAGAGCTGTGGGGCTGGAGGTGCTGAGCGCACCCAGAGCCGCAGCTCCGGGCATTAACGGGTGCAATCAGGAGCGCAGCTAGTTGGGGATGTAGAAAGCAGCAGCCTTTTAGTGGGAAAAATGCCTGTTTGCCCCAGCCGAAACGCTTTGCAGCAGCTTTCCGATTTTGATAACCCCCTTGGAAAGCATGGGGGGGGGGGGGGGGAATTTGGGGGGACCCGAGCCCACCACCTCCCTTCTCACCCCAACGANTTTGGGGAGACCTGAGCCCATCACCTCTCTTCTCAGCCCAAAGAGTTACTGACATGTTTGTGCATAGAACAAACTGACAGCAATTTTGCAAGTTTTTCTCCCGAGAGGAGCAGTAATCTGTGTGGCTCCATGCTCTGGGGATCACATCTGGATGCCCTGAAGGGCTGAGCATTAAATCTTCGGGAAATCGGGGCTCAGTAGAACCAAGCAAATTCAAATCCTTTTGCTTATTTGTTTCGGAAATGCTTGGAGGACTCCCCGTTAGCGTGGATTCATGACACTACCAGGTTTAGGTGAGAAACTGCCAGTTTCTGTGCATTAACACACATCTTCATAGACTTTATCAACACACCAAAATATTAGCAATTCTCTTGCTATCTCTTCTTTTCTTTCCACTGTCTGACTTTTTTTTTTTAATGCCAGAATTTTGTTTCCAAAGATCATACTGTCATTTAACTATTTAAAACTGCTACATACCCGTGCATACAAATTTCTCTCATGTATTTCCACCGTATCTGAGATATTTCATAATCTTATGCTTCAATTATCAATTACTTTGTTAACACACCGTCTCAGACATGACTGAGGAGCTGAAGGATAACATTTTAAAGTTAGGACACCTGAGTGGGTTTCCCCCCTCCACCCCCCCCCGAGATCTCCTACTGCTTTATGTAAGGTGCTGGGCTACTCACTGTAACTTTTTTACACCTCATTTTTTTTTTTTATCTGTTTTGCAGAGCTCAAATAATTTCCTTCTCAAAATGTTACTGTGCAACTAAATTCATTAGCTTCCTTTTGGGTGCTGAAACACAAACTATTATCACTTATTGAGCTTGGTAATCAAAGATAATTTGAATATAATGTGGCCTCAAAATTAATAGCACTGAAACAAATAAGAATAATAGACTCTAAGGAAAATTACCAAAATAGGAGAACAGCAGGGTCTCTTTAAATGTGTCTTTAAAAATAAATTGCATAGTAATAATCCTATTATTCAAAGGAAAAAAGAGTATCTTTCTATGTTTATTAGATACTCTGGAAAAGCCACAGTCTTTTATAATACTGCTTCTCACAAATCACTTCAGTTTAATGACAAGATACAGTACACTTCATCTCACATTTAAGTAAATATGTTTATTTCATCCTGGAGAGAGATTTTATTTTAACTTCAAGATTATAATTTTTTATAAGCCTGTCACAAAACAACATGAGCACTACCAAATGAAAATACATACCACCCACCCTGGTATGTTTAAAATTTAAGGGTTTTTTCCTCCAGCACAGAAAAATACTTATTTATTCTGACAAAGAAGCAAAGGACAGCAATCAGGGACAGTAAAGTTAACTGCTGCCTGCAGTCATAAACATCTGGTGGCTATTTTAATTGCATTGTGAACTAACCACAAAATCCTCTGCTAGAAGAATAGAAATATTTTCCCTGTGCAATATTGTATTTTAGAATTCCTCTCTTCTGAATCGTCAGGCGTGATTACAGCACAATGAAGTCTGCGTTTTCATGCCTGCACCTTCCTGAAAATGCCGCGTACCCTCGTTATAATTACAGTGTTACTCAAAGATTCGCATACAGTCGAATTATTCAGGTTATTGCTGCAAACACTGACTTAAAGGTAAAGCATAATGCTTACATCATTGTAATATTTTTTGCAAGTAAGTTAGATAGATTAGTATGCCTGTATACAAATACTGCACACGGATAATCACACAAGCGCATATAAAGAAAATACATATATACGCACACAGACATACAGATATTCATACATATTTATGCATATACTTGTATACACAGGATGCATTTAGTAAGTAGTAATACAACCTACCTAAATGTGAATAGAAATTGTTGTTAATAAAATACTTGCATGAGTTGTACAGGGACCTTCTAAATGTCTGTGCTTCCTGGGGAGACCAAGTGACCTCTTTTTTACAGATACCAAGATCAAAGCTCTTGGTTTAGATACTCCAGCTGTCTCTCTCGTTGGCATTTGACATGCAACCCAGTCCATTTAAAATCAGGGGGCATGTAAACATTTTAACCCTTGGCAGCAGCATCTGAGAAAGATGCTAGCAATAAATGGTCATAACTGTCTGGGCCAAATCACATTTGGTGTCCTTCCTTTGAAGTTCACGCAGGCACTGTACCCTATGGTTTTGACAAAGAGCCAAGTCCAAAAAAAGGATGTAGGCTCTCAAAGCTGGCCGGACATGGACTTTGGGATCCAGAGTGGCTCCGCGCAGCTGAATAGTTGCCTCCAAACTTGCCGCAGGCCTCCCTGCCTGACCTTGGAGGGTCTTTGCTTTGGTGTGCTGCCTGCATTGCCCCAGCTCCCACACTCAAGTGCAATTTTTTTTTTGCCTAAGCAGAGTGGCACCTTCATCCCCTTGTGAAACCTCCTTTGGTGGATGTGCACATGGATAGCATGTGCTGACAGGATTAGACCCTACACTTAATACAGTCACCATTTTCTTTTTTTTAAAGTCATTGCCACAGGAGGGTGCCATTTTTCTGTTTAAGCCCCAGTTGGTGAGGTCCCTTGCTCAGATCCGAGTTACTGGTTCAAATGCCTCTTGAGATCCATCATGTCCCAGGAGAGCAGGACATAATGGATGTGAGCCCAGTACAGATGTCCTTGCATGCCTGCACCCTTCCTACCAAAGTCAAGCCAGATCCCTAAGGAGAGGCGAGCAAACAGCATCAAAAAGATCCTATGGGTAAAAGCAGGTCTGGAGAGGACTTCTGGTCTTCACTGCCAAGTTGATTTTTGTCACATTTTTGTAAAAGAGATAGCAATGGAAAACCAGCACCCTTCTTGTCTGCAGCCACACTTTAAAACAAGGGAGTCTCTCTCTTTCTTCCATCTTTGAAGAATTGGTGGTGAAACCCATCCCATTTGACTCCTGAAGCTACCTGCCTCCTACAGCAGGTAGCCCTGATCTGGAGAAACGATGAGCTACACCCTCAGATAAACTACATCTCGTTGGCTTGTGTGTGGCCTGAATGCCATGCTCCCCGTGCAGAGAGCCCTGGCACTTAACCCAGCTTCATTTTAAGTTCATACTTTTGCCCTTAAAATGCCAAAGCGCCCCAGGGCACCTATGCACATGCAAGCTCTGGTGCAAAGGCACTAAGGCTGATGTGACACTGGTTATCAGAGGGGAAGAGCAGACCTGTAGCACAGCTGCCTCATAAGGTGATGCAGAACTTGTTCAACACCACATGATGCTTGCAGGGAAGAGGAGGAAGACACTGCTGACCTGGGTACATCCTTCCCAGAGAGACCCTCATTGCAAGGTGGGGTGCTGCAAAGCCAACTCTGATGGTTATTGCCTGGCAGTGGTGAGCCATGAACATGGATGAGGTGGCAGGAGCTGGTTCTCAGGGGGACACCTGAAAACCTGTTTCCTCCTTGGAGAACAGTTGATGTAGTCAGCTGAAATGGAAGAAATAATCCTGGTGGCAGAACACCAGGAGTTTCCCTTCCCCAACCACAAAATGTTTTCTGCTGCACTCACCCAGGTGCTTGGCTGAGTTTCAGGCATGTCCCCCTCGGTGCTCCTCCTGGTGCCATTTTCCTTCTGGACAGCAACCTCCATGGATGGTTTGTGTCCCCCGTGGCCAGACAGGGAACAGCCCTATTAGGAACCTACCCTGGTGCTGTGATCTCCTGCCTGAGGGCTTCATGGGTAGCAGTGAGGCATCCTCATGAGCATCCCTGTGCCTGAGTCTCACTGTCCATGGGCAAACGTAGCCCACACAGACATTTTAGGGAGCGATCTGTGAGTCCCAGACCAAATAGTGCCAGCTGGTTTGTACCTGGTCTGCTCTCCTTCCTGATCTTACCCTAAGGGATTCATCCGACGTGGAAGTTGCTTCAGCCCCGTGCATGGCTCCCCATGGCATGCTCGCAACTTCTCAAGCTCTGATGGCTCCTCCATTATTAAACTCATGAGTATGCAAAACTACACTCAGAGATGAGTTCATAATATTTAATCCAAATTGACTTCAATTGACTTTCAGCACATTTGAGTATTTAAAGGCAATGGTAGTCACTGTCTATTGCAAATAAAGCTATTAATGGCATTGTAAGGGCTGGAGAATGTGTTTGCATTCAACATTTATTGTCAGCAATTGTGCAAGTATTTTATACCAACAAAGGTCTCAACAAACATGATCTAAGGAGGTCATTGAAAGGGGAAATTATAAAATAATGCTAACCTCTGATTTTTTTTCCCATTATTCTTTCTCATAGAACTGCAGCTATTAAAGTGTCTTGTTGAATATACGTCTTTTAAATAAGTGCCCACTAACTCAAAATTTACTGTGCCTTAATATTCTTTTAAAAGTTATGATTGTACAAGGAGATAAAACAATCTAACTACACCATTTCAGGGTTTAAATAAATAGACTTTGAGCTGCAGTGGCAAGATTTGTTTGTTGTTAACTGGCTGTAATTGTATCAGTGCATTTATTTCCACTTCCAGATGATGTTACAGAAAACCATTGGGGAAGGATTTCTTAACAGTGCAAGTGTAGGTGGAAATATTAAAAGAAACACTATGCTGAAGTTCTGTAATTAATACAGAGTTGACTACAAGTGTTTGTAGTCAAGAAATTGAAGAAATCAGCATAAAATTTTTGAAACTGATGCTGTTCAAGAATTGCTACTAACGAGAAAAGGCTGAAACCTGGATTCCAAGTGTACCAATCCTGCACTTCGCTATCAGTTGCTGATATGAATCACTGGTCACAGCTCTAATTGACTGATTACACAAAAGCACTTTGCAAAATCAAGATTAAGCCTCTGCAATCTATGAGCTGCAGTTCCTAGCAACTGGCTCCAACGGAACTTCAAAGTTTGCACAAAATCACCAAAATTGAATTTGCTGACTTAAAAGCAAAACTCAGGGGATTTGTCCTGTGCATTTACAGAGTCTGAAGGAATAATGAATAGAACTGGAACAGCCAGATGAAACATTAATTGCCAGGGTATAAATTGAGCAGCAGTGTTTAAAAATATATTTTGTGTCTGGCTTTGAGTGAAAAAAGGATTTAGATCAGAATTGGTGTTAAGGTTGGAAGATCAGCTTTTGATTTGCCGATAGCAAAATTCAGATAAATTTCAGGAAAAAATGATAGCACAAATGAGCACGCCTCTGGAATATGATTTCATTGATGGGGCTGTGATCTTGTTTTCCTTTTACCTATTTCAAAACTAATTAAATTAACTGGTAGCACGTCTACCTATTTACACTGTAATCTCAAATCTAATTCTGCAGATGGCCTTGAGACATCTTTTTGTCTGTTGCCTTGAAAACAGGAAGAAAAGCGGAGCCAGAGAGAGGAAAGCATAATAAAAATTCCTGGTAGTAACTAAAGATCTGAATATGAAACTGCTTCGTTGTCACAATTACTTAGAAAGAAGCCATCTCTCTTCCAGTGTGCGCTATGATCTCATGTGGCAAATGGTAGAATATCAGATCAGGAGCACACAATTTATGTAGTAAATTAGTCACATCAAGCATAATAAGATTTTATGTTCTATTTCTGCAGCACTATGCTATCCATTTCATGAAGGCTAGGGTATGTTTTAAAAGACCATCAAAACAACAGGACATTTCAGCAGCCCAAGAACAGAAGATATTATACCATTGCAACCTAATAAATTCTACCAAACTGGTGGGTTCTTGTTGTCATTGTTGTTGTTCTCCTCCTCCTCCTCCTCCTCCTCCTCCTCCTCTCCCTCCTCTCCTCCTTCCT
>VXBL01001075.1:1221187-1391077 GCA_013400195.1 Aramus guarauna
CAGCTTGATAAATGTTGTTATTTCTAACTTTTAAAACCTGGAGCCTGAGAACTACAAATATATTGAGGAGTCTAGGTCCTGTTTAGGAAAGCAGCAGGGATTGAAATGCCTGAGTAAGTGACAGGCACTAAGCACCTTTTTGCTCCTAGGCCTAAAATGTTATTGATACAAGCGATTGCCAGCAGACTTATTCTGGGAAACGATTTATTCAGTTATTCTGAATTGTTACATTTTGTTCTGGTTGTGGATACACCAGTGAAATCAGAAGGGACAGCTTGCCCTTTCCACAATAAACACTAACGTGCTTTGGAAAGCAATAGGGAGAGATGGTGTAGGCTTTATCAAACCTGGGTTTACTTCACATGCATTCCCAAATTCTTTATAAGTTTGCGGACAAATCATCTTATTAGTTTGAGTCTTTATTGTTTAAAGTATAAAAATACTTCCTTTCTCTGCAGTTTTTTGTCTTGTCTGCTCAGCTTTAAAGTTTTCTCTGTGTAAATACAGTGTGAGTAGCATTAACAGGACTCCGGTATTAGACGGCGATTCTAACACTACTGCAGTAGTAACTGTAGCCAGCTCACGTTAAATCACCATGTATTTGATGTAGCAGTGACAGTTTCAGTGGAATTAGGTTAGAGAGAAATTTATCCAAGAGTCTTTAGCAGTGATTTAGACATGAATGCCCTTTTTATGTAAAGCGATAGTTGGAAGGATTAAGATTGGGAGGTTAATCTTTCCTAACGGCTAACTCATTGTTTTCTCACAATTCCAAAATTCTTTGGTAAGAGACATGGTCTGGACAGCTCACCATTAGCAATTTTGGAATGGAAAGTTAACCGCAAAAGAGTCAGAGCTGGATATCTTGCAAAACTCGCTCAAATACTGATTTCCTTCTGAATCTTTCTTCTAAAGATGCCAGACACATTCCTATCCATGTCCAACAACTCTGTTTTCTGAAACAGGAACGCTTACACATACACATATCCGTGCAGAGACACACACGCGCTCAAAAGAGACAATTTAACGTTTCTGCCAAAGAACACGTACGCTGGAAAATATATTGATTAAATAACTTGTTTTCTTATCATATGCTAAGAAAGCTTACTCTTTGTAAGAAAGGTGCTGCTCATAGGGGAGGCTAATATCAAAGCTAATATTAATTAATTAGAGATCTTTAATGATTTTTTTTCCTTTGGTTTCTGAAATGGGAAGCCATTCCAATAAATATTTGGGACAGAAAGGAATTGTGCTGCTAGTTCTTCCCAGGAGGAGAAAGATTTTCTATCAAAGAACTGGTGGAAAGCGAAGAGGAAAGGTACCATGAATACTTTTTGACTTAACCCCAATGTCTGGAATTTAAAACGAGACCTCTTGGGTGCTATGCTAATACATACCCAGTATAAATCCCCTTCCAACCTCCGCTGCTAAATTTTGTCCTCAAATCCCGCTATGTAACAAGTTAACGAAAGCTTCTTGTTTCCAGCAGGTTTCTCCTTGGTCTGTCTGAAACAAGTCTGCAGTTCAGCTTTGCGTCTGTCGGACACCCTCTCGGTCTACGTTTGCCCGGGGCACTTTCGTTACCATCTTGCTATTTCGGTGGTTGCATGGCTGTGGACTCAAAGCGAGCCAGCTCGTGCCAGAGACAACCTTCCTCCATGAGGATTCGAGTGTATTTACTAGAGGCAAATGTAGAGAAGTCTGGGGTTTTTTGGCTATCGCTTGCATACCTCAAGGGTCTGATGACTTCAGGGCAGCTTGTGCTCAGGGGTGACCGGGAATAGAGGACGCTGCTCACGCTGTCACATAATCGGTTCAAAACATATGCGGGATACATTTAGGGACAGGATTTATGAGACAGCCTTGTATTAGGCAAAATCTGCTCCCAGGGCGATATCCGAGTGGTACATGTATGGAAATGGAGCAATGCTAGGCCAGCGAAGAGATTTTGGAAAACCGCCAGGGTACACAGTTGTGGGATGACATTTCTCAGTCACGCCCCGAATTCTCATATTCTTCCATCCTGTTAGAAGTGAAAGTCTTGTTACTTGGAAATTGTTAGTTATGCTTCCAGTTCCTAAACAATTATTAAAGACGGATAGCTCAGGTTATTTATGGCACAGCTGCAATCAGAAAAAAGTGGCTGTAAAAGTGCCATTGCGGATATCTGGTTCATGAGCAGCTTTCTTCGCTCTGTTTACAGATCATGGGAGTTGTCAGGCTCACAAAATCAGCCAGGGAGCTGAGATTTAAATGGGGTCATTTCTGGCTCAATAATCATTAGCAGTACTGAACTTTCTGCAAGATAAAGAGTCCTCCATCTAGGCACAGATTTATATCGGCAGGATCAGAGCCTCCAGCACATAAATTCTTTCAAGGCCAGTACTGCCTACATTTATGTTTTTAAACTATCTCACTGAAAAGGGCCTCAGAGACATATTATATCAGAATTAAATGTTATTTTTAAATCAATGTGTTCCTGAATCCGTTACTCAGTTTTAGCCAACCCCAGGCATTACTGTTGATAGAAAAACAATAATTTAATTGTACAGGCTAATTCATTCTGGACACCTTCAGATGAGGCAGTGACCTGATGTCCTCTGAGACTGGTGGAGAGACAGATAAAATACAGGAGAGAAAAATCTTTGAAGCTTTGACTAGGAAGTCTAAATTCAGGGGAAAATATTCTGTGCCATACAAATTTGGTTATTGTAAGTTTGGGACTGAACTGTATCATTATTTTTTATAGTGCTATAAAAGAAAAACTCTTTTTAACGAATCCAGTTCTAGCTGTCCCTTTTGGGTTGTCAAGTCCAAGCATGCTGTGCACAGGATATAATTAGCCTGATGCACAAGCTAGTGAAATAAATGGACTTTTAATGATGCTCAGGGTGCTCAAAGAAAAGAGTAGCCAATGGAAGAAAAAAAAAAAAAAAGAAGAAAAAAGCATTAGAACTGGAAGTCAAATAAAACCACTTCTTGCAAATGACTTTTTGGCTTATTTTCTCATTTTGTCTCTGGATGTTTCTTCTTGTCCTTTATTTTTTTTTTCCCTTTGATTGAGTTATTCTTCACAGCTTCTAGGGAGGCAAACCTGGTGCAGGCACAAACTTCCCTGACTGCCTGATCTTCCGACCCTGTCCCAAACATCTGCCACTTCCTATGTTCCCTCACAAGAAACAGCCTTGCCTGCTCTCCCCTGGCCCACCACCACGCACCCCAGGCTGTCTGGTGAGGATGCCCCTGGGCCAAGCAGGCTGCAGGCTGAGCAGGCTGAGCCTTAGCAGAAATGGGGGGTCAGGAGACCTCTGATCTGCCCCCTCTTCATTGTGAAGGAACGTCATTCAATTTTCTGTCTCTCTTTTTTCTTGGAAGTGGAAAAAGTCTTCTGCATCCCACTGACCTCTGCTTCTGGCTCTTCCTCTTCAAGAAACAGCAAGTTCAAGCTTCAAGAGCCCTTTGGTTAAGAGCTGTCATTTTAAGAGGAACTTGTCTGGCTTTAAATTACTTCAGTTCTTAAGTGCATATAATTTGTAAAGAGCACAAATCTCATGCTAACTATACACATCCTGTGGATGCTGATATTGAAAGGCCATCCTTCTTCCACAATGTACTGAAAAAGGGAAATGAATCACAAAACACAAGCCTCCATGAGCTGGACAGAGTGCAAGTGTCTCTCTATCTTGGTTCACAGAAACTTTTGGCTCTGAGACCTAGATCCATTTGAACTGGTGGCAACCTTCCCACTGCCTCCAGTGGCACTGAATTTGCCCCTTAGACATTTATATTGTTAAATGGAATTCATAGTCCCTGGGTGAGCCAGGAGAAGGGTCCTCTCCAGCCCACAGGGTCATAGGGTCTGACTCCCACAGACTCAAACATGCAAAACACCACCATCAAAAGCTCATAAACAGCGGCAAAGGCTGGAGGTTGAAAGAAATGTCTGCATGCTTCACAGAAATCCAAAAACAGTTGTGCAACTGAAAACACATTAAAGCATGAGTCAGCCTCATGCTGACGGAAAACACGTCCCATGGTGGACAGATACAGTGGATAGGTGGACCACATGGACCACTGCCATCCTAAAGTGTTGCTATTTTAGGTCTCTTATAATGTATTATTTGCAACAAAACCCTTTCAAACCAAATTTTGTGCCATGAAATGGAGTGCAACTTCCCTGTAGGTTGGGTTTCTGCCCTGGATCTCATTATTTCTCCTGTTACACTCTCAGTTTTCCACATTCCTTTTCTATAACTCTGCTCCCATTTTTCTTAACACTGCCCTTTTTTGCCTCCTCCTCCCTGCTCATGCCTCCTTAATCCCAATGCTTGCAGTTGCTCTATTGTTACTTTTCCATCAGTCAGGATCCTTCCGTCCAGTTAAATAAGTTATTTATGCAGGTCTGTTTACGTATTGGCTTTCTTCTCACCTGATCCCACACTCCATGCTTTCTTCGACTCTGTGCCAGTATTGGTGCTTCATTATTTGTGATTTTATTAACTGGTATGGTATGTGCCTATATTTTTGCTAGGTTTTTTCCAGTTCAATCACTATCCTCACCTACCTGGTTTGATGAACTCTTCCTTTGCTTTTCTAAGGAGCTTCTTTGTTAAATGGTCTTTTCCTTAATGCATTTATGGAAAATCCAGCCTAGTGGAAGCTCAGCTGTTAAAGATCTTATTTGGGAAGAGCTGGAATAGTGAAGGTGAGTCAAGCCACTGAAGCAAGATTGCTTTATAGGCAGTATTTGGCTGGTCACCTTCTACTAACAGGTGAAGTCAACATCCCGTTGCTCACCCCGTCACACAACAGTAAACATCATGCAGCTTGTGACAACTTCTACAGCAGTCAGTATGTGGGAGAAATACAATTTCAGCTCTAAAATTTTACACACTGGTGTTATGAACTGTGAAACTATGGCAGCTTTCCATCTGGAAACAGCTGGACTTGCATGTGGATGAAGTAGGTAAGCCCTGTATTTTACATCTATACTTGTCTTATCTACCATAGGTAAGGTTTTCTGGAAAACGGATCAGTCACTGTATTAATACACAAAAGCATGTTGCTATCCTCACAATAAGTGTCATAGAAAGTCATGAAATTATGACACATATCCCATGATCCATTTGCATATAGATTTTCAAACCCAGCTTGGCATGTTTTCTTGGAAAATGTGAGTTTTTTAGGTGAACGAGCCATTTAGTTGTTAAAATATTGCCTTTTTGCAGAGCATGATTGAATGTGTCTTGGATGCCAATCAGCTCGCTCAGTGAAGAGAAAGAACAGACAAAACTCCTGGAGTGTTAAAAAGCTCCTTAGCTGCTATCCACCTTCCTGCTTTCCTTAAGCAGCCAGTCTGGTGCAGACCTGGTTTTTCTCTCCTTGCAAAAACACTTGGGCACGTGCAGAGCAAGGCCTGAGCAAAGCAGCTTCCAGCAGAAGCAAGTCACTTCTTACCTAAGAGCACAACTAAACTTGGTGGAGACAGAAATGAAAAATGAAAGGTTAATATTTTGGCTCCAAGGCCCTTCTGGCAGACTTATCTCTGGATGAGTTAAGAAAAGCTTTCAGGGCAGATCCCAGAGCCAAACATTTCTGAAGTGACTAGCAGTTTTGAGAAACTCAGTTGTGCCATGCCCAGCTTGAGAAAGAGTTATCTGAAAACTCACCTTGTAATAAATCAGGCCCTTTTGCAGGCATGGAAGGAGATAACTCAGTCCCCCACCTCCAGTAACTCCCTATACATAAAAGCATTGAGCAAATTCTTCTTCAAGGTGCCTCCATTTCTTCCCAGTAAGACATCTCTGCAAGATGATTCTCATTTCAACGTGAACATCTGGACCACATAAGCATTTGTGATATTTTCGTATTCCTGTTATTGAGGTTTAATTGCTTTCAGCAATTAGAAATCTTTCTCTGTATGACATACGTAGTAACATTAATAATGATATCATTATTAGCAGAAATAATTTATGTTATGGTAATGTCTAGGCACTGCAAGGACCAAGTGTCTTCATGAAAAATCTCTGTGAAATAGAGAAGCAAGGAGACAATAACAAGGTAGGCATTAGTCTACATGTGGATGGATCAGCAAAAGGTGCGGGAGGAGGTAACAGTAAACCAAACCTGCTCAGCACTGGAAGCTGCTGTGTAGCTTACCAACCAAACTGTTAACCATTTCGTACTGTCCATAGGCATCGTGGCCGCAGGGAACTAGGGAATCTTATACCACTTCGCTTTGCAGCAAGGAAAGGGTGAGGTTCCAGCAGTGAAGGACTCCCGGTGGAAAATTGATAGAAGTTTTTTCACTTATTTCAACTGCACTGAGATTTCTCACAAGTGAGATGTCAGCCTGCCTCTTCAGAAAGGTCTGATAAATCACAGGGGTGAGGACACAGCATGCTTGAACCTGCGTTCATCAGTCAGACCTCAAAGTTGGCTGTGTGCGGAAAAAAACAATTCTCCCCTCCCTGTAGGACAAATGAGGAGTTCCCCACTGAAATTGTGGGGTAAGAATAGTATAACTGAAGAGAAAGTCTGTCTCCAAAAATCAGCCTTTTAAGGCTGTATTCTGATTTTATATACACTAGCTTGGATCTAGGATGTGTTTAGAAGAAACACTTCACTGCTTAAAATTTGCACTTAAATGTGAAGGCAGATCTTAGTAGTATGGGGGATAAAATCAACAAAGCAAATTAAATTTCCCTGAAATGCTGCTCTGAGTTCAGACTTGCAAAGAGACAGAGCTCAGATTCCAATGGTAAAAAACCCAGGGAACCCTGCTGCACCACCACTTCTCCAAGCACAATTGTCCAGAGGTGTCCAGCACACAGATGTGCAAGACGCACACCTCTTCAAACCTGTGATCTGCCCAGAATTGTACGAGCTAATTATCTTTCTTTCACTGAAGAACATTCCTTCCAGCTCCTCAGGACAGGGATAACTGCATTTGTCGATTAAGGCAAAAGCTTCGATTATTGATCCTTTGTGGAGGGATCAGGGCAATAGCAATTTATCTGTTGCAGCAACACACAAGCTCCAGACTCCAAGTTGGCTGCCGCCCACTTCTACTCCACTCTTGACATTCAGCCTGGTTGGGCCTTTTTTTCACCCCCAGACATTGGCAGCAGAGCAATGGAAAACAGAACACATTCAACATGTAAGAGTGTTTACTCTTGTCATGACACAATTTGGGATTTTCCATTTAAGCTTGAAAAACAAACCCTAAACAGAATTTATTAGGAAAATAGTAGCTATGAGGTAAACTTATGTCAACGAATGCCGAGAGGTCAAACAGACGATGCATGATATTTTGGTTGAATATTCTGTGTGTTCCTAGAAGCAGCGCAAAAGCTGTCTCACAAACTATTTGCTGGAGTGTTATAGTGACTGTGGAATAGGGAAAGTCCAGAAAGTTCCTGAAAGAAAAGCCTTATTCTGCTTTGTTGTAACAGAGGTCTTTTCTTCATACGCCAAACCCAAGCGGTCCAGATGCCAAGGCTGGGGAATGGCAGGGGATGCCAACATCGGCGCGGCTACGCTGCCAGCAGAAGCAGGATAGGCTGGTGCCATGGACATCCCCGCTCCAGCCTGGGTGGAGACAACTCTGACTTTCCCCATGCTTCTCCCAAATTAAGCAGTCATAATTCCTCCGGAAAACAGTCCTAACCACCAAAGTGAGAGATTCACAGCCATTTGTGGTGAAAGTGCTCTGCTCTCATTAACAGAGGCAGAAATCTGCTCAGCCAGCAAGAGGGGAAGCAAGACTAATGATGAAAGCTGAGGATGAGGAAGAGGAGGGTAACCATCCCTGCTACAAGTAAGGTCATAAGTTGTCCTCAACAGTCATGGACCTCTATCATGCATCTCACTCATTTTTATCATACTCATTTTTACTCTTGCCTTGTTTTTAACACCAGGAGTTGTGCTTTTAAGAAGAATTTCATGTGATATGGGATTCATAATGAATATCACTAATTAGACCATTTATTTAGGCAGCAGCTGGAGGCTGGGTAAATCCTATGTTGTCAGAGCTCCTACATTCCTGGGTTACTAGCTGTCTACCAAAATCTTGCCCTTGTCCATCTTCAGGATGCCTTGGCATCACCTGAATAAAAATATTGAATACAGAAAATATCACAGGTAACAATAGTTTTTAACAGTTACTCTGGTTTAACATATTCCAGTAACTCTGCAAAATTAACATTTATACATGTTATGTCCCCTTTCTTCCTGTTCTACTTATTGTTTCAGTGTTAATAACGCCATTTCCGGGTGTGCATTTCCAGAAATTATTCTCTCTGGTTTACACTGCAGCACACCGTGTTTGCAGATGGCAACTAAAATGTGCTGAGATTATGAGAAGGGGATTAGAAGAAAGCTACCAATTGAGAAAAACAGGGCAAGTTATCATCACTAGAGCACCCCAAGAAGTAACTCCTAAATGTTGTGTAGAACTATCTTGCAGAGAGGCAATATACTCCAAAATGCCCTCTCCTCTCAGTAAACAGGGAAAAGTCATATACACACGTGCTATTGATAGACTATGGTTTGAAACCTGGTGATTCAGCAGAACTCACATACCACAACTAGGTGTGCTAGTTTTCATGGCTGTGATAACCACAGTGTAATGTGCATATACCAACAGGTTGCTTGTAAGCTGCAAATACTACATAACACTGCGGTGTCCACAGGGGGCCCTGGAAGATGCCATGGCAGAATTCAAAATTTTTCTGCATATTTTTCATAGGAGCTCCAAATTCCTACACTTTATGAGACAATTTACAATGCTGGAAAACTGGAAAATAAGTAATACCACAGAGAAGGAGAAAGGTGGAAAAGATAAGTTTTGGATGATGGGAAAAATTTCCAGATGCATCTGTGTGACTCGGAGGGTAAAACCACAACTATACCAGCACGTTTCCATGGACAAGGCCTCAAACAGGAGAAGACCTGCTGTACAGACCATGGGCCACATCACGATGGTTGACTGTGGAATGTGTGACAGCTAACCCCAACTGCTTTGATCTACCTCACAACCTATCGTGGGTAAGAGCAAGCATTTACCCACAGTTAGTGAGGTGAAATAAAGCCATCCCCTGGCTCACTCTGCGATGACTTGTTTGTGCAGCCATGCCGTAAATCTCAAGTCACAAAACTCAAGTAACTTTGAAAAATAGGAGTTTGGGTAATTCATGATCAATTTTTTGCTATAACTCCAAAGCTTACCCCCTAAATATTTTGATTTGTACTGTCCACTGCATTTCCAACAACAACCTTTCTGCCAGGCATCTAATTCACACTGAAACCTGGCAGGGGATGACCACTGCTCTGAGCAGATGTCCTGGGCCAAGCTTCCACTCCGATCAGTTGGGATGTAAGGGTCCAGCCAGCTTCCCCTTATATCCCAGTGGCTGGAGGATAACCTTTTACAAGAGGAAAAAGGATAAATACCAGGCACTGGTGATGTTTTACACATATGTATAGATTGAGCTGTAAGGATCTCCATGCTTTGTATGAGCATGGAATCGAGATGCTTTAGTCACTGGGCTATCACTGCCCCAAGTTTCGGGAGGTGCAAGATTGAAAACACAAACCCATATTTAGCCTTTCCTTGGGGTTAATTAGAGTGGTTCCCCTTATGTTGACTGGTCCACACTCTTTCGTAAGTGATCTGTGAAGTATATAAGCCACAGCTCCAACTCACAGGTCTGGATCACTCTCTAGTAGCTAAGAATCTAAGGCAGGTTCTTAGGTGACTGACCTTTTCCCATCTGAATCCTTCATTAGTTCTCACTCTGAGCCTTCAAAGATGCCTAAAAATGTGATAATTATACTCAGGGAAAATCTTATTCCTTCCCTGTGAAGAGCCACATCCACACCTCTGCAACAGCAGCACATCTTTCTTGCACAGATTAGGTGCTTGGGTGAGGCATCCATCAGTGGTGCAATTTGGGATCTAGATCTTAGGCATTTGCCAGGAGGATTCAATTTTAAGTACAGAGAATTTAGAGCTTTAAAATATCCATTTTGAACCACTAGAACCAGCCACTGCTGACATGGTGTAGCATGGAGCTGTAGAACTGAGATGAATGGGATAGCAGAACCTGGTCCTCTCCGACATGGGGAAACAGAGAGCTTCCAGCAGAGCCCAAATCCTGCCTAGGGCATCGTGGCCAGAGCTGGCCGGTGTGTGGGGGCATTCCTAACACAATCCCACAACGAATCCCAACAAAAAGACAAATGGAGGTCAACGCACTTCCCCACTCTGTTGTTCTTTGATGCTAGCCCCCCTCCATTCACCCACACAACCCCTTGATGTAAATGGGTCAAGACTCACTCTCCGTATGGGGCAGTGCATGCTATTTTTAATTTTTGAAAGTTAAACCAGCTCTGAAGCTGGATTAGTGATGGCAGATCCCCCTAAACTATAGGCACGTAAACTGAGGGTGGACAGCTGCTCCGACGTTCCTGGCTGGGAATCCAACCCTTAAACACACTAGATGCACATAAATGGCTTCTTGGCTGCCCCATTTATGCCCATCTGTTACAATGGCACACTGCCTGCTTAGAAGTTGGTCAGATCTTTGCCCTTGGGTAATATACCAGGCAATGATGGATATATAAGGACAGCCTGCATGCAGTGGCAAGAGATCTCTTCCTCAGGAAGTGCCTTCTGCTTTGCCTGGACCTTGCTGTTTGGTGTGGTGGTACATCCTTGCACTCCAGGCACACCTGTTCCACTACTGGTCTCCTAATAAGTAAGCAAGCTGAGGAGAAGAAAAGGAGTCTGTGGACCTCATGGAAAGTTCTGGCTGTCAACAATGAGCCAGGTTGTATTACAGAGCATTCCCGAAATACATGCGGTCACCAATGGGGACATTGACATGACAGTTCCACCCACTGCCATTCTGCATAACAGGCAACAGGACCAAGGGACAAATCAAATTTCAAAGGATTGCATGCATCTGAGCCCAAGATACCACTTGTACATTTGCCTCAAGAAGAGAGCCAAGGGACACAACCCCTCCTGGTCTTTAGCAGGGTACATGATGCCCTTTCACATGGAGCACGATGACATGAATAACCATGTCAGGTGAGAAGCGGGGATTTTCTTGTGTCACTTTAAGATACGTCCATTTCCCTTTGCATAAAGTGGGACAACACCCTTAAAGAGAAGACTGCAAATTTTATGGGCTTCTCTTTCACCTCACCCCAAAGATTTTTTGCCAGAACCAAAGATCTTGAGTCTGTAGGACATGTAAAATTTGGCGTGATGCAGAAAAGGGCATGCACTGATCTGCTTTTGTGTTTGCAGCAACGCTTAGAGACCTCAGCTGAGATTGAAGCCTTAGTCACTCATCAGGACAGCTTCTGTCCTGGCAAGCATAAACTATATGCACATAATATGGAAGAAGGAAAAAAAAAGTATTATCCTGCAACTAACTACCAAGAATTGCATAAAATTACTTATCTGTGCTCACAAAGGAAAGTTTTATTTTAACAAAGCCCCTACAAATCCCTCACTCACACTTTATCTATGAGATAAATCGTCCTATGTTAGAATTGTCTCAAATATATTTGCACTAGTGCAGGTTGGTAACAGTGCCTCTTTTGCTATCTGTCTCTCTAAACCTTTTCCATCACCTCATGATTCTGCTTCAAGTTGATTTATTTAGTTCAGCAAAAGCTTAAAGAAAATAAAATTGGTTTGATGTCACCTTGGAAGCTGTTGTTAGGGGAACAATCCCCCAAGATCCAGGATCTTGACTCAGGAGCACAGGAGCATGCTTGATTCAGTGCATGGTGCCAGTGAGGATGCTACAACTCTCTCACCCTACTCTACTCTCCCAGTAAATCTGCACTTTTTTCTACACCATCTGCAAAGCAGCTTCCAAACCCTGTGTGAGCTCTGGTGCCCAAATGAGTGCAGCGGGTCAGTGCACCAGCGCAAGCGCACTCCGGCTCCACCATCTCGTGGAAAGGCGGTTGGCAGCCCTTCAGAGGCCATTCTTGCATGATGATACACATGTCCCCAAGCGTAGGTCTTGGAAGGGTAACTGCACGTCTAGATCCCACTGAAATCCTATAGTCTCCTTGTCCCCCAGGTCTACATATAAATTGAGAATAACAGGAAATCTCTAGCTTAGAAGAGTGCTATGAAGCACTTAGATAGTGATGTAATTACGGCTATTTATGTACTTCAGGTGGATGGATCTGACGTATTACCCGCGATGGCCCTCTTACTGTCCAAACCAGCCTCTAGCGTGTGTACATTTCACTGCAACACGCTGGCCCATATCCCATTGCTAACAGCTATTTAGAGTGCGCTTTGAGGCTTTCTGGTGAAACCTCTATCGGTCAGTCACCAGGATGAGATAACATTTTAATGAAAGTCCACAGTTTTCTCACCACCACCAGGGAGAAGCCCTTGGTGTGAACTCCTGTCTCTGGGAGTGAGGTGCAGCATGTTGTCCCACCGACCTCTAAGCCTGGCTCAGCCCCAGAAGTCAGGAGTGGACAATGTATGCAGTTTCTGACTGTAGGCCATTTCTCTCACTCTAATTAAGTCTGACAAGTCCAGTTTCTCCTTACACATTGAGCTCACATGTTCCCATATGAGAAAATTTTATTCTAGCTGCCATTGTATAATCAGAAGTATTACAGGTTTTGTTCTTTCTTGCCAGACAGTGTTTTTTCTCTAATTGGATCCATAAGAATACCCTTACTTCTGAGATGAGACAGACTTTTGCCAAGACTAATGTCTGCAGAGGGGAGCTAACCTTATTTATACCTTACAAAGTCATGCTTTTAATCCAGAAAAAGGATTTTATCATTGTTATTTGGATGAGTGATATGGGGTGGAAGCCACTTAAGTGACCCAATAACCAGTGGCATAAACTCTTCTTCCTAGAAAATCTTCCTTTGGTCTTGTGTCTGCTGGCTGCATTTTGCAAAATGCCCATCCTAACACACGTCCTGCAAACAGCAGTTGGTGTGCACCTTGCTGGTGAAAAAGCTAGATAAATGCAGTCTGGCAGGATTTAGCTCCAGGTGAGATGCGTCTGTGTCCAGCATGTTCAAAGTTTAGCTGGATGTGCACAGGGTCCACTTGGTATATTTATATATACATACATGTGGGTATCCCGCAAACCATCCCTAACTTCTGCCAAACATGCGCCAGGTAGTTTACGACAGAACTGTCCCAGCGTTCCACTCTTCCATTGTCCTTAGGCACAAGAAATGTTCATGTAAAGGACCCCTCCTTCCCTGTGATGGTACCTCTCTGTATGTCTGGACTACGGTGAAACTTGTACTGTGAAGTGAAAAACTAGGTGTTCACACATCTGAACACCTGAAAGTCCAAGTCCCCATGCAAATCATGTCCCGAGACTTCAGTAGCACACACAGACAGCAGCTGAGCCAGGGCTGAACAATCTCAGTTTTGCACTTAGGACCACAGGGAGTTTCCTATTCATTTTGTGGAGCTAGGTCAAGAGCACAGATACTTCTTTTTCAAAATGCGTCCTACTTATTAAATTATATTTCTGTTGGCAACTGAGGGCCTTTGACCTCTCTGAGTGGCATGTTCTTTCCAGAAGAATGTTTATATGTAGGCTGTCTAGTTCATTACCTCACAAAGGATCACTTCTTTGTTACTTGAGCACGGTTAAAAATGAAAACACAAAGGAAACCGGTCCTTTTGGGGCAGGAAATCGTGGACGTGGGCTTCAGCTGTAAGTGAAGTCACTGAACTCCTGCTTCTTATGGTGGCATGTGATATGAAAGGCACGGTACAAAGCCGCAACGTGATGTTGACAGGTAATTGGTAGGGTTGGAATCACTCCTGAACCATAGACCCAGAGAATTAAGGCCTAACGACTGCCAGTGTTGTCTGAACCATTTCTTAAAGATTTAAATGCCAAAGAGATCTAGCAATGATTTTTGAGCTAATGTAGGTTTGAGAAACTCTATCCTACAGAATACTTGAATGCAGCTATGCTACAATTCAGGCTGACTATAGGAACGATGCAGAAGGAAGGGGGAAAGCACAGGGATATGTCCAGGATGTCTGCCTTACACAATACCTTCCAGAAGAAAGGCCAAGATTTCTAACTTCTTGGACGTACTCACCCAAAAACTTGCCAAAGCTTTTCATTCTCTGTGCTGTGAACAGGAATAAGGTAATGGTAACGGGAGGCGAAATTCAATTAGGTGGAACAAAAGGGACCTTTTATGGATTTTCCATCATAAATCCTTTACTCGGATTTTTTTTTTGGGGGTGGTGGTGGGGGAATCATACTGTATAAAGAAATGAGGCATAACATATAAACCAGTAATGGTGATTAAATAAACATAAATCAGTACTTAGTGAAAAGTTGATGCAAATGCAATAGCAGCACAATATGTCATTGTCCTTTTGCCAGGAAGACTGCTTAGAAGTAATGGGTGAAAAACTGCTCTTATTTAGGCATCATCTAGGTACCAGATGGATGCCAAATGGCATTTGGGATTTTAAATCACAGTCTAAGTTTAATGCACTAAGTTCAATGAATCTCAAGCAAGGGACCACTTTCATTCCTTAGACCCTCCACACTTAATTCATGCTGACTTCCATATTTTCCTGACCCAATATGATGAGGAATTACAAGGCATAAATCTGGGCTTTGCCCTACTGATGTCAGGGCAGCTGCTGCAAATTTAGACCCTAACTAGCCTCTTCATTACATTATTTTGAATTTTTCCCTGGCGTATCTCAAAACCCTTTATTGGTATAAATATTGTCACACTGATGTTTGTATGCCACTGTATAAGTCATTGATGCACCTACATCACAAGAACTGTCTCCTCCCACCCTCAAAACACGCAAATAGTAAAATGAGGGAAGTGCCCATGCAGGATCTCTGTTTTCCCTCATTTCCTCATCCTTGTGTCATAGGTCCAGGGAGAACAGGGTTGTGATCCCACCAATGACTTCTGGCAGGTGACCCAAATTTATCTGGTAGTGTTGCCAAAGGCAATGTGGGATGCCTAGGGGCTTTGGGGCTGCTGGTAGTGGCAAGTTTTCTGCCCTCCCCCTGAATAGTCCCCAACTGGACCAAGGAGGATGAGTCTATTGCCTCCTATGTCCCACCAGCCAGTTCTACATTCCTCCAAGGGCAGTGACTCTTCTCCAAGAAAACTTTGTCAGTTATGGTCTCCATGCCACCCTCTGGAGCCTTCATGGTCTTTGGGATATAGGTCTTCCACTTCAGCCCCAGTCAAAAAAATGGTTCACTGCTCAGCACCTTTTGCACAGGGTTTGCCAGATGCCCTGGCACAGAGGATAAAATGAATACTGGATATGTTTCTTCAGATGATGGATATGCCAGAGCCATGGCCCTCAAGGAGCATGCTGGAGTAGGGGTGGTGGTCCAGGTTATGGAGGGGTTCAGCAATGGTGAGGGTGACAGTGTCAGCTCTGTCACCATCATCTGCTCCTTTGCAAGTTTTGCAGAGATGGGTAGAACTAGAGCTTACAGGTATATCCCAGTGTCATTGGCACCTAATGAAACATTAAACAGTGCGGTCAGGAAGAGCTGTTTGCATGGTTAGTTAACCATGGTGATCAGACCCTGAGAACACTCTATGTCATAGGGTTGACCTGTCTTCAGTGATCTTCTAGTTTTCCTCTGGGAGAGCAGTTATCCGCAGGAAAGCAGAAGACATCTGGAGCTCAATAAGGGAGAACCCAGGTCAGTGCTAGGCGGATACAGGCACTAGATCGTGGGAATGAAGTGCTCAGAGCCTTTGGCTCCATCTACACCAGCAGATAAATTGACCCAAGGAGCACTCTTGGTCAGTGCAACTCCGTTGGTTTTGCTGTGCATTGCTAGAATAGCCACTGTCATGGTTTTGTCCAGGGCTGGCTAGCATCGCTGCAGAAAATTTCTGCACAGAGGTCAGGATTCAGAAGTTCCCAGTGAGCAGCTTTATGATAGCCACCACTTGGGAGACTTCGAGGCAATGACTGGGATCATTTGGTACAGACAAGTCTCAACACCAGACGCAGATCAAACACATGCTTAATTCACCAGTATATAAATAGAGCTTAAGGCCAGAAAGGACCATTTTGAGCAAGAACAGAATGGCTGCATTTTGTTATGCCAACTTAAAAGAGGGTATCCCAAGGTCAGAAGAGTATATGTGACTGTCTTCAGTTAACAGCGGTGTCACACAAGGTCCCATAAAAACTGCATCTTGGATGGAAACACAAAGGTGCATACCTGTCCCAGATACAGCAGCATCAGACTCCTCCCTGCTTAAAGGCCTGAGTCAAAAAGCTCCATGTTTTCTGAGTGACAGAAAACCTGCACAGAGCAGTGTCACTGGGCCTTTGAAGAGGTTTTACATGAAGGCCAATGCCTGGCGGCTGAGGAGGAGGAAGAGTTTTCTGTGCTGTCTCTGCTTGTAGTCGTATGATTTAGTTATAGGTAGTCCTGTGAGGAGCAGGCAGTTGGACTTGATTATCCTTATGGGTCCCTTCCAACCTGAGATATTCTATGTGTCTATGATTCTATGATTCTGTGATTCTGTTATTCTACGATTCTATGCTTTCATCCTTATTGCCATGCTGGGTCATGGTAATCTCTAGCTCCCTCAGGAGAAAAGAAAATAGATCCTGTCCTGATTAGGTAGCTTAAATTTCTCTTCTCTGATGAAGCAAATATTGCAACAAGAACGTCTGCCTTCTTGTAGGGTCCAAATCCCTTAGAGCAGTTTTTACACACAAAAATAACACATAGACTTTATTACAGAAAATCACACCCCACAGACATGAAAAGAAGGGAACCACATGTTTTGCCTCTCCTCCAGGAGCCCACAGGAACCCAGGCCTTGGATGGAGAGGATGTGGGCACACCAGTCACCCGTCATCAGGCAGCATTTACTGGTCCTGCCCACAGACAGAGACATGTTGGTCACACGTATGCAAGAGCTCAGAGAATGGCCCCTGGCGAAGTGTACAATTTAAAACCCATCCAGTTACATTCTTGGAAACATTCTCCCCCAAGTCAAACCAAGAAAAATACTATATTCCAAATACCAAGAAGAGGCACAAGGAATTTCATCACTCTCCTATGGCTCCAGGGTTGCAGGGTGACCAAACAAAGGAGACGCAGGAAGAGCAGAATGCAAAACTGCAGCCCTAATTGTTACCTTGGAGGAGGCTTTAGTGTCCTTGGATTCAAGAGGAGAGGTTACCGCCCTGCACCAGAACTCTCCTCAGCTACCAGCATATCACCCAGAAAGATGGCAAGCTGATTTTGTACAAGACACGGTCTTGCTCTTAGTGAAATTGGTGCCAAGACTTCTCCTGACTCTTACTGAATTAAAGGCCCATGCAGACCCAAGTACAACGCTCCATCAGCGTGTCCGCCAATGTTCAGCTGCCTACACAGCAGCACACGCGTGCACTGGTAACACGCAGTTAGGCATCCACTTATTCACACACTCACAGATGTTACATGTGTAAATCATCTGGTTTTAAACATGATGATGGAAAGGGGCTGTGTACCTTTAAGAAGGTGGGGGACTTCTCTTGGAGAAACAATGAATTTTTTTTCATCTTTTCAAAGTGTGAACAAAAGAGTGGTAGGTTTAATTAATGTTCTGTTTTGCGGGGGTCATTGTTTGAAATTTCAAGAATAGAGATCTTAAAAAAAAAAAAAAATCAAATTCAACCTGTTCTTTAATCTGGCCTTTCTTTGAATCTCTCCTTTCTTTGTAGACATGTCCACTAGTCCTTAACCTGATTTATGTGATTGGTCAATTGTGAGTTAATGAAGGGGATAAAATGTTTTCTGGAATGCTGGGATAATCGACAAATAGCAATGACCAGTAACTGGACCACGGCCAAGACAGGAACTTAATCCCCTGAAGTCCAAGGGTATTGTGAAGTTGCACTGAAGTGGGAACTGAAAGAAACCAGTTACATCATTCCATTTGTTTCCCTAGATTGGGACAAATGCACTCACTCCAGAAAGCATATTTGAAGACTAATTATACGGGGAGAAAACAAGTTAGGAAGGAATTTCTCTACTTCTAGGCATATGTGATTTCAAGTGCGGTTTAAGGGTTTTAATCCTCTTCTTTTCTGGCAACTTTTTACTGTTTGATGCATTCAGTGTGGGTTGTTTCTTCCAGAGGTCACACACTCTCGCCCCCTACCTCTGCTTTCCTTAATGATGCGGAGCAGCTCCCTCACCCTCTGTCAAACATTTCGCCCACATTCTCAGTGGCAACACAAGAGCTGAATGGTTCAGCTGCAAGGATTAAAGAGGTGGGTTTAAAATGTATGTATATCCTTTGAGTGTAAAATTTAAATTAGAATACAGAGACACCCTTGCTTGGTCTGCCTTGGATTTTGTGTAAAGGTCAGAATTCATCACTGCTGGAGTCCCACTGAAGTTAAGCAGTTTTGTAAAGGACGAACTTGGGGCTATTCAGTCCAGCCAAGGATTCTCAGCCTGGATCTTTCTGGTTTTGAATGCACACCTCAAGACACATGGTGGGGGAGGATGAGGAGAGAGGATTTTCAGGTGGCTGGTACACAGTCGTTGAATTTAAAAGTTGAAACTATGTGCATGAAGCCCTGATCAATGCTCACAAGTTCAGCATCTCGACAGGGACTGAAGGACAGCACCTCGAAGACTGCCAAGAAGTGAGCTATCACACCTTTAGTGGATGAAAATGAGTGGGCTATGGGCAACCCACTAGTGATAATGAGAGGACAAGGGGCATTCTAAAATACCCCCTCTGCCTGTGGTGGGTATCAACAGCACAGAGGAGCTTGCCAGGAGTAGAGGGATGACAGCATAACTTGCCCTAGGCCTCTGGTTTTGAGAAGTTACATCAGGTCCCCAACGTGCTACATGATACATGTCAGTACAAAGAGGTTCGTTGACTCAGTCCTTGTGCTGAGACTATACAACACTTCTCCCAGAAGGGGATTTTGGGGATACTGCAGGGTGACCTCTGTGCTCTGATCAACACCGGGATGCTCAGTAATGTTTTCTCAAATACACATCATCTTCTCAGATCTTAGATCCTGCTGGAATTAAAAAAAACAAAACAACAAAAAAACAAACAAAACAAACAAACAAACAAACACACAAAAAACCAAACCAAATTAAGTACAAACGAACTGAAGTGACAGAAAGTCTTCATGAACTTCCAAGCTAACACCCTCTCATGTGTTTCTCTGCTGCTTAAGCTCACTTTTCCTTCAATGAGTGGTTAATTTTTATACCATTTTATGGACATTATTCCAACAAGAGGCCCTGGAGAGCCAATGTTGCACACGCAGGTGGATTGTAAATTCACTGGGGAGAGGGCTGAGGTTTATTTGCCTCATTTGCACCTCAGACAGTGGGTCTTGATTTCACTGCTATGCCTAATTCCTGTAATTGATGGGCAAATAATTGAACAGCTTAAAATGCCTGGGAAGGCCCAGGAGAAGGTTCAAATGGAGCCATTGCTTTTCTTACAAGAATGGTTGGAGCCTGTAATGATGTGAGCTTTGAAGGGAGCAAGAGATGGTGTTTGTGGTAATGAGATTTCCAGAGCCAGAGGCCCATGGGGAATCATAAAGAAGAGAGTGAAGTGAGACATGAGGAGTGAGGAGAGATTAATTAGAGGTAAGAAACATCCTCTCTATATTCTTTAATAAGCCAAAACACTCAAAGATGTGAGACCTGTGTTAATAGCCCATGCTGAAGCACCGGATGGGCCAGCACTGGAGCTCCAGGGCAGTGCTGCTGGCTCTGACCCAAATTTGCAGACTCCTCACCACTCCAAGCTGCCTGGCCATATCTCCAATGGAGTCAAGTTCCTCTTCTACCTTCCCCTGGCTCCCCCATACTGGTCTCTTTATAATCCTGGCCTTGCCCTGCATATTGCTTCAGCAATTTTGCCTCTTCATTAGCATTTCAGCAAGCTAATTGCTGTCCTCCTGCAAGCTGACCGGATACCTGTATGGGCCAGGCAGCTGTGTTTCTCTGGTGTTTAGGGATTTGTTGATTAAAACGATTAGTTCAGATTAGCTCATCTAGTTTAACCCTATCAGCTCCAGCTTCCTTTGCTGCTGATGAGAAGCACATGTTGGTGGGCCTGGAGCATTTCACAGCAGAGGTCATCAGCAAGACAAGGGGCTGGATAGCAAGCAGGTGGGTTCTGGCAGTGTGAATTCCTTATTGCATTGGGTTCAGGACAGATCCGCAGGGAGCAATAGTATTCATGAGCATAGAAAATGCCACTGGTAGCTCAGGATGTTATTTAAGACAAAATTCAGCAATAGGTGACTTCGGAAGATGAGGTCCTTCTAGAGAAAGATTGAAAAAGATAACACTGCTTGGGTGAGGTCTAGGAAGTTAAGGGAGAAAAAGTGATATTTAGCTCTGATTTGCTTGTGATAACAAAAAAATAAAGACTTACAAGAATTATTGTGTAAATGACTTGTGAAGAAATAGAAATTCTCATTAGGTTTCTGTGTGGTGTGCTAAGGACGTCTAATATATTGCATAAACTCAGGAGAGCTCTATGTGCTCTGTGATTCACAGATTTCAGATGAAGCTTTTGTTACTAGCCAGCTTTCCAACTCTCTGAAGAAGGCTAGATCTGATTAGGTTATAGCCCAAGGTGGTAAACCTCATCTCCACACCCTTGTAGTCAAAGAAAAGGCTTGGAGGAGAGCTCCTCAAAGGTTTTATTATTCATTTTTCTTCAATCCTTAAATGCCATATTAAGGTACAGACTTCTAAAGTCTAATCTGAATCAGGTTTAAATCAGGAGGACAGTTGCTCTTGAAGGCAGTGAAATACAGCTGTCCAGAAAACATCTATGATAGGTGAATCAGGCCTTAAACTGAGCTATCTCAGGTCTCTTAAAAACCTCCTGCTAGAAATCTTCCTATGCAGTCTATTCCAGCGCTTGCCTATCCATCGAGTTACAGAGCTTTCTGGTGTTCAGTAAATCTGATTCTTTCATTCATCCATGATTTTTCCATCTGTCTTCTGTGATTTGGATCTCATGTGTCTGGAGTACGTATTACTTAAGATGTAGTGCCTGAAGCTGAGAAAAGTGCTCCACATGTCTCAGATAAGTCTCTCTCAATTAAAACCATAAACTAGAGCTGCCAAGTGCTGACTTCAATGACGTATCTATTAATAGTGACTGTTATCGGGGAAATGGGAAGAGCAGCGGACAGATAGAAGGAGAAAAAACAGTATCAAATTAGACATTGCTCTGAAAATATGCTCCAAGTTAAACCACAAAATATAAGAGATAACCTACAGAGTTATGGCTATGTGGGTGATAAAACTCCCTTTAATTTTTGCACAGAAAATTGTGTTTCAGATTAACTTTTTGGAAAGGATAACAAAAGCGATTTACTCCTCCATGCACAAAAGCCCACACTAGCATGTTTAAGCATTGCCATGGGCAAAGTGCCTTCCAGACACTCAGGATTGTTCCATTCTCTAAGCATTGTGCAAACCAGACCATTTTTGTTGCTTGCTGGGCTATAGAAGCACTGATTATTAAATTCGTAACAAAATATCAGGTAATGTAAATATTTAGAAACAGCAATACGGAGGCATTAAACAAACACAGCGCGTAACTCTTACAGGATTTCCCCTGTGTTGTTATGCAGCTTGCACATTTTAGAGATAGGAAACCCAAACTGTAGGTTTGCGCTGATTGCTCCCAAAGACTAAATGCTGGTACATATGAGACTAGATTCACAGGAGGGATTTAAGGTTTAGTATTAGACTCTGTTCCTAAATCCTCATTAGGCAATTCTTAAAGATGGTAGTTCACAAACCCCAGCCCCCTAAGCATGGTTCTGCCTAGTACCAGACCCTCTATAAAAATACCAGCAAAATGCTGAAGGGGAGAAATTTTATGTGGGATTAACAGCTGGAGGTTTCTTCTTAAATCTAAGCACTGAATCAGGTCAATAATTCCTCTCCCTTTCCTCAAAAATTACTAGATTTGGGATTATCTTGTGCAGAACTCTCCTGCACCAAATATTAGCCTACACGTCTCTGACATGAAAGATCCTCCTCAATGTCCACACCCTACGCTGAAGACCATCTTAGAAGTTGGGTCATTAGGTTTTCTGGTGTAATTATTAAGGGGTTTTCATGCAGAGGCTTTGGTGTGATGGGGAGTGCAACGACAGGGAGACAGGCTTTCTGCAATAACCCATGGGATATGCACTTCATCTCTGGCGTGCTTTTCCCATCCATGGCCTGAAGGAAACCTGAAACCCAGCTCAGAGTGGGGGGAGGCCGTTTTACGTGGCGAGCCACTGGGCTCATACACAATGAACCCTATTTTGGATGGAAAAGCTTCAGTTCCAGCTCCAGAAACATGCTAGCGTCAGAGGACTGACCAAGTTATAATTGAATCTCTTTGTGTTATTGGTCCCTTGGCCTTCCTCAGCTGAAGCAAGCTACATTTGATTTCTTTGGCATCATCTAGCATGTATACTGCCAGCGTGTTGCCCTTGGTGCCTTGTGTAAGCCAAACTGGCCACTTCTGTGACCTCTTGTTCCTTCTATACATGGAACATATTTCAATGATTTCATAACTCCTCAAATAAGGTCTCTTTTATTCTAATCTGAATGCCCTGTTAACTTGGTTTTGGATCCTCTCCCAGTCTCCAGAATACCTGATGCTTTGTATTTTGGATGTACCGGACTGCCTGTTGCTCCAGGCTGTGACAGACTGTGTCTGGTTCACATACGTCTCCTTTTAGTTGTTAGACTACTTATTCCAGTTCCCCATCACTGCTTTAAAACAAACAAACAAAAAACCCAAACCAACCAACCAAAAAAAAAGTAGAAAAAGAGCATAAACAGCTTCCTTTGAAATTCTCACTGCAAAAGCTGCCCATCAGCTCACTTGTGCTGTCTCATCAGCTAGCAAAAACAAAAAGTCACTCTTCGTTGCTTAGTTCAGCTTGTCCAACCCATGTAAGTGGACAGATTTTGAACCAAGAAAGCTCAGTGTGGATTGTTTCAACACAGGTCTAAGGGCAATGTCTGAGGCACAGGACTACAGAGATGAGGATCTTCCAAGCAGTGCAGGAAACTGGCAGGAGAAAAACCACATTTCCTGGAAACTGGTTTGTCAGAAGCCAACCTGCTTGCAGGAACATTTGGGGAGGGAAGAATATCCAGACTAAACATTTTTACAATATACGTTTCAACTTGCCATAACGGTCTCTCTCTCCTTTTTTTTTTTTTTTTTTTCCTTAAATGAAGAAATTCTTTTGATTTTAAAGCACCTTTGAAATTGCAGTGCACTAAATTTTTCAAAAGTTTTTCATTATCTTTAGATATCAGAATTGAAATAAACTGTTCCCATATGCTTCAGATTAAAAATTCCAGTGGAACCAATCTGAAAGTGGGGGGGGGAGAGTTTGGCGTGCAGAGTTTTACTTGTTCTTCTTATTTATTACAAGAGGGGAAAAACAAAGGCTCTGAAAGCTCTCACAGGATGGGGAGCAAGTTCCCTACTCACTTGTGGGGGCCAGGTTCTCCAGGCAGAGCTGATCTCACAGCGAACCAGCCCTGGTGAAGGTTTCTTTCCGTCAACAGATGGAGAGGAAATACTCCCTTCTCAAATATAAACTGGTCATGGAGGGTATAATGAAAATTGGGGGCTGGATTAAACCAGAGTGATCAACCCTTTCTCTTTCTCAACTCAGGTTCCTCCTCTTCCTCCAAATTAACTTGTTGTTTGTACATCTCCTGCTTACTTTTAATCATGCAAGCTGTAGCTCCTGTGGTGTTGGAAGATAAGGCTGTAGTTAAATTATAGCAATTGACCCCAAACTTCTGCTTTTTACACTCTTATGGTTGCTTTTGACTTCTCCCTCTCTCCCTGGCCTTGGCCATTTATTGTTTGAACTTCACCCTCAAAAAGGCCTCTCAAATCCTGAAACAGCCTCTTGTGTCTCTCTTGTCTGCAGATTTTCCAGTTGAAACATCCCAGACCATGCCAAACTGGATATCTTTTAGAAAAGCCTCCCAGAGGGAAGATTCAAGTGTTTCCACCGGCTCTCCCCCCACTCCTCTTCACACCTTTTTTTTTTATGGTTTGAACTCTGGGCTGTATCATCTCCACAGCCAGTAAATTATCCAGGAATTCAGCATAAATACATTCAGCAGCATGTGGGTTCCAGTTTCTTTGCCATGCTCTACTGCAGCAGTCAGGAGAAAACAGTGGTTTCAGCAGAAAAATGCAAGATGAGCAGCCCTGAGTGTCTTGCTCCTCCTCTTCTCCTGCGATGTTGGGAGGTGCTTAGCAAAGGCTGCTGGACATCCAAGCCTTCAGCTTCATTATGGACACGGCTGATGAGTTTCCAAAGGACCATGAGGTCTTGGAAGTGTTGACAAGACTGTACCACCCTCATGAGCTTTTACAAAACCAATGTCAGCCTCTCTTCAGGTTTACCATGAAAGCATGCAGTTATTTCTTAAATTCTTGTCCCTCACAAACTTTCTTTTGCACTCAGATTACTACAATACAGGTTTTTTCTGCTTATTGCCTGTCCCAAGGTTTCAGTCAGGAAGAAAGCTACTAGTCAGGACCCAAGGAGACCTCACCAAGAGAGCACATCATTCACCAGCCCAGGAACAGCAGTTGGGGCAAAATGGAGCCCAGGCTGACTGTCCCTACATCTGCTGGGACAGTAAACAGGGGAAATTGCTCCAGGTAGCATATATGACTGGACAACTCCAGCTTGTGCATCAAAAGTCATGCTATATTGGCAGAGGATGACTCAATGCCACATGAAGTGCCATCCTATGCACTGGCAGAAGATGTTGCTTGCAGAAATCCCTGCCATGATTTGCATCCATAATCCTGGGCAGTGGAGAAGCTGAGGACCACACAGGAGTCCTGCAACCAGCAAAAAATACATCAATGAAGAAAGTTCAATGACTGGAACAGGTCAAATAAAGCTTCAGCAAGGTCCTACGAGCAGTAGAAAAATATTTCCGAAGGTCCTTCTAAAATCCAACTTGCTTTTTCAGCTCTACACCTTTTTCTTCACAGCGAGGGAATTTTTCTGGGCACTGTTACAAGGAGGATCCTGAAGGGGCAGGGAGGTGTGAAGGGCTAAGAGGAGGTCTGGGACAGAGAGAGATGGCAACACAGGACTGGTCTGGACCAGAAATACAAGACAATGTGGAATGGAAAGGACTAGATACCTTACCCTAATCTCCCAGGTAAGGATAATATCCAGGATTTCCAAGCCATCTCCATTCAGAAATAAGAAAAATAGAGAATTGCAATCAATCTATACATACATGTCAAGTTCTGAAGCTTAAAATAATAGCCTGTAATCCCAAGTGAGGAAGCAATTATTAATTACAAAGGTAATATAGAAAACATGTTTTTAAAAAAATCCCAATTTATTTTTCCTCTTCTCACAAATCATTCCCTGAATTTTGTACAAGTGTTTGCTATTCATAAACCTTCATTAATAACTTTCAGGCAGTGGGATGCCTGTGAATTGCTCTTGTAGATTGTTCTATATAATTTCCCAGTAAGAGATGGCCGCACTGCCATTTGCAGTGCCAGCTAAACCTTCCAGCAGTATCTGTATACTGCTGTAAAATGAACTGTACTACAGCGTGATGTGTGCTAAAGGCTGAATGAAATTATTCTCTTGTCAGAAATGAGTGGTTAAGGAGATGTAAACATTTTAAGAAATCCCCAGCGGCTGCCCCATGCATTTGCGAATATGTTATTCAATTATTTGATGGTCTCTGGGTTGCTATGGGAACTTGATGAACTTGGAGAGACACAAGAAAATGAGGCCCTTCCACTTGGGACCACGATGTCTTTGGTCCCAAGCATTTCACGATGTACTGTAATTATTTAAATACCAGCAGAGCAGTGATATCATGCAAAGACATGACAGATCACACTTTTCTCATATTAGGAGAGAGGGCTGGAACATGTGAATATGTGTACGGGAGTCTGTTTGTAATGAAACTGCTGTTATGGGGCCCTTGTGTGCTTGCAGTCTCATTTCATCAAGTTAAGAGTACTCACTTTTCTTAATGCTTGCTTAATGTGTTTACTTAAATATATTTAATAGCCTATGGAGTCCATTTCCATTTACTGCTGGAGGTTTTTTTAGAGCATCATACTGGCAATGCTGCATAAGATACCCATGAAAAACATCAGTAATGATAACATATTGAAAGACCTGAGATGTGCGTGTTCAGGATGTAAGAGGGCAACCTTCAGTTTTGTAACAAAAATAAGTAAATGAGGAAAACTGTGGGGACATATTAAGATAGAGCAATCAGCCAGGAAAGTAACAAATTATTCTATGTACCCAAAGGGAAAGAGTGAAGAAGGCCAATTTCTTTTTTTCAGATGTTGCTCGTTGTGGAAGCAATAGATGCCCAGTTTGGAAAAAAAAAAAGTCATAATAGTCCAAGATATTGCTCACTCTGCTCCCTGTTCACCATCTGACCTCATCACTATTGCATTCTTGGCTGCAAAACAGTTCAGCTTCAAGGAAAAGACTGGACTGCTCTCAAGAAACCCTGTGACCTGGTGGTTAGGACACTGTATTAGTATGAAGGAAAGGAAGGTTTAGTGCCCCTTGGTCTCAGTGATAGCCTCTTTCTTCCTAGGTGAATGCAGTGGCATGCAAACAGCAGTCACTACCAAGAGCAAAGGCAGTGGCTGTACTGATCACACTGTGGGACCTTCTCTGGGAGGCCTTGGGTTGGTGTGGCTGACTGGCTGAGACTGCGATGGAGCTCTAGGTGGGAGATCACCACTTGGTTTCACCATAAGAGGTTCCTCTGACCATGTCTGAGGACTAAAGATAAGCATCTAGGGAAATTTCAGGTGAAGTTGCTCCAAATCGTACAGCTATTCTCATTTCTAGGTCAGTATACAAGAAACCCCCTGCTCAGTGACCTTGGGGGGAGAGATGCAGCGGAAGAGGCTAAAAACCTTGAAACAGAGGCACCGAGTAATTGAGAATCCACCCTTAAATTGCAGGAATGGCAAGGGATTTTACACTCACCCCTTCTGTGTTTGAGTACCAGGAGTCTCGTTATTCCTGCTAGAGACATCTATATGCTAGAAAAGCAGGTCCTGGTGGCAAGGGACACAATGATCTCTTCAGAAGGGTCCCAGCTGCCTTTCTGTGTTCAGTGTCACTCATACTGCAGGGCCCGGGGAGCCAGTGCTCATGCACGTAAAATCACTCTTTTTCATTTTCTGTTTCTGTAACATGACCTATTACTACACTACATCTTCATGAGGCAGAGCTGTCTGGACAACATCTGTTGCAGTCCCAGCTGTTCGGGTACTTCCTCCGTCTGATGTTTCAGCCCTGATATGTGCAAATCACTGACAGTATTACATCCCCCAGTTCCTCCTACAAATCCTATTTTCTCTGTTCTCACAGGGAGAGGAGGAGAAAAAAAAATACTTTGTATGGTTAAATATGGGCTAGATGCTTTATTCTCACCAGATCACACCAGTAGGGTCATTGTGGACTGACTCATACCAGACAGACAGTAAAAACCATCCTACTGTTTATTCCCTTTGGAGCCTATATAATTAAAGCTGCCCACCTGCTCCTGAATTTTGCTGTCATTTTTTGACGCTATGGGCAATGTGATACTCAGTTATTATCATAAACTATGTTAAGCTCTACCCACTATGGGGTTTATGACAACAATCCTTGAGAAAATTGTAATCCTCTGTGCTCAAGTATATCTCCTTGTTATAGTGCTTATGATTCTTGGCTTGAGATGATGGCAGATGATGGCCATGAGAGACTTCCAAATATGGGTCCTGGCAATTTGCTCTCTCCCTTAGCTTGCCTATGTTAGACATGTTAGATAAAGCCATTTTCAGCCCATCTCTTCCAGTCTGTCAGCACAGCCGTCATTCCCGTTCCAGGACGCATGACTGAGAGATGTGATAGCTTGCCCCAAGGTAGTAGTGCCTCTCTCATCTCCAAAGCCATCCATCCCAAAGCTGCTGAGGGTCCAGGGGGAATTAAGGTGGCTGCAAGGAGGTGAGGGAGCTGAGGTGGCATCTGAACAGGTCTTAATGCTGCTTCACCTCAGAGTTTGAAAGCAAGCCACGTGCCTCCTTTCCCTGCCTGGCCCAAGACTCTTGTTTCCATCCCCGCTCAATAGCAAGCGTCAGTAAGCCTAGCCGAGGGTGCTCAGTAAGGATTTGGGGCAGTTTCCAGGGCCTTGGCTGGAAAATTGGCAGGGACTGGAGTGTACGGAGCCCTTCTCCCACACCTTGAGCGAGAGTTACAACAACTAGATCATCACATTAAAGGGTGGAAAATAATCTAGGTGTGTTTTAAAAGGAAACACTGCCTGGATTTTGAGAGAAGGGTTGTACAGAAGAGCGCTTTGGGGTATGGGTCCCATGCAGACCGGACTTTGGGTTCTTCCAGTGTCCGATATTTGCCTTTGAAAAAATGGGAATCACTGACTAGTCCTCCTTACACACTGCAAAGGCATTGCCAGAGGCAAGGACCAAAACATGTCTCCAACACTCAACATTTAACCCAATACATGTTAAAAAAAAAAAATTTACCTTCTGAGCTCCAAATACTATGGAATAACCTAGGAACATCAACTTACAATATTACTAATACAACCTTGGGACAGCTCAAATATTGAACAGTCTTGGAAACAATAAAATGGGTTTCCCTATCACCCAATATCGGTGACATATATGAAAACAACCATCATAAAATGCTTACTGTAACTTCATGACTGAAAACAGCAATAACACATTTTGGCTCTGTAAACACTCTTCATTGTTTTCTGGAAACTTAAAAAGCATTAAGAATATATCTTTATAGTAAAATTTTTTAAACACTGCAAACACTGAAGGCTTTGGAAATTCAAAAATTTTTATTACTCTTTTTTTAAATTCTGAATAACCAGACATCCAAAATTTAACACTGCGTGGTTACAAAAAATGCAAATCTGATATAGTTTTCCCTGTACTGGTGCCTCCAGCTACAATCTCAACAATGAAAAACTCTCAAGATTAAAAATCCAAACATGTTTCCTAGACAGTCTGGTCATCCATAATTGTTGGAAGCAGCCACTTCTCTTCACTGCCAAAATATTGTCTATCATTTGTTGCCTGATACTCCTGGAGGGACTTATCAGTGTTCATTAAATAATTTGAATCTGCTTGGTAAAGTTTCCATTTAATGCTGTTTGAAATGTGAATTATTTACCATGGTATCCACCCACCCCCACCCCCCCACCCCCCCGAGCTTTCTGAAGGACAACACATGGTCTTTGATAAAAGCTTTTGAATGCTGGACGTGCATGACCTGGAACCAACACACAAATAAATTTCTGTAGTAGCTGTAGGACAAAGGTTCAATGCCGGAGCATTTTGCACAGGTCCTCTAGGATGATGCAAAGCAAAGTTTTCCCTCATATTTCTCTTGCACATACTTATCCAGAAAAAAAAAAGGAAAAAAAGAGACATTGCTCAGTGCTGATGACAGCAGTTGTCAGGAAGCTGCTAGCTTTTTAAAACAAATGAGCTATTCTCCCAAGAAGTCCAGCATAAGACTCCCAGTGACTTCTACAAGGCCAAGTTCAACCCAAACTACTCTGATGGCCTCATCCAGTGGCTGGGGAAACAGGTCCACCTTTTAGACCATGAGAAACAAGGTTAAGTCAAGACTCTGAATAGAGTAACAAACTATCTGTGCCTTCCTTTGAGTGAGAAACTGAGCTCGGCAGTGGGACACAGCCACCCCAGTACGGCCTCCAGTATCTTCACTCTGCCACCAGCTCAGGTTTGGGAAACAATTGATCTTGGCCTTGGTTTGCTACCCCTGATGCTCTGAAAGACAGCAGATATTCTGTGATTTCCCTGTGCCAAAGAAGCACTACTGGTATAATGAGGAAGGTGATGGCTTTGGGCAGACATTAATTTAGTGCATGGATCCAAGTCCAAATCTCTGCTCTTCCTGCTTTAAAAAAAGCTTTTCATTTCTCTGTATTTCAATGTCTTTTCTATACAGCAAGAGTAATTATTGCTATAATTTATAGGGATGTAGTGAGAATAAGCAGGCAAAGGTGTCTGGAGTGCAGACACTCTGGAAATGGAGAAAAGCACTCAGTCATTTACCTACGCATTGTATATCATTTTTTTCTCCTAAAATTATTTAACAAGTAGGTTATTTTTAAGTGCCATTATGACCTTGTTTTGGCCATGTGATCTTCTGCCTTGTGGTTTGTAGGTGCCCGTTCTAGCAAAGATGGCAAATCAGACTAAATGTTGGAGGGACTTGCACTTTAAATGCTGACCACAGAGTTGTGTTTGTACAGAGGCCCCTGCAACACTGTCAAGGAACCAAAAAGCAAGTGCAAACAGACTTGTGCTGACTTTAAGGCCCCTTACAAATCTTTTCTGGCATATGGGAGTATTAGGTCTTAACACACCAAAACAAGAGAAAAGTGTTTTATCACTTCTCTCTGATATCGGGTTGAACCTGTCCTTACACGCAGCCTCTATTGTGCACACACATTTGGAAGAGAGTTTCAGATAAACATCAAAATGCATCTCCTCTGATGTCAAGCGGGAGAGCTCTTTGCTCTTATTGAAGCATGACAGAGGGCAGCTTGTGTTCTCCTAGTAGCATGGGGCTGGGGCCGGCAAACAGCGATGAAATTTGGAGCTTGTACCAGCAGGCAATCCCACCCTGCACGTCTCCCCTCTCTGATTCCCTCATTTTGTTTCATATTCCCACGGGCAGGGAGAGTTCAGCAGAACATCAGCCTCCCAGGCTCAGAGGGATGCTGCAGAGATCCAGCAGTGTAAGGAAAGTCACAGTTATTTGCTGAGGTCTCTATTGGATTTTGGGAAATTTAATGTATACGGACACTTCACCAATTTGCTGCATATTTTTGTAATTTTCCAGTGTTGTGTTTCAGTGCCAAAGCCAGGCTCATCCTTTTGTTTCACAGTACCTGGTGGACAAATTTAGATTATCTCGTTGGTTTCAGTGGAATAGAAAACCCCATTGGGGGTCTTTCTCTCCGCCCAGAAACCAAACCACCTTTGGGAAGTGCCAGTTTCTCTTCCCTGTTTAAGGAAGCTCATGATTACTCTGTCCCTAACTTTGCTGCCTTGCTGAAGAAGGATGAATCCAGGCCTTAAAAACACATCCTTATTTCTCTTTGAAATCCACACAAGGCAAGAACATGCTTTGAATTAAAAATGTTCTCCAGTGATGTGCTTAAGACAAATTGTCCATTATAGTGGGAATTGAGAGCTCTGGCTTGTCCCGGGTCCGGGGGGGTGGGGGCGGGGGAGCACCCCCCTGCAGCCCCTGGTGCCTCCCGGGCTCCATCCCCTGTGGACCAGCCAGAGCAATGACTTGGCTTTACCCTGGAAACATCCTCAGATGTGTCACCTCTCCCCCTCTGATTTAATTGCTGCTTCTTATCATTCACGACTCCTCTTTTCACATTCACCTCCCGTCTTAGGCAGCATTAGCGAAAGCATTAATATTTTCAATTTTGTATATTAATAGCATTAATATGGAAATAACTCAGTGAAATTTTCCTTAAACTGTTACCCAGGTCCTCAGCAAGATTTTGGATCCCAGCTCCCACCAGTTTCAGGATTCTTATCTCTCTGATTAAATCATTACCTTTAAAATCCTTCACTGTTTTCAACTCAATGATAAAGCACAGGAAAATGTGCCTGTAAGCTTCATGAATATTTATTTTTTCAACAGTGAAGGAGCAAGTTTACCTAACAGCTTTGCTAACTGACTGTCTGCAGAACAAGGAAGTTATGGCCATGTTAACGCAAGTGGTAGTAGTTTATTGTTTTAGTAGACACTTCTTTTTCCTTCCTTTTGAATAAACACACCGCAGGGTCTGGGAAGACGTGTGCCAAGAGCATTACTGAGTGCAGCAACAGCCCAACAAAGCGCGGCAAAAGCACAATCCTAATCATAACAGAGCGAGCAAGTATTGTTACAAATGTTCCCTTTAGTATGGAAATGAGCCAGGGGTAATAAAAACACCATAAAAATGTCAAAATGACCGATCACCATGAAGCACTGGCCTTTTTATAACCAAAACTTGCAATGAACTTAAAAAAATTCCTGTGTTAAGAGAAATGCCATTTTTACTTAACTTTATTGTTCGACTTATCCTCACTTCGCTGCACAGTTAAATGTTTGCAGAAGAGAACAACTTCAGAGGGGCATCAGTCAAGATCTGATCGATATTAAATGGCATTCGAGCACAACGGTGGGCTCTGGATGGAAACAAACTCTTAACCAGGGCATTGCCATTAACATTGCTACTGCCTCTTTATGAGAATACGGGGCATATTTAGGTACTAATTGTTTGAACAGCAGCAATAAAACATAATGCTTAATGACATACAAATGAAGAGCTGTGTAACTCGTGTAATTCCATCAGAAAACGCTCAGGAACAGCAGCTTGACTATTTAATTACTCAGATCAAAGGAAAAAAGGCATTTTGAAGTCTAGTCTAAAGTGTTATTTATTACTCCTCTCACTAAAGCACAGATCAGCTCGGGCAGAAATAGCACTTGGACTGGATTTGGTTAGTGAAAATGGGAAAAATAAAGAATATTCATTGCTTTGCTGATGTCCACGTATATTGGGGGATATGTTAAATCCTAATTACAACAGACTGGCTGAAAGGAAAAGAGAAAAGAATGAAAAAGTGTAAAAGCTCAAATAAGGACAAATAAAGGTCATAGCACCACGTATTGCTCTCAGAGACCTGAAGCTGGTAAACACACACAAAGGTGCCTGGGTTAAACACGAAGTGTAAAATGGGCGTCCTCTTTCCTCCAGACTCCATTCTATGCATAGACATTATGTATCTGCCACTTAACACTCAATGCAACACCAGTATTTTGAATATGGTTTTATCAGCCATTACTTCCTATCTTCAACTACAATAATCCACATTTTTGGTGAGGGTTTTTTTTTTGACATTTGTAGCAAACTTTTAAAAGCTGAGAATTTTGGCCCAAGAAATGCTTTATTGGTAAGATAAGGTCAAGAGAAAGTGTGAAATACCTTCAGCTTCCTAATTATTAGCATTTTCTGGCAGATCCTTAATGCAGAACCAATCTGGCAGATGGCCTGGATGCATCCCAGTAGATTCAGATGACAGACCCTAACCATGGCCAGTACCTTCATGCCTCATTTCTTTCTCTGTGAAATTCTTGCTGAGATCTGTAGGTGAAACCCACTCCATAATGCTAGGCGTTTCTTGACTATGCCCCTCGCACCCTCACTACTTCCATCGATCCACAAACAGAGAAACACACATGGGTGCCCTCTCTGTGGGTCTAACACCCATCAGGATCCCGTGCATGTAGGAGACCTGCAGGGTCACTTTGGCCAGACTGTACAACCCAACATACAACCCTTCATGTCTGAGTGAGTGTGCCGGCGGGAGCCGTATCCAGCTCAGGATGAGGGCAGCGCAGGATCCTGGCCGGGTCCCGTGCATGGAAAAAAAGGGGATTGAAGATGCTTATATCAGTTATGAGTTTAAGCAACTGAGCAGGTCATTAACCACGTGTCTACATTCAGATTCTCATGTAAATTCTTCATGACACTAACTGCAGTGAATCCAGTAAGATTTTCTAAAATGCTGATAGCGTAGAGGAGCGGGGGGTGTGCATGCAAAGGGCTACGCTGCTGTTTACACAAGGGGTTTCTCGCAGACGCAATAAATGTCGATGCGCAGCTCCAGTTTATATAAATAATGCCATTACTGCAGTAATAAGCTGGAAAGTGCTGAGATCACATACTTACAGTCTGGAGGCAAGCGGTGCTGGGTGTGCAGCCTGAGCGAGGCTGCCACGTGCCAAATGTTGCCGTAAGGTCTGTGGTGCGTGTGTGCAGCACAGCTGGGTGCAGGGGACCTGGGTTTGCATCTCCTTTTCTCTGCAGCTTGACTACACTTCTTCAGGGGTAGAAGGGAGCACTAGACAACCTCATCTGGACTAAGTGTATCCCTTTATCCTAATAACATTCCCAATATCTTGCATCTGACTGAAACACCCTGTTCACAAACCACCCAGCTGTGTTTTGAAGATTTTGAGAGATGCAGTGTCTACCTCTTCCTTTGATAGCTCCTTCCAAAACGCGTGCATTTCCCATTTAAACATGTCTGGCTTTATACTCTGACTGTTAACTCCTGTCACATCTTTCTCTGCCAGAGGCCAACTAGAAAAAAGATGTAAAAAACTTGCAATGACTCCATGTGTCTGATTGATTTCCCAAAGGACATCACAGGGATTTTTTTGCCACTGGCATCTGCAAGAGATGGAATGTATGCTGTATGTGGAATAACCATTGGTTTCAGGGCATTTGGAGTCCTGGGCACACACAGCTTACCCCACGTAGGCAGAGGTGATGCCCAGATTGGAAAGCCATGATAAATTCCCCATTAACCTTTGACCACCTCCCAGTTTTTGCTCACTGCTACATCTACCCCAGGGCTTTATTCCAATATTTCAAACCTCTGAAGAGTTTCAGACAGCCACAGAAATGGAGCTGACAGAGAATTATTTCTTCTTTCCCACCCCAAGTGTGCAATTTCTTCACAGGGGTCCAAGGTCCAGGTCAGGTCAAGATTAAGTTTGGGTGAGGACCAGCTTTTCTGAACTTAAAGTGTCACAGCTTGGAAGTTTGCTGCCTCTGGAGTGAGTAGAGAGACACTCACACGTTTGCCTTGAAGGGGCGGAGGTGCTGGGCTTGGCCCTGAAATCCTTGCTCCACTCCAGGCACTGGAGTTTAGCAATCAACTCCAGGGACCCCAAAATTTCCTCTTGCTAATTGCAGTTTGGCTCCTGGTACAACTATGGCATTTGGCTCTAGAGGTGAAGACAGCAAAAATAGTCCCTACTCACTAAAAACCAGAAAACTTTTCCAAACCATAAAAAAAATACCCCCTCTGCCAGATTCTCAGCACCTATGCAAAATATCAGACCAAGCTGTGGTGCAAAGGTAATTTTGCAATGTTGTCTGCTTTGTCTCGCCAGCACATATTCCTGATGTGTGCAAACACACACACATGCACAGCCTTGTACACACAGACGGCTATCCTTTCCTTCAAAAGATAGTAATTTTACAGAACACTATCGCCTATTAACAATTCCAGTCTTTTATTCCTTTCTTTTCTTCTGTAACTTGTATGACACAGCCACATGCTCTTTCATCCTGTTTCATTCTGATGTATTCGGTTACCTTGTTTGCCACTGATTGAAAACCACATGACACTTTTATTTTAAATGTCTGATAAAAGTTTTCAGTTTGAAAGGCACCGACCATACAATGATTGTCCATACAAAGTTTAAAAATGCCACACACAAACTGGCATGTAAGGCCATGTCTGATGCAAATAAAATAAACAAAGGTGGTGAGTTTGAAGCCTAAAATTCCTTTGATCTTTGAAGCTCCATGGCTTTAAAAGTACAACTGCCTTCTGTATGACAGCCTGGCATGTACATCTATATGCCTACGTATATGCATACTTAGATATAACATAAAAATCTTCTGTGTTCAAAATAGGGTCAGTAGCTAATTGCAAGACTATGATTTTCTTTTCAAACACCCTCTATCCATGAATGCAGGTGAGTCTGAGTCTTGTCCCACTGAAGAAAAGCAAATTTAAACATAAGCAGTACCTGACTGGATTTATTTAGACTAAGGAGACTTTGCAGTACATGCAAGGCACAATCAAGCCCTAAAAATAAATGGTGTGCAGTAGGGCATGGGGCAGAGTGACTCTTAAAAGCACTTACAGATATCCTGTGGAGGCAAAATAACTCCCCAAAACACCCACCCGGGCATGGCAAGCCAGCACAAGGCCCAGACAATATATTCAGACCCACTTAAATAGGGCATGAGTTGATATTTTCCTAGGGGGAAATTTCACACCACTTTGGGTGCTCGGCGGGAGACGCTGAAGAGGGAGCTGACACCCAAGGTGGGATGAGCATCCTGAGCTTTCTGCAAATCAAGACCTTTATAGCATCTCACACAGCGCATCCAAAACCAGAGCTGCCTTCTCAGAGCCGTGGCCGAGAGCTGCAGCTGCACTTGGCCGTTGCATTGTCCATGCTGGGTGGTGTTACTGCAGTGTTTACCTTTGGAAATCTGTCAGCATCACTAGAGATTTATGTCTAAAGGCGGGAGCTTTAAAGGGCAGGAAGAAGCCATTCCTTCTGCATATCTGGCAACATGTAAAGTTTTTGACTGCACGATACAACACCATGGAGCTGGATAACGAAGTGTAGAAGGCAGTGGTGGAGAGCATTATGTTCAGTGTGGAAGACTGCCGTACGGGAAATGCAGGATTACTTCTTTTAACCCACTAATCCTCTCTCAGCGATACAGCTGCCATTTGAAAATGTGCCATAGGGCAGTCTCTTCAGGTTTGCTTATGGCTGAACCGTACAAAACCCGTGTTCACCTCCACCTTTGAAGCTGGTATCAGCACTGCTATCACAGCATGTGTTGGAAGTGTCCTCTCACTGCAGCACAGAGAGCAGAGGAGGGCTGCCGGCCTACAGGTGAAGCCTGCCCTCCGCCATGCCCCTAATGCTGCTGGAATGTGCAGGAGCTTGGGGCAGTAAGTAGCTTCCCGTAGGTATGAGATATGAGATGTGGCCCTTAGCATCTCTCATGGAAGCATCCACTTACCGCCTTCTTAAAATAAAGGTGGTGCACTTAGTGTATAAAGGCTTTTTAGATTTTTTTAAAAATGAAATGACTCAATAAACTACAGCCATTAAGAACTCCTGCCTAAATCATGCCTTACAACTGAACAGAGCCCTCAGTGCTCGTATTTAAGACTCCCTGAAGCTGGGAGGGTGCATACAAAGATACCCGTGATCTCAATTTTGCTTTTATGGACCTCATGAATTTGTGTTAACAAAGTGTAACTGAACCCTCCTCCTCCAAAAAAAAGGAAAAAGATTAGGAATGAGTTCCTTTATTATAACCTCTACAGGAAGATCATTGTGAGGGATGGTCTTCCTGTAGAGGTTGTAACATGGATTTCCTACTACAGCATCCAGGAAAGCAGCAGAGGAGTGTGCTATGCAGAGCTTTACTGCAACAGTGCCAGTGGTAACCTCCACGTGAGTAGGAAGGTCTCCCTCTTCTACTTCTCCTCCTGCTTCTCCTCCTCCTCCTCCCCTTCCCCAGACTTATTGGACGGCTCCAGCCAGCACCGGCACAGTGGGCAGGGATGAAGCCACTGATCCAGGTGGCTAAGGCGAAAAATGGACTTTTTGGAGCAGCATGTGTCGGTGAAGGAAAGCAGAAGCTTATGTGCTTTTCTGAATCCGGGCCCCATCTCACAGTGCCACGGCTGAGCAAACAGGGAACTGTTTGGTTTTGCTGGTGACTCAAACAAGCCAGCAGAAAAATCACCGCAGGTCAACCCTGAGCAAATACATTCAGAAAAGTTCAGAGAAAAGCAAAGCTTAAAGCAGTGTTTTGTTTCGGGTTAAATGAAGTGTTTCACTTTTAAACAGAGCCGCTGCTTTGCTGAAGAACTCTTTCGTGGAACAGGCTTGAGAAAGAAGTAATTTCAAACTTAAAAATTGGCATGGTTCAAATTTTCTGGTTTTTTGTTTGGGTTTTTTTTTACCAGCAAACTTTAAGTGAAACTCAAGTGAACAGCAAACAGTTGCAGCACTGCTGAACCTGCCTTTTTACAGAAAATTTTGGCCACTAAAGGATTGGGTGCCTCTCCTTGGCATGCAGCAAAACAAAGGTGTGAGCCCTCCAGGAGGGGAGCAGCTCCCCACGTGCTCCTCTTAATACACCCAACTCACCCTCCGCTGGCTCCTTCAGCAGCTGCATTTACAAATGAAGTGTTTCACCTACATTTCATATTTATTCTCCCCTCTCAAGCACCCTGAGGCTGAAGTTCATTTTACAAGCTCACTAAGTATTATGTTTTGATTTACAAAATTTCCTTTAAAAAGAAAACCCACTGCAGGTTTGTGCTTAAAAAAACAAATGCAAGCTCCTTCCTCCACTCCCCCCTCCCCCCCAAAAAAAATGCATAGTGAAACAGATTTCCCTGTGAGCAGAGAGCTTTGCTACTGAAGATGACAAGGGGTCCATGAGAAGTGATCAGGCCACTGCGGACCCTCACAGTCAGAATCTAAATGGTGGAAAATGTTATTTTTTTGATGGAAAGGATGGCACCAGCAGTAGTTGAGATGACATTAGCAGATTACACGTGGCTAGTGTGCCAATGGATCCAGACAGAGGACCTCTGGGTTAGAAGTAGGGTTGGTCACATGCTACATATTGAGCATATTCTGAGAGTGGCATCTATAGAACCTGAAAAAAAAAATTCTTTATTTTCTTTGATCAAAAATACGTATAGAAATGCCTGTTTTGAGGAAAATATCATACATTTTTTCTTGTTTAACAAAATAAATTAAATATACATGACTTCTGTTTAAACTCTATATAGAATTACAAAGGTTTTATATTTGCAATTGATTCGTTTCCAGTCCATATAGGTATTTAATATGGTCCTTAATTATTTTCTCTTCTTACTGTTTTTTGAACTGCAATGAAGTTGTATCATTTCCAAAATGTTATCTGAGGGGAGGGGACAACCACACACAACCTAGGTGAATATTTCTCAAATGCATTTTTTTCCTACAAGATTATTATTTCATTCTTTTTGTTTCTTACTCTTTTTTTCTAGTATGTTCATGTATTTTGCATTGATGTAGAAAATCCAGTAGCTTGTCACTGTGAGCCATCAAAGTACAGCGTGTTTTGCTTTCTTCACCATCAGCAGTTCAATTATTATTATTATTATTAATTATTATTATTTCTTAAATATAAATATAAAGGTGTTCTGTACAATGTTCCTCTTTCCTTCTTTCCTTTATCCTGGCAGTGGCACTGAGTCCTAGGACTGGGGAGTGGACACTTGTGGTTTGATCTGCAGAACCCTCCATGGGAAACACGATGCCTTCAAGTTGCAGAAATCAAACAAACCAGCTCATTTAGCATTTCAGACCAAACGACTGCGATTGAGAAGCATTCGGCATTTCATATCATGAACAGAAATTCATTTTTCCAGACCCTCTTGCATTATTTTTTTTTTCCCTGGAAGAGATGAGTTGGTTTGGCACTAAACCTCAGGTACTTTAGAGCTCGAGTCACTCAGAGGGAACAGGGTCTCCAGCATGCTCCCGAGTGGGACAGGCTTGGGGGCTTCCCACCAAAATAAGTGATGTGCAGCAGGCACAGGAACGGAGGTGCCTGTCTGGAAAAGCACCACCTTTGCCTCTTGCTCTTCTTGTTCCTTTTAGCAACACAAGGAAGGAGGTGGTGGTTCATATCCCTGTGTCCTGTCTCACTTGTTGCCACCTCGATTCAAAAATCTGGGAAGGCTCTGCTGTTGGGGATGGCTGCCTCTCTGCTGAGATTTGGAGTTCCTTCATTATTCCTCGGCTACATCCTGACTGCAATAATTAAAAAAAAAAAAAAATCTCTTTTCTCTCTCTGTCTTTCTCTATTATATATATATTTATATAGATAGATATAGATATATACACATATATATACACACATACACACACGCATATACAATTATATATATGTATATATATATTTAAAATTATATATATAATCTTTTCTGTCTGCTTTGCCTATTGCTGGCAGTATGAGCTGACTTGGAGCAGTCTCTTCTGAGGTACCACGAGGAAAAGCCCAAACGAGCTACTTGTACACGGCCGCCCTCTTAGCACTGGTACTGAATGTGCTGGTGCTGATGGACTTTGCCTTCCACGTGCGAGTGGGTGTGAGTGTGGATGTCCGTGTAAATCTTTGGGTACATTTTGGTTGCCATGGCCGGGGCAAGCGCAGGCCCTTGGGACAGTAAATGCTGCTGCTGGGCGACATATTCCTCATAGTTTATGGAGGAGATGCAGTCTTTGTCGGGGACCTGGGAGACGCAGATCCTGTCCCGGGGCTGCGGCCGGTGCCCGGGGGCAGCAGCTGGTGGGGAGCAGGGTTTCTTCTTGGTCTGGCAAAGCCACAAGAGGATCGTCCCAAAAATGAAGACTGCTCCGGCTGGGATGCCGATGATCACGGGCCAGGGAAGGCTGCTGGCCGAGGAAGGGGGCACAGGTGCACTCGGAGGCTTGGGATCTGGACATCACAGCAGGAGAGAGACAGAAAGAGTTAATTAAACACAGGCAAAGTGAATTCAAAACAGATGTCACACTTGGGCTGCCTTTTGTACAGGCTGTCTGGCAACCCTGCCAGACCAAGTAACAAGGGAGAAATCAAGCCAGCACATGATGTTTGGTAACTGCTTTGCTTTTCAGTGCTCCTGGAAGGACAAACAACTCATTTTTCTCTGGTTTAGGGGTCAGGAGGGGAGTCTTTGGGGGATTTCTTAACTTTCTTATCCAAACTTTAATGGGTAAGATAGAGCCAGCCCAGGAGATTTTCCTAACACCCTCACTCTGTGATGGAGTGGGCTTCGCTGCCCAGATTGGAGGACACAACATGGGATGTGTCAGTAATACCTCCATGTCAGCAGCCCAGAAGGTACAACCCAGAAGGCTGTGCAGAGCAACAGCACATTGTGTCTGCGTGGGCTTTAGACACTTTTTAGTATCCCTGTCTAGCGATACTGGAGCTACTCAGCAATGCTCCGCCATGGCAGGTAGCACGAATGTGGTGGTTTGGAGGTGTTGTCTTAAGTTTCTTGTGTGGCTGGGAAGAAGGCCGAGGGATGGGAAAGAACATAGGTGAGCTGGAGTGTCCTCCTTGGTGCCCAAGCCATGGAGAACTGAAAGTTCAAATGACACTGAAGTGTGTGTTCACGTCCCTATGCTAAATGGGCTCTACCTCCACCAGTCTCTTTGGAGTTGCCGTTGGCTTTCCCAGGGCAGCAAACTCAGCTACTGGAGGAGATAAGATGCTTCAGACAGCATCTTTCACACCTAACTCCCCCTTCCCCTCTCTGCTGTTGGTAACCTGTACATCCCTGGGTAGCCACTTCAGTTTCTCAGCCTGATCTCTTGATTTATAGACCCAAAAGGATTCCTGGGGTAGGATCCTAACTATCAAACTGTCCATCTAGCTAGCTACCAGCTGAGATTTCCAAAGCCCTGAAAAATACCTAGGCACAGAATTTGGCTTGCGGGGAGACACTCAAGAAACTTTGAAAACCACAGGCTATCCAGATCACCCAATATTCAAACATGTATCACTTAACTTTGGAGCCAAACTTCTTTAAGACACTGATGTTTTTTCTCTCCTTGACAAATAATCCTACAGCTAGTTTGAAATATTAAATATATACCATGTGGTCTGTTTGAAGTCAGAAGGACCTATACTGTTGATGTCAACTGACAAAATTTTGATTCACCAAACCTGGAAATTACAGAATAATTTAGGCTGGAAGGGGAATCTGGAGGTCATCTGGTCCAGCCCCCTGCTCAAAACAAGATGGGATCAGAGAACTGACCCATCAGCTGACTATGAAAAGAACAGTCTTCATGTTGGTTGGCAGAAATCCTCTGCTGGGCTGAAAGTGTTTTGATAATCAGCCATGCTGTTCCTTGGAGCTGTCTATGTCAAATCTGGTAGATCTACAAGCAAAATGGTGTTTTTCTAGTTCATGGCCTTGCAACCACATCTTTGCCTCTGAGGGCAAGCTGGGTTCTCCTTCTCCATCATTGCCAATAACAACAGGCCTTCAGGCTCTGATTCTGGTATGAGGTCTCATTATAGACCCATTTAAATCAATGGAAAGTCTCCCACTGTTTTCAGTGTGTGCTGGTTTTGGTTGGGATAGAGCCAATTTTCTTCATAGTAGCTGGTACGGGGCTGTGTTTGGGATTTGTGCTGAAAACAGTGTTGATAGCACAGGGATGTTCTCGTTCCTGCTGAGCAGTGCTGACACAGAGCCAAGGGCTTTTCTGCTCCTCACCCCACCCCACCAGCGAGTAGCTGGGGGTGCACAAGGAGTTGGGAGGGGACACAGTCGGGACAGTTGACCCCAATGACCAAAGGAATAGACCATACTATATGATGTCATGCTCAGCATATAAAGCTGGGGGAAGAAGAATGAAGGGGGGAACGTTCAGAGTGATGCTGTTTATCCTCCCAAGTCACCATTACACATGATGGTGCCCTGCTTTCCTGGAGATGGCTGAACACCTGCCTGCTGATGGGAAGTGGGGAATGAATTCCTTGTCTTGCTTTGCTTGTGTATGCAGCTTTGGCTTTAGCTATTAAACTGTCTTTATCTCATCGCATGAGTTTTGCACTTTTACTTGTCTGGTTCTCTCCCCTGTCCCACCGTGGGGGAGTGAGTGAGCGGCTGCGTGGGGCTTAGCTGCCAGCTGGGGTTAAACCACGACACAGTGGGAGCTGAATCAGACTCTCATAGTTCAGAAACTCTCATAGGCTTTGAGCTATATGCCACCCACGCAGCCTTTTCCCTGGGATTGACAGGCTTTCTAGTTGGAGTTTAGTCCTAAATCTAAGAGATGCAGAAGATGACTCCAAGAGCATTCTCTTACTTGGCAACCTGCTGTCAGTATCTAATTCTGGCTTTAAAACTGAAAGAGGATAGATTTAGATTAGATATAAGGAAGAAATTCTTTACTGTGAGTGTGGTGAGGCACTGGACAAATGACAAAGCGAGGATGGTGTGCCTCAGACACACTCAATACAGCCTCAGTTCGATGTGGCCACCAGCTCTGATGCCTGGGGAGAGAAGGAAGCAGCTGGGAGTTTGGTACAAGGGTCCCCAGGGAATCATTGGGTAAGAATTTAACTATTCAATCATTCTCTTTTTCACACTCATTCTCTTCCTTTCCTCGTGACTGGGACAGTTTTTCTTCTCCTCTCATTTTATGGGCCTGTATCATTGTTTCCTTTTACCAGTAAAAGCAATATAAATAACAGCAAGAGAAAGGCAAAATGTAAGGGAATGGGGTTGCAAACTGTGCAGCTATTCAGTTCTTCTCTCACATCCTGCACCCTATCACTGCAGTCATGTAGTGCCTGCAACTGTAGTACCTTTTCCCAAGTTCCTCTTCCATACAGGAACAGATCATTCATTTTATTTCACTTTGATGGAATTATTATTCCCCACGAAGGCATGAAAGGATACATCATCAAGAAGATTTCAGCAGGGGCTGATTTAAATCAGGGTTGATTTAGTCCCTCATTCATTCTTATCAGAACTGGGCTAGCCTAAATCAGCACAGCATCACAGAGGGCCATGGAGCCCAAAGGGCATCAGCAGTTGTGTTAATAAATGCCGTGATGCAGACTGTTGGTTCAGATGGAGGAAAAAAAGGCATAACTCACCTGGCAGGACTGTGAGAAAAGCGCTGCGAAAGCTGTAGCCCATGGTATTTGCCCCTAGGCAAATGTACATCCCTGCGTCCTCTTCCTTGGCTCGAGTAATCATCAGTTTGTTCAGGTAGGAACCATCGGGACGGGACCAGACCTCCCCCGTGGGCAGCACAACAAACTTCTGTCCCCCAACATCGATGGTTGAGTTGTACTTGCTCTCTGTGCCGTACTCCACCCTTTTTAGCCACTGGATGACAGGTTTGACATCGCTGCGGACTTTGCACTGGAAGGATGTGGTCCCACCGTAGTCTACCGTTGTGTTGACGGGGTGCGTCCCTGTCAGGATGGGCTTGGACCTCGTCCTCTCTGCACAAAAACACAGGGAGCTCCATGGAAAGAGGTGTTTGTCAATCGCATTAACTTGTGATTGCAGAAACATAGGAAAAAGGCGTAGGAGGGATGCAAAAAAATTGTCTAGACCAACTCCCTGCCCCAAGGCAGGCTGAGATTTCTGCAGCCTCTCCTGATAAAAATTTGCCCAGCCTCTGCCAAAGTCTCATAAGGTAGACACTCTTCAGTCTCTCCAGACACCTCCTCCATTGCCTGAGGTTTAGCAAGTCTTTAACCTGAATCTTCCTGTTTCTAACAAGGAAGTTACTTTATCTGTATCAAACCTGGAGAAAAGTTTGCTCTCCCTCTTAGCCCTTGTATTTTGGAAGATTTTCTTCAGCCCTCTCTTGTGTATGCTGAACAACCCTCCTAACTGCTAAGCAAACAGTGTTCTAAGAATCTCCTATGGAAGGTTCTTCTGTCTTTTCTATATTTCTGCTGTCTCAGGTCATTCATGAAGCATTTATATTTGGGTACCCAGTTTGTGGTGGCATTACTTGACACCACACAAGTCAGACCTGACCTTTCTGCTCCTTGGAAAGTATTGCAAGCCCAGTTTGGACTGCTGAATTTCCCCAGTCCCTTGCTGTACGCTGCAGCTATGAGATGACAAAGGGGGCCATCCTTCCTTGTACTCCCACTAAACCCCATGTCTCAGGGACCATATGCCAGATTAATAGGATCTTAATGATGTACCTTGACCTACAGGATCAGAGGCTGCAGTGTTTTCCTCGTTCTTGACCAGAGGAAGACAAATGGCCTGAGAGTAGTCAAAAAGGCCAAAACCCATTTCAGGATTAAATTTAGGCAGAGTTACAGGTCTGAACACAAATGAAGTGGATTATTTCATTGTAAATGCTCCTTGATATTGACTCTGACAAAGTCTTATCAATGTTTATAAATACCTAAAAGAGAGTGTAAAGAAGATGAAGCCAGGCTCTTTTCAGTGGTGTCCAGTGACAGGACGAGAGGCAATGGGCACAAACTGAAACATGGGAGGTTCCCTCTGAACATCAGGAAACACTTTTTGACTGTGAGGGTGACCCAGAACTGGCACAGGTTGCTCAGAGATTGTGGAGTCTCCATTCTTAGAGATATTCAAAAGCTGTCTGGACATGATCCTGGCCAATCAGCTCTAGGTGGTCCTGCTTGAGCAAGGAAGATTGGACCAGATAACCTCCAGCCATTCTGTGATGCTACGCGTCTTACCACCATGTCTGGTAGAGTGTAATTTACAGGTGAATACGACAGAACCTTGTGTATTCTCAGATCCAAACTCATTTTTTCACCAGATTATTTACAAGTACATATATATTGACAGTCCACACCAGAACCACTGTGTCTACTCCCTCTGAGGACAGTGAGGGGGGATAAGACGTGTTCCTTCTCCTTTTGGTCTTCCCAGATGTTCCCTAAGGAAAGACAAAATTGGATGGGAAAAGCTCCCCCCCCGCCCCTCCCCGACTAATGGCAGCGAGGGCAGGCTGTGGATACTTGTTGTCTGGGAGTCCTTCAGGAGATATCTGTCATTTCTGTTGCTGGGCCTGGTAGATGCCCATGGGGACCAAACTCTACTGGAAGCCATCCCATGCCATGTCATCCACTGCTGGGGGAGCTGAGACCACAAGCACTACAGGTGAGGAAGATCTTCATCCTCATCCCCCTACTTTTATTATTTCTTTCTTCAGTCTAATGGTTGCCACACTCACTATTGACAAATTTTTGTGGAGGAAGAGCCCAGAAACCATTTGTTTTTCAAATAACAAAATCTTTCAGATAACAAAACCAAATAATAAAATCTTTTGTTTCTCACAGAATTTTTGCCTCAAGTCTCAGCTGATGAAGGAAACAAGATGGTAGGAAAGGAAATCAAACAGGAGGGGTTCACAAGACCATCCATTCCAGCATGATTGTAAGCCTTAGGTTGTGTCAACACCACATAAAGTCAAAGGAAAAATATATCCCTCATTCTGAGGAGTGTTTGGACTTTTTTTAGTGCTAGCATCAGAGAAATCAGTCACAGTTTCCAGACAAGGAGGTACTGCAAACCTCTATCCCAGGCACAGAGAGAAATTATGGTATCACTGTGGGTGGTAACTGCTGGCAATCATCAATTGCTTTTGATGGCAAACACTGTTGGATTGAGGATGTAACAAATCAGCTCCCACCACCACTGGCTTTGGGGTGAAAGGGAGGAACAATGGACCCTCTTTCAAAAACTCAGGATACTTTCAATAATGAATGCTCTAAAGATGTCCTTGGGAAACAAAAATACCACAGTGGTCTCTATAGGCTTTGCCTTGGGACTACAAGCAGGAATCACAGCTGGAAAGACTGAGACTCAGATAAGCAGGACAGACTTAGGAGTGGAGGCTCAGTGGGGAAAAAAAAAAAAAGAGGAAATTGAATAAAACCTGAAATGCTCCACAGAACGATGTTAAAAATAGAAAGATGTCTGAAAACTGCTTAATGCCCTTATCTCCTTGACTCTGGTTCCAGCTTTGGTTACTGTTTTCACTCCTAGCCAGCAAAAGCTAATGAAAACAAAGGTTACATACATCTTTAAGTTGATAAAAACCAAGATAAACAGGGACACAGAAAGGGGTTTGTTCCTGGTGCTGTCTGGTTTTGATGAAGTGAAAATGCCACAGCTGCCATTAGGATGGGGCTTGATTCATTTCCCTGTCTCTGCTCCTGGTTTTAGTGTAAACACATGTTTTTACTGTCTCCACACAGCTGCATCTTTATCAAACCCAGATGTCCAGCAGGTTTGTGCCTTCAGAGCTCAGCAGAGCTCCCCACATGTGCTTTTAATTCCTGCGATTCTAGCGAAAGGACTTATCAGAGAACATATCTTTACCTTTAAGAACAATCTTTCACACTGGGATAAACTTTCTCATGCTAAAATGTATGCACAGACAGACAAACAATGTGCTTTCCATGTAGCTGGAAATAGCCCTCTATGCCCCTGCTCCTCATTAATAAAGGTTATTCAGTCTTCCCTCCACTTAGCTCATCTTCTCCACTTTCTTGAGTTGGCTGCTCTGTAATCATTTCCATGACAACTTATGATGATGTCATAGACAAAGCATGATGATTTAAGAATAAGAGCTCTTCTCTGGTAGACTTAGGTAGGATTTGGGTGTAATTATTTTCAGTAATAATAGGGGAAACAGGAGATTAGAGACCAAAAATCAGAATAGTTAGACAGTAAGAAGAGCAATTTACTTTACCCCATCACAATGCTGGATAATCCCCCCCCAGTTCATCTTCTAAGGGCTGAATCTTTAAAGCTATGCAGGGATCTAAAGATACAGACAGGACCCTAGTGGGATTTTAATTTTTTTTTAGTATTCCATTTGTACCCACCTGAACCTGCAGACGTCCATATGTTTGGTTTTTTTTAAATCTGGCCCTAAAGCCTTGTCTGGCTAATCACTCTAGTCATAAGATTTCTGCTAATTCCCCTGGGAAAGTTCTCTAATGAAGCAGACATCCTGTTACAGCTATCTAGACTAAATTTTCAATTGATTGGTTTTACCCTATTACCACTTTGATAGAGTAATCGGGGCCATTCTAAATATTTCCACCCCTCCTCTATGGTATGAAAGGGCTTTCTCAACTAGTTCTTAATCTGTCCTTGAATTGATTCTGTTGGTAGTGTAAGACTTAACTGGGCAATGGTGAACTTTTACCATGCAGGGGCCCTTAGAGATGACTGTTTCCCAAGTATCTCTTCTCATTTCACCTACTAAATTGTATTGTTGCTACAGGTGTTTATTCTATGGTTTCAATAATGTTTTCTCTGTCTCTGCTGATGTTTTTAACATTTCCCAATTTCTGTGTCCAGCTATTGGCACTGCACAGTTGCCATCATGCTCTCTTTACTCAGCCAGCCCACTTCCCAAAGCTCCCTCTCTGCCTTTCCTCCCCAGATGCTGCACTTACGGATTACTTCAACTTTGTATGTCGCGTTGATTTCTCCAACTTTGTTAAACACTCGGCAGGTGTATTTCCCACTATCCTCTGGCTTCAGGTTCTTCAGGTTCAGCGTCCACTTCTTCTTCTTGTTCTCCCCAATCTCTTGGGGCGTGAGGGGCTTGTTGTCCTTCAGCCACGTGATGTCAGGCCGTGGGTTCCCGCTGGCCACACACTTCAGGCGGATGGAGCTGCCGACAGGACGGGCGATCACTCTCCGTCTCATCTTAGCAGGCTGCGTGAACCTGGGCCGGGCTGCAAAAGGCATGAAAAATTGACTGTGGTGAGCAAAGGGCATGCAAAGAAGGCTACCACTGTCAAGTGTTATGGCCAAATTTGCTTGAGAGGCACCCAGCAGCCCCATACATAATATCTCATGCTAGCTCAGACTGATTTCCTTAGAAAGGAGGCACGGCACTATCCAGCCTGATGCATTGGAATGTCTACTGGACTGTATGGCCACTGCATTAGCCTTCTGCATAGCAGAACCCTGGCATTTCTCAGTGTCTGTAATGTAACTGTGTCAGACCATCTCACAAAATAATACCAAAATCATGCTAGTGCAGCTGAAGGCAAAATGCAGCCCCATAATCACATTATAATTGTTACCATATTCCATGCCACGAATGCAAACCCTGAGCCAAGACCAAAGGAAAAACCTCAGACTCCTGTCAGGCTGACCGTTTTCTCAATCTTTTGCTGGTCACTTGAAGCTTCATTTTCTGAAGATGTATTTTGCCCCTTAGTTCTCACTGGCTTTAATGGGACTTGAGAAGGGTCAGTATCTTTTCAATATGTAGCATGCCAGACTTTGGTACGTTGATCAGAACTGAAATGTATGTGATTCATCTGACATTAATTTATGAAGCATTCACGTTGAAAGAGCCAAAGAAGCAAACAAATAAATGGAAAGACTCAATAAAAAAAAACACTTGACTTTGTTCCTAGAAGATACCCCATGGCAGTCCATCCCAAAAATGGAGAAGCTGAAGTAATAGCTACTGGTGGGCAGAATCATGGGTTAAGATAGTCATCCTATCTTAGCAAGGAAATCACCAATATTTCTAAAGGTAGTGACAAGAACACTAGAGAAATGCAAGGTCCTCACCTGGCAAAATCTGGAATTTATACTCTGTACTGCAGCTAACTTTAACTCAGATTATGTCAAAATTCCAGAGGCAAAACAGGTGGCTACCTGGTAGTCTTACTGACATTGCAGAGGGCCTTCCTGTAAAGTCACGAGTTGGTATAACTAATCAATAGAAAGAAAAAAAATCTTTGCAAAAACTTTGAAGAAAGTTGAAACAATAGAACATGATCTGTTGGAAGGTCAAAGCTTGCTTAATAGTATCCTGTAATGAAGAATTCAAAAGAAATTACAAATTTCTCACAGTTACTTTAATTATGCAATGCCAGTCCAGGGGCACTTCTAATTGCAGCCTCCTGCTGAGATTAACACCACCTCTGACTCCCACTTGCCTCTCTCCCCCTACATCCAAAACACTCCTGCCAAATACTCTCTTTCNAAGCCAGTTTCTCCTCTGAGTCCGTTCAGTATTTCCACAACAGGTTTCTCCCTGCTTTTAAACCCTGTTTCTTGCTTGCCATGATCTTACTCTTCAGCCCAAATGGCAGTCACCCTGCATTTTTGCACTCCCCTGGTAAATCTTCCCTGATTCTTCCCTTGGGAAGTAAGAGAATTCAGTAATGAGTGACTTGCTCTAGGGCACATTGCGTTGAATTATGCCCATCAGCCACTGACCTTCACCTTCAACTGGAGAGCCACAACCTTAGCAGCATATAACACACCAAAGCAAGCTGAGAAGGTTGTGCTTCAGTTGTCAGGGAAGTTTGCTACAGGGCAGCATGATGGGACTCCCTGCTGCCCAGGGCTGAGGGCCAGAAGCTCTGGGAGGTGCATTATAGCGGATCTTTGCTGGGTGGAGGAGGCTGCTCTGCAGCTTCCTCTCTGCAAGCACTGGGGAATGGCAGCCATTGCCCTCTGAACATATGCCTTAGTCCTCACCCCCCCTGCAGCCTTGCCCAACATCCCACCCTCTCGGAAGAAGACACCCTTTGGCATACCCCTCTCTTCAGAGTCCTTTTCTGTAGGGGAAACCATCTGCCTCCACAGCCTTTCCTTGCCCCCTTGGCTGTCACTTTGGGTGCCAGCCATTTCATGTTATTTCAAACGCTTGCTCAGAAATGCTTTACTCTCCGTACAGAGGCTTTCATGTGTAATCTAATGAACCGGAGCAACTCCGGCACTGAAAGTCCTTGCCGTGACAGCTGAGCAGCAAGTGTGACATACTAATCCACTCCACAGGTCGTGGTGCGTAAATTGCTGGCTATTCCCTTGGGGGTCTGCTGCAAGAGGAGGCCCCCTCCCAGCAAAAACAATCACCTTCCCACAGAGACAATTAACGACGTCAGAGCCGCACGTTGTGAGCAATGACATGCTGAAGTTTAAGTCTGAGCCAAGGGAGACGTGCTGGTAAAGGCTGTGACTGTGGAAATCGAGTGAAGGCCTGCAAGGTGCATGGAGAGGTTAAGAACCAGCCGTGAAATGGGCCTATACGGTTATCTTCTAATAAAGCAGTAATTATTTACTCCGAGACGAGGAACTGCAGGTCCAGGCAGGGGTAGATCCTTGCTGGGTGGAATTCCTGGGCTGGCACTAACATATCAAAGAGCAGGTTGGACACAGGACAGTCACACCACCCATGCAGAGTGAAGAGCCAAGTGAGTGAGGACGCTAAGCTCTTGCCTTCCCTTACCTCTTCCCTGCTTCCACAGCAGTATTTCAGAAGGACTTGGTGTCCCTGCTCAGTAAGGGTATTGCAAGACAGAAACTCTCTTTCCTCCCAAAAAAGCAGGACTCTAACATTTCTGGTTTTCCTCCCACTGCGATTCCCATGAATCTGTCTGGAGCTTTGCATTCACCCCTCGTACATTATTGCCCAGATACATGCGGAGCTACAGGTAAAGTTAAACTTCTTTGGTTCTTTCTGTCTTTCTTTCTTCTTCTGTTTAAAGAAGGTTAAGTAATTATGTGGTCTCAAAAGCTACTCCAGGCCGTGCGCAATATGCTGAAACCGGAGCCCATTTACACAGTCCTGAATGTTTCCTTGACAAAAGTCTGAACCGGACAAGTTTAGAAAAGCCAGTTAACAAAAAAGGAGAAAGACACACACACACACACACACAAGAGACAAAAAGAGACGAAGCAAGCACAAAGGAGAAAAAGGGAGAAGCAGCAGTGTGAGAGGCAGAAAAAGTCTCTTTAGAGTTGGTGCTAGGAAATGTCTGCCCCAAATCTGTACAATTTACAGAAGTTTTGCTTGTTGAAGTGCCAGCAAAGGCCATCACAAAGTGCCTCTGTGTTATTTATACTTCACATGCTTGTTCTCCTCCACATCACTTGGCATTTGCTTCATAAACATGAACCGCACATTTGTACAGTATAAATTATGCCACACACAAGAGCAAGGGAAAACACAAGTGGATGGGGACAAAGAGACAGTGTTGTGTATGTGTTCCTTGCTGAAATGCTGTTTACCATGAAGATTTATTCAAGTTAATGAAAATTAAATGAAACAGAAGGCTGCTGGCACAAAGACCTGGGAAGGAATTCAGCAGTCTCCTCTCCCTGCAGGACACCTTGAGGTGTCCCAGAGACTCCTGTCAGATGTTGCTTGTACAAACTGAGGTGTTCAGCTAAACATGTAGGCTGCTGCCATCCGCCACGTTTGCCTCCGCATAGTGACGGTCAGTACCACTTCCAGGTTTCATGATATTTATACAAAAAGGTGTCATGATACAACTAAGTATTGAAATACTTTCAAATCTTTTGGGTAAGGGCTCAGTCAGTTGTGGGAGGACGTGGATGGAAGTATCTATCTTTCCCTATATCAGCTCCCTGCTCTTGATGGGGGCAGGAGCTCTCCCCAATGGTACCACTCCATGATGGCAGCTGGAAAGCAAAGTGGAGGGATTTTTTTACCATGCTGCTCCTCTCCCACTTCTCTAAGACCCAGGACACTGCAAACACAAACTGCTCCTTCACCTCCAGAGACCTGCAGACACACACACTAACCCTCCATGCACACCAGCTCACAGCAGCACTTTGCTGGTGAACACTGCTGGATGGAAAGGGTTTGGGTGGGTGTGTGGCCAGCCCCAGACATTTCCCTGCTTGGGGAGAGGAGATAGGAGGAAAGGAGGGAAAGGGGAGAAAGCAGAGGTGCAGTAACACTCTGCAGTACAAAGAAGGACTGAACCAGGGCAGAACAGAGTAAGACACAATCTGATATGAGATTGTCAATGCCTAATAATTTTAGTAGTGCTTACATCTTTTTTCATAATATTGATCATCATTCACTAGCTCTACCAGGAGCACATCTGCCATGGCATTCAATGTCTGCTCTATCTCCAGCAGGGTAATGAAGAGTTGAGAGACAGCAGCTTCTCTTGCTAGCTGCTGAATCGCTCCTGCAGAACTCCTCATTTGGAGTTTATCTAAGCTACCCTTTCTTTAGCTCTAAAATGTTCTCATTCTTTTCCCAGAATGAGTGACGTTCTTCCTCTCCCAGAGCAAGCTCAGTCTAAGAGGAATCTGTAATTCAAAGCTATTATGGTACTGCCTCCTCCAGGTGTGGACTGGACTACACCGCAACACACCACATCCCTTGTTTGCCAGCTCCTGAAGTAAACTGGCCTCAGCTCAAGTGGTGGGGACTCATATGGTGAAAGCTTGACAGGTTCCACCCCTACCATTGCTATGAGGTTACTCCCTGGCCATGAATGTGGTACAAAGCCATCTCTGTATTACAAAATTAAAAGGAGGTATGTACTGCAAGAGCAAAATGGAAATGCTGTGCTTCATCCCTTGAGGTTATAAACTCACATCTCACTCCTGTCGGTAATGGCCAAAAGCTGTTTGGCATCAGCCTGACAACTTATTGTCCTTCAAGGAGTGCTCGGACCAAACTTTGGGCCTGCAAGTCTTGCGGTGATTCAGAACCTATTCCAAGTGAGATTTTAGCAGTTCCCCAAAGCTCTGCAACAGCATCAAAATCCTATGCTTGAACAGTCCAGGGCTTAGAGAAGTTCATGCAGGTGTCTAAAAGAGAGGGTAATTTTAAAAAATACTCAGCTTTGGCCTAATGCTAATTCTCCTGAAGTGAAGTCAGACCTCCCATTTGCCCTCAGTGGGAGCAGTGTTATGTTGGCACTGAAGGCTTTTGGAAATATTGCTGTAAAAGTCAGTATGCCTTTTATAGGGAGTCTATGAAAGCTATAATAGCTGCACATGCAAAAGAAAGTCACTGCCCAGAAAAACAAATGCAAGGGAGACCCATGCTGGGGTATATGGCAGGGGGCCCTAGAGCGGACCATGGGCTGCATTTCACAGAAGGACCCTTGGATGGGATCCATTCACACTGACACGTTCAGCTGACGCTCTGTTTATTATTTGACCATCTGTAGGGAGAACTCACTCCAGTCGCTCTGGAGTTCCTTTCCCTCAGCAACTGAGAAATGTTCCGTGTGAACAGCACTGAACCAAGAACCAAGGAAAACCAAAAATACACACTGCTCCTTACCCCATTGCTTCCCAGAATGATCTTCATATTCTCCATTGGAGCCTTCAGGTACCTGGCTATCCTTTCCTGAGCTGGCATCATCTGCAAAGGAAAGGAAAGGGAAGATGTTAAGAAGGTCTCCTGCAGTGCAGCAGTATGATAACACGAGTTTGCATTTCCAGCTGAAACACACTCAACATACATTTGCATCCACATCCTGGCACTTACAGCCTGGTTAGTTTAATGAACAATTTAGTTTGCTGCTTTATGAGCTTTTCGGCAGGCTACCAAAGCAATGGGAGATTAATCAATGTTTCCATTAATAGCTGACAAAAGCCTCTTTGTTTATGTTTACAGGTTGCTGTTCCCTAGGAGGAGATGATCTGTTGTACCTTCTATGCAAATAATGGTATAAATCAAAATTACAGCTAATTAAACCTAAGAGGTGTGGGAAGACTTATGTGATCTGTCACACAGAGCACAAGTAGTGGAATTAGGGCCACTAATTCGCCTTTCAGCTTCCATACAAAATCAGGAAAGCAAGCAGGTCTGGGGTCAAATGACCCCTCAAGGGATACTGAATGCAAAGCTATGGCTGGAGAAAGCAATATTGAATTGAAAAGCTGTTTGTGCTTTTCGTTATCTTAATTAAGACCACCCATCCACCTGTATCGACAACACGCCACTTTGTCCCTTACCGCTGTAGTTGTCTACACCACTGCCACAGAGCAGCATCAAGGTGTCAACTCTGTGCCCTGTTGTGCTAGGAGAAATAGAAATCACCGCAAGGTGAAACCCCCACCTCTCCAGCAGTCCCTATCTCAAACTGCCGCTGTGATATGGCCACCTACAAGGTCTCCACAAGGGCTGATGGAGCAGGGGAGTGCTCTGAGCCTGTTTGTGTACCCTGGGCAGTGCTGGTGGCCTCACACCTCTGCAGAGTTTTCCTCCTCCAGGAACAGCCTGACCTCTATTGCACAAGCGCTCAGCTCAGAGCATCCTTCTATAGCAATGCATCACACCAGGAGGGAGGTCCACCTGAGGGACTTTGGGCACCTATGGGTGACAGCGCAGCAAGGTATGGCTCTTCCAAGGATACTTCTGAGCTGTACAGATGGCACAGCGCCATACGGCAGCTGGGTTTGAGGTAAAGATCTTGGTCAAGAGCTACTCAGCTCCTAGCTGAAGTGCACTGAAGTGTACGAAGTTTGATTTTCAGAGACAGGTTAGTGAAGGCTGGGAAAAAGTTCACCTCAATAAGGAACTGCTCTGCAGTGGCATAAAAAAAATAAAAACCAGGAGAAGTGGAAACACCTGACCTAAGCAATGAATCCCTCCAAATGTTCAACTCCTAAAACCCATAAGGAAGAGGTCTCATGAGCAAAAGAGAAGAAATTTCTTGCTGTAATCTCTGCAGCAGAGAGGAAAAACTTATCTCAGCATATACATGAGCAGCTCCCCCCCCAAATATACAAATAGTAGAGCTCTTTACAGCCCTTTCAGAAGTTGGGTTGTGCTTAAACAGTGCTTAGTGCATAAACTTGCGTGCAGTCTTTATGAGAGAAGAATGTGTATTTAACCCCATCCTCACCCCAGTTTCCACTCTTTTGGAAAATCAACCTGTCTCTTCAGCATGGGGCATTTTATGCTGACACATGTTCCAAACTTGTTTGCTGCTGTCCCTTAAGCAGAGAGGCTGCAATGCCATATGGGTTTGTCCCCCCTCACCCTTGACAGATTTTTTCCTTCTCCTTGTGGTTACTTCAGCACAGTTTCTCCTGGAGGTATGTGCAGCTGTCACTTTGAGGGGAAACGAAAACTTTCAGGGCAGCAGCACGCCGTGCTCTTACTTGGGCAGCTCACTCCAGCTGACTGCCCCTTCCCACCTCCCTCTTGCCCTCCATCCATCCCTGGAAACCCGGAGACTTTCCCTGGGGCTCCAGCCAGCTCCCAGCCCAAACCACAGGGGAGTAGCGTGAAACACAGTCACACTCAGGAAACCTCAACTCTTGCACAGTTCTGTGAGTGCAAACATACTGTCCAGACTCTGCCAAGGCTGGCCCGCAGCCTGTGTTACAGAGGAGACGGGTAACCCACGTGCTGCTTTTACAAATATATTTTTACAGCTTTGGCAAGCTGAAAGGAGGGAATACAAATACACCCATTATATGTGATGGCTTGCATGTGACGGCTTGCATGTGACAGATTGACTCCTTTCAGTCAAAATACTGAATCAATTATCTTCTGGCACTTGTACAATTTTTCACATCAATATCAGTGGTGCTACAAATGAAATCTTGGATGCTCTCTGACAGAGAACTTAGTAAATCCTTTAGCACAATTAGAAAAATGTATTGGGTAACGGAGAAGAAAGAAAAACTGTGGTCAGAGAAGTAGGATTCCTGCCCATTGTTAACTGCTGAATATCTTAAAAGTGGTTAAGATGTTTAAGTGGCGATGTTCTGTCAATTATATCTTAATCCTACTCAGCTTGATGTACAAAGAGCAGTATATCCTCCCTTGCCTCCTGCCTCATGTTACAGTATGTCAGCCCATGTGCACTCCTCCTGCCTACGCACAAGGACTGACTGGCGTTCTCAACACCTCTTGACATGCTGCCAAGCTTTTGATGTAAGCAAAATTGCTCTGAATTTGTTTGATCCTTTAAAGATGCTTCTTCGGTTGATAGCCTGCCAAATAGCAAACCTGCAGAAAACCCAGAAAAAATAATTTTGGGGGGAAGAGATCAGGATAACCAATGCCACCATGCTGAGCCTATGAAATGGATAATTTGGTGGAGGACTAAGACTGAAATAAGTAACTGCATGCATTTAGACATATTGGTTTAGATCCATTGGAACCGGTTTCACTTTTGTTAGGAATGCAGTAGTGTTAATAACACATAGCAGAAGTCTCGGTGGAGGTGGTGGGGGAATGTCATAAACATGGAAACTCATGTAGAGCAAAACTACTCTACTTTGGGGAAGGGATGTGACAGCAGTCTCCCTTCCAGCTGCAACATACAGGGAATAGGGCTCCTACCTTCAGCGTCACTGTATCTGGGCACATTCACACATGAGAACTGTAGGAAAAAAAGCTGACTCATGAGACCCAGAAATTGGATGAAACTTCTTTTGAGAAGATTCCCTGAAGTCCAGGAATCCCCAGTCAAAAGTGTGAGTGAGGCAGCAGAATAGCCAGGGATACAACGATAAAGCGTTAACCTGGGATGTGAGTGACCCTGGTCAAGTCCCTCTTCTGCTGCACTCTGAGAGGGATTTGAACCTCCCCTCTTGCACCTTGGGTGAGTGTCTTAAGCTCTGAACTGTGGTCTCAGAGTGCCAAAAAAAGAGCTTATTTTTATATACAGTGGAACAGCCCTGTGGGAGACAGATACCTCAGGAACACTCTTAGGATGGAAGACCCCTGTCTAATTCAGATATCACTGAGATTTAACTTCCACCTGCTCCATCCAGAGTTAGTACTGCGGCTGCATGGAAAGAATCTGTTTCTCCCTGTTTTGAAGGACTTTCTTATTTTTTTTATTTTAATATCAAGTGGTTTCCTAGGGTAGGGAAACACTTTTGCAGTTGTTCTATTCCCTGTGCTAGCAAGGATGGATATCTTTCTGTACCACAAACACACTTCGGTCAGCCTGCTCACTGCTGGGGAGGGATCTATGACACTGAAAGCAAAGCCAAATTTCCTGAAAGCTCAGAGACATCTGGTTCAGCCCACACCTGCAGTCTGAAAGCTGGTTAATAGTGCCAGATCTGAAAACCTGCTGTTTGCATTTCACCCCAAGCTTTACAAATGCAACTGGCCTGGAAATATTCTTATTAGACAGAGAGTGGACCTGAAAAAATGAGCCACATTCAGATATGTATGAACAGCATACAAAATGAGTTAGTAGCAGAAATCACATGAGTCTTAGCTATGTTCAAGAATGACCTAAGAAGCCAATTCCTTACTCATGCTCCTGTCACCTCCCTCAAAGGCAGGCAGGTCAGGGTGATAAGTACATACAAAAAAATCAGCCTCCAGCCAAAGGGCAGCAGGGACCAGCTATGCTGCCTTGCTAGCTTTGCTGCCAGCAGATTACCGCAAGAGGCAGTGCTAAGAAGGATGAGCTGCTGAAGTTTCCTATAAGCTCCCTTTTCTGTGACTTGTATTGGAAGGTCATCCTGTACTGGACTTCTTGGACACTATCACAGGCTTAGGAGAGCAGCCAGTTGGAAGACAAAGTGGAAAACCTGCCTTGAAAAATAATCACTGACTAATTTTATATGACGAGTATCTGAAGCTAAGAAAACATATGCATGATTTAGGTGTCCTCGCTGTGCAATTTAGTTCCATGGTGTTACAAAGCACGCTGGCTGGTCAAGAAACCTGAAGTGGAAGGCTCTGATATCATGTCAGGTGATAAACCTTGAGACACGGGACAAATTCGTGTAGCCCCTTCCCCTTCAAATACCGCACCTGGCCATACAAGCCAGGGCCAGGATGGATCCAGAGGTATCAACCTGCTGTTCAGGAATGTCATCCCAGTGGTGGGATCCCCAGCTGCCACTGCCTCTTGCCTCAGGATCTCGTTCCAAGCTGGCTCCTAGGTCTGAGATGCCACAGGATTGAGATGCTGGTGCTGTGCTAGGGAAGTGTGTGATTGGGCTGAAAAGGGCAGTCATGGGATCAGCTTGAGACTAGGCATGTCTGGGTGTATGAGGCCCTGATTATCATTGCTGACGTCACAGGCCAAATTGCCCTTTCTCATCCCAGAAATCTCGATGTTATATGCATATTGCCTGCCATGCATCTTTTTGGTCTACCCCCTGTCCCAAAGCAGGCTGGATTTCTGCAGAAAAGGGATTTCTATATGTAACTCCAATTGACAAAACACTTTGGGGATCCTACGGGACAAAGAGTGCCACATAAATGAGGTATAGTTACTGTTTATAACCATAGCAGAATTGTTCCATTCCCTCTTAAAAGTTAAAACAAATGGAAAATTCTGCATAACAGTCCGGCTCTGAGAGAAACTGATGGGAAATATTCACAGACTGTTACCGAGCCAGTATCAAATTTTATTTACCCACAGATTCTCCATGAAGGCTTCATGTTTTAGCCATATGACTGGTTTTCAGGCCAATACTATGTGCTGAGCATCCAACCGTGAGTCAAAACAACGGCCCAATTTTTTGACACAAATATCTACCCATAATATTTCTCTATGATTCACAAAGTTGCTTTAATTTGTTATAATGCAAGGCCTGTCCCTGCGCTGACTTGATGGGACCAGCTTCGGAGTCTTTGATGTCAGAGGCCTTGAAAGCCCCATTTCACAGATGAGCCAGCTTTGCATAAATAAACAAAGTGACCTCTGAACTGGAGCCTGAGACCTGAGCACGCTTCAAAGCACTGGGGGAGGCGATGGGGGGGCAACGGGGAATGAAGCGATCAGCATGCATCATTAAGGCAGCCCCCGCTCAACGCTGCTGCGAACAAGGGGTGTAAATAAAAGGAGGGAGGCAAGTGGGGAGGGAGTGAAATGAGGGGGAAAGTGATGTAATCCAGTCAGGCTTGAACAATTATAATGAGGCCTTCTCCCATGGATGAATGAAAGAGATCTCTCTGAACTCCAGCTTTAAGAGCTGACTCTCGCGTTTACCCAGACACATCGTATTTGTGCCTCAATGTCCTTCGCTCCTGCAGATGTCTAGTGAGTGACAAAACACAAGTCGCTTGTGGGAGGTGGATCTTGGGCCTTCCTAGGAGTTAAATCAGAATTTGTTCTGCTGAGCCTAACCAGTAAAACTGGGGGTTGGGAACACACCATAAACTTAGACCAGGAAGTGTTTGGATTTATTTTTCAGTAGTCCTGATGGTGCAGTAGATAGAAGATAAACACACATGAAAGTAAGTACAATCTGAGAAAGTAGGTCTCTGCAGTTTCTCTCAGATAAATTCTGGATTTCCTGTAGTACCTGCTGGAATTTAAGGGGAAACACAAAGGAAAGATCATTCTATACTTTATTTTAGGGAGTCTTCTACTGTCCCAACTAGTTCATCTGATGCCCAGATGAATGGTCCATGTAGGCAGGCAGTAACAACTTTATCACTGGGTTTGCGGGGATTAAGGCACTTGGTTTCTCCAGATCTCCTTAATGTGGATTAACACTCCAGGTTTCACTAGAATTTCAGCTGCTATTAAACCCCAATGGCAAGGAAAACACATACCAACCTACTGGCTAGCACATGATTTCCATCTGAAAACTACCACTGCTAGCTGCCAGGGCTTTATTGCTTGCCTTGTGATATTTGGGGTGCTTCTGGAGGACCTCGATCCTGGCAAGTAACTACTTGTGGATCTAATGGTTTTTGTTACCGAATAACAATTCTTAACATCTTTGATTGTAAAGAAGAACTCTACACAAATATACCCTAAAAGCTTGGAGGAAAATGAACAAAACACTAATTTTTGAGATCTTGAGGTTTTTCAGCTTGTTTTGTGGTTTTGCAAGGTTTGAATTATGGCTTCAGGACCTTTGAATCCCAAGGCTGATTTGAAATCATGAAACAGATTAAGGTGCAAAGTCCTCACCTTGAGTAATTCTGAATTTCCTCCCATCATGGAGGGATAATTTAGCAAGCCTCCTCTCTGAACCCTCCTTTCTGCCAGAGGCAGACAGGGCAGAACTCCAATGAATTCATCCCACCAACACAAACCTGGTGTAAATCTTATTTTGACTGTTTTTCATAGTTCCTCCACAAACCCTTCATCTCATGCTCACCATTCCTTAACCTGTCTACTCTATTAACAGTGTTACCTACTGTATTAACAGTACTGATGCTATGAAAAGACAGAAAATGTGTTTAGAATTTATTTAGAAGGGCACAGTGAAAGCAAAGGGATCAGGAATGTTTGGAGGGAAGAAAAAAGATCTCATGGAGGAACCCCCTCTCCCTGGGCCCTGCCAAACAAAACCCCTCAAGATGAAAAAGAAGAAACCCACTCAGAGGAGCACATAGCCAAGGAACACTCTACTTTGCTCAAAAAAAAACCCAAACCCAACAAAACCAACACAAACTAAAAGGTTACTGGCAGAGAATTTGCATCTGTAACGGGCACTGAAGACTTTACTGCCTACTGCCTTTGATTCCAGTTGGGCCAAAAATAACCAGAGGTATTGATACTGGAATTTCCTGAAAATAAAAATAAAAAATGTTTGTGTTAGTGGCTTTTTTGGTATTTTAATCTCTGGCCATTTTCATGAGAATTTCCATGCAAAAATCTTCATGGATTTCACTTCAGCCCCAACACTGGGAATCTCTCTGTAAGCAGGATGCTTTGCAAAAGAAACATTTGCAGCCCACCTGCCTCCTGAAACACTGGAGAGGCTCCACAGTCTGTAGACCAAAGCCCTGTCTGGAGAGTGAAGAAACGAGACTTCTGTCCCTAGCTAGATCCGTTAACTCACATTTTTTAAGTTATGGTGATGTACAGGCCCATCCTATTACCAGTAGATGACAAAGCTCTTAATTGGTGGTTATTGCTGCCTCACACACCTCAACAGGCAGGTAAACATACATCAGAAGTGACTGCTTTAAGATCAAAGATGACAACTCCTTCCACAGAATGAAAGAAGGGACTATGGTGTAGTGTAGACATATCAGAGCCAGTTTATTTTACGGGCTGGTACCAGTCTAGCTCCAACAGCACAGGTAAACCAGTCCTCTGAAGAGTTTTAGCAGCCCACAGAGAATCCAGCAATGCTGTGCATAAGCTGGTACCAGCACCTGAACTAACTCTTTTACCACCAATTCCTTCTTAATACTGTGATCTCTGCTGGGAGTCCAACACACACGTATCCCTGCCCTGTTCTCTTGCAGACCACTAAAGAATGCTGTGGTTTATTGTTTGGGCTTGATCAAAAAGCTTTTGTATGGAAAGAGATCACATATTTCCTGAGAGAGATAAATGTGTAAGGTGGAGAGATGGAACTTCAGAAAAGCGGGGTATTTTAGGCATATGAAGGGATTAATACACAAATAATAAGATAGAAAATGCGAGTATTTAAACTGAACATATGCAAAACTTCCCAAGAGGGGCATCTGCTAGACTATGGAATAGTCACCAAGAAGAAGAGAAAGTTCTATTTCATAGAATCAAAGAATCATTTAGGTTGTAAAAGACCTTTAATATTATTGAGTCCAACTGTTAATCATAGAATCATAGAATCATAGAATATCCTGAGTTGGAAGGGACCCATAAGGATCATCAAGTCCAACTCCTGGCTCCACACAGGACCAGCAGAATCAGACCATATGACTGAGAGCGTTATCCAGACGCTTCTTGAACTCAGTCAAGCTTGGTGCTGTGACCACTTCCCTGGGGAGCCTGTTCCAGTGCCCAAACACCCTCTCAGTGATGAACTTTTTCCTGATATCCAACCTAAAGCTCCCCCGTTGCAGCTTCATTCCATTCCCTCNCACCCCTCATAAGACTTGTGCTCCAGACCCTTCAACAGCTTCATTGCCCTTCTCTGGACACGGTCCAGCACCTCAATGTCTTTCTTGTACTGAGGGGCCCAAAACTGAACCCAGTACTCGAGGTGCGGCCTCACCAGTGCCCAGTACAGGGGGATGATCACTTCCCTAGTCCTGCTGGCCACACTATATCTGACACAAGCCAGGATGCTGTTGGCCTTCTTGGTCACCTGGGCACACTGCTGGCTGTCAGCCAACACCCCCAGGTCTTTTTCCATCAGGCAGCTTTCCAGCCTCAATCTTTGGAACATTTAAAATTATAATGGTCTAACTATGGCTGAACTAGAGGTTTTACAAATCCATTTGTCAAAGCTGGTTCATCTAGCTCCTAAAGAGAGCTTTAGTAACTCCTTCACTGTTACTGTGAATATGATATGATCGGTAATGAAACAGCACAACAGACAAGGTAGTTCATGCAAAAGGAGTCCTTGAAGACCATAAAAGAATTCTCTATCTGCTATAGCTATACAAAGGAACTTTGGAGCTCTTCTGAGCCCTGGCATGGAGCTCTTCTGAGTCTATACAGTATAAGACCTTTGCATACCATGTTCATCTCTCTCCTCCCCTTCTTTGTCCCCATGACTCTGTAACTGGTTCCGATCTGCACCTACTTTATAACTCTTTCTCCCGTTCCTTCCCCAAACACTTTCCACAAAGCTGTGGAGGGAGAAGCCTTCCTGAAGGTTTAGGTCTTCCCTTGCTCCTTGTGGTCTATCACTACCCACAGAGCTCACAAAGTCATCTGAGACACATTCTCAGTCGTGGCACATCTGCACATAGTGATGTTCCCGCTCCTGCTGTAACCACACAAAGAACCACAAGGAGAAACTACTGGAGCTTTTCACTGAACCACTGCAATTCCCTGGCCTACCATTATAAAAATTACATTACAAAGGCAATCACAGGCTTTCCGCCATGCCGACTCCTCCAGACACCAGGACCTCCCGCCTGCCTTCAGGTCTCCATTCCACAGCGGGCAAGAAAACAATTCTTTCTTCTTTGTTGTTGTTGTTGAGGTTACTTTTTTTATCAGCATGCTCCAGCACACACAGACAGCAGCCCCAAGAGCTCTGCACCACAGGCACCAGTCTGCGGTTATACTCTTGATCTACTACTGGAGAGGATGAAAGGGAGAAGAAATCAGAGAACAAGATGAGTGGTTAGGCTGCTGCCTTGTCACCAGCACTTTCTGAGCATGAAGTAGCAGCACCAAAAAGACAGCAATTACCAATCAGCTATTCCTTGATCAAATTGGCAGTATTTCCCAGTATTTTCTAATTGTTACTTGCACCATGCTATTATTAAGGATTTCTTAGAGACAAGTTCCCAGTATATTAAACATTATTCACACACAGCACAAAAGACTGATCCTGTTTAAATAGTTTACTATCTGGGTAGTGCAGGCATGGAGTGGATGTCACAGGTATTAAGGTTTTTTAAGAAACATGGTTTTTAGCATCCACTTGTTTTGACCTGGTGGGGGAATGATGGGGGTTTTTTATTGAGTTGAGAAGTGAAGCTTCGTTTATAACACCAATCAGCCTATCTGAATTTATAACAATTTTATTACATTTATTATTCATAATAATAAATCATTAGTTACTTACAGTAAGTTTATAAACATTGGGAAGAATTATGTAATTTAATTGTCATCTGCCAAATAAAGGTATTGAAATAACCCTTACTTTAGAAACCTAACTCTAGTGCCCATGGTAGGAGCGAGGATGAAAAGAAGGTCAGGTTGACACCTACCTCTCTTCCCTGACTGCAAAAGACATGATGGAGGGAGTCTCAGCCACGTACAGTGGGTGCCAAAAGCGAGGTGGTATGAACACTCCACCCAAGAGCATAGGCCAAAATTCCATCTTCAACAATCCTAAATTGCTTAGGGTTGGGGGAGGGAGGCATGCCACTGAAAGGACTAATGCAAGGTTAATGATAAGAAGAAGATTACAGCAGAGCCAAGGATAAACTGATAAGACCTGGCTCTCAGCCTTCTATTTTAACCACTACACAGCTGCTGTTCCCCATAAAATTACACCTCTATCACTCCCCTTCCTAGTAGCATTGATCAATGTTTATTCTTTCTTTCACCAAGATGTGTAGGAACATCATCGATACATGTTCTATCTCCCTGAACGTTCACATGGTCAAAATAGACAGCGCAAAGTAAGTTCCAGAGGGGCTGGAAAGAAAGAGAGGTCATATATGTGAGTGACTGAGTACAGGAATTATTTTTGGATGGCATTTATAATCAAACAAAAATAATCAATCGTACAGTCCTGTCCCTTTCAAACACTGAGTTAATTCCTTAGTGTGGAATTACTCAATCCATCACGATGAACTGGGAATCCATCACGATGAACTGGGAATTGCAATACTGGAATTTACAGGCAGGAATGTGCATCCAGCTGTTTCTTCAACACCAGTATGAAAATTATTGAAACATTCTGTATGGGTTTACATATTTCATAGTCTTCTGGTATAAAAGTAAAAATATCTCCCATGGAAGAAAACAAAACATCCTATGCAGTATGACAATTACCAAACGAAACGAACTCTCAGAGAGGACTGCTACTTAGCATCTTTAATGGGAAAAGTGAGCCCCATGTGTGTTTGCTTGAGGCAAAAAACCACACCTCATCAAGATCCATCATTAGTCTATTACGTTTTAACTTTGATTTCAAGAAATAACAGCACCTATAAGTAGTAAGAGAGCTAAGAAATCAACAGAGGATGACAGCTTTTAATTGGGCATTACAGAACATACAGAAATCTCGGTGTCTAAGATGTTAGTTATATTCAGTAAGGCACAAAATGCTGTTAGGGAATCCTTCCTCTCAGATTTCAGAACTATTTCAGAAAACAGTCCATATATGTAGCAAATACGGATTTAAAAAAATATATCATTTGCAGCTGTCAGCCCCTCAACAGCCACCAACTTATGACTATATATTCAAATATCTTTTGACAAATGGACTTTCTAAAGGACAGGTAAACCTCTAAGACAGAAAGTACAGAAAAGGCATTTGAAAGGGTAGAAAGGAAAAACAAATTTTAGTGTTTTGTTTTTTTTTTTTAAACTTGGATTTCTCTTTTATTAACAAACCGGTATGCAGTGGTGTAATAGCAATACGGCAGTGGTGTAATTTCTCTGACCACTACACTTTACAGCATGACTGGAAGCTAAAGAAATTGAGATTTTGGGGTCCAGTCATGAAAGACAGAAAGTAGCTTCGGTGCCTGATGATGTCAAGCCTTTCAACATTGCCCCCATATGCTGATAAATAAATAATTTTATTAGTGAAGTGCCGTACACCTTTTACATAATGTCCAATGAATGATACATATATCTCTGGGTCATTGTCAGACTAATAATAAACCAGTTTAAGTAGCAAAATGTTACCACTTTCACAATTCTGTCCAAGAACAACTCCGGACAAGTGGCAATTTTGTTGGCTCCCAAAACAAACGGAATACTTGGCACCCTACCTAACGTGAGGATTACAGTATATTACACAGGATAATATGGGCCTATGTCTCGCCAAAATTAAACCTAACCTAATTACGTGGAATAAATTATAGCTTTCCATGTGGGGTAAAACACAAATTGTAAAAATGGTTGCTCCGCAATTAACTATATAATCCCAATGCTATTATTACAAATTTCTAAAACATACTTCAAAACAATGACTAGTGTAGTACAGTCATTCCTGTGGGATGGAAGTAAATTCCATTGTGTTTTTCGCATTGTTTGTTTTGTTTTTTTTTTTAAATGCCTGTCCAAGCACTTGACCAGCAGTGTATGAGAAGAACAACCAGCTGAGGACCAGAAAGGACCAGAGACAGAAGCTACCTGAGAAAACACATGAAACCCAAGATTATTTTAGGTATAATTCAACAGCTTTTGGGTGCTCAGTTGCACAGCTACTGCATTTTTTGGAGTGAGGGTACAACTGTCCCCAACACTCAGAACCCTGTACATAGACACAACGCACCCCATGTTAGTGCGCTTCATACCTTGGTCCTCTTTTGAAGGCTTCGCAGAGATGAAGAAAGAGTGGCAGAGAGTCTGCGTGAGTAATATTCTTTCACAGGTAGGGAACAAAGGAACAGAGACCATACAAATGCATTGAGAAGACAGACTAAGGCTGCAATTTGAACTCGGTGCTCGTCAATGAACCAGAGCGAGCTAACACCTAACCAGAGTAAGCTGTCACTTATGACCTTGCCTAGACGATCCACAAACAACTTTTTTCCAAGAAGTATTTCACCTTCTTTGATATTTAGAAGCTAAAGCAGGTGCAGTTTATTAGCTTTCTATGCAAGTTACCACGTAAGAGCTGCTCTTGGGGAGCAATGGAAGCCACAGGTGCACCAAGGGTGCAAATGGGAACATTTAAGTCTTCTGTTCAAAATGCAGAGAATATATCTCAGTATTATCTGTTTGTGTGTGTGTAATATTTATTTTTTTTACTATTAAACAGTGCTTTCTCCAAAACCTCTAAATACTCTAATGAGCACTGTAGTTACACACCTTATTTTTTACTGTGATAATGTATACTATTATTAACATACTCATATGAATATTGCATACTCAATGTATCCCACACGCTGTTGGCTATTTTAAACAACAGATGTGAGAGGGATTTAAATGCCAATTTTAAAACTGTGCAGTTGATTAAAATCCTGTGAGCCATTCATAGATTGCCAGATATTCTATTTACACGTATTCCTCCCATGTAAAATACTTCAGGGAATACTCTAGACCCTGGCATATGGTTTAGAATGATGATAACCAATGTTGGAGATGCCGCACAGACAACAGGACATATTATCCAGTTACATCTGTGTGTAAAATGCTTTGAGATTTTTTGATGGAAGGAGTTATGAATGTGTAAGGCTGAGATGCTACATTTATGTCCCTCTAAATCATGCTCAGAGATAACAAGCAGTTAGAGCCCCATCAATGCTAAAACAAGCACTTTTATGAATGCATGTCATTGCATCCATGTACTGCTATCCTCTGGGGTAATTATGACTTGTGGGTGAACCTTGAAAAATTGCAGAGGATCAGCTTAAAAGAAGAACTCCAATGCCAAAATGCATCCAAATCTTGAAAACGGAAACCTTGTGAGAATAGCCCGTGCACGGCCAGATTGCAGCGCACTCAGGGCTTACTCTTCACTTCTATCACCGGGGAACCCCCTATCCATGCCACAGATCTGACTGACTTCAACTTCTGCATCTGTAGCCTCCCAAATCCCACGGGCCCAAAACTCCCACGCTCTATAGCAGAGGCCCTGCCTGACAGATTACATGCAAATGTTACAAATACATCATAGGTTAGAGCGGAGGAATGTTCACAGTGCTGCAGATGCGTTCGGGGAAAAAGATTCAGCAAGACCCCTTGGTAAAGTCCCCACGGTAATACATCCTGAATGAGGGACTCTGTCATGTGAAAACATTCCTATTAATTCCTTCTGTTTTCATTAATAATATTAAATTTCCTGCTTCTGGGGTATCTTTTTGTTTTAACAAGCACAGCTTTTTGTCTTGTCTTCTGAGAGTCTGCGCCACTGTAGTCTGTTACTACTATTTATGCTGAAGTCGTTTAAATGGACCAGGCATCCATATCCAAAATCAGCAATTTGCAAGCCATAATCTCACACCAGCCAGGTTAACGTGACACCTGAGATGTGTTTTCTTTCAAGATGTAGGAGTCTGAATGGCTGAAAGTGTCAGAAACGCATGAAAAAATAGGCTTTCTGCTTCAGAAACGTATATGCAGTTGATTCTGTGGTGCAGAAGTGACCTTTGGTGATTTTTTTCTTGACAAACAGCCAACTAAAATTGAATCACATTGTAATACGCCAATGCTTTGAAATCACTAGACAAAAAATAAGAAAGTTGTTTTCTTACTATTTGAAATACCTCATTCGGGCCCAGAAATAATTAGGGGTGGATAAATTATCTGGTCTACGATTTTCTCTGGCATATTATTTTACTCATGTCTTTCTTTTTCCTCTGCAGGGGGTACTTGTGGTCATATTGTTCTTTTATTTATGGCTCACAGCCTTTTCAGTGGCAGCACGCACACCAAAGTGCAGGCACAGAGCGGGAATGCAAATTCCTTGCGAGGTAACCAAGAAGAGAAAAATGTCCCGGACCATGCCAAATCTTCACAAGAACGGCAGTTAAACAGAAAACTGTACCCTTAAAAAACAAAACCTGGGGAACAACAACACTTTATTAGAATAGCATGATTTGTATATTTATGAGCTTTAAATATAAGACCTGGTTCCCTGTTGAAGCCTAATTGGTTCTTTTGAAACTCCCTTATAAATCAGTGCTCATATTATCCAGCTGATGCATTCCCCTATTTATTTTGCTGGATGGTGACTTGCTTCCACTTTGAATTGGTCGCTCCCAGGACTGCTCTCTGGCTCAGCTTTCAAGCTGATTTCTCTGACAAGCTGGCAGCAATAAAATAATTCATTCCAGAGGCTGAGAGAATCACCCGCAGCATATACTGCAAGTATCGTCTGGCAGAAGTACAGGGGCCTACGCAATGGGAAGCCTGGGGTAAACCCTGCGCTGGGATGCATGAATGCTGTGGGGAGGAGGAACGGCTTCAGTCATTCGACCAGGAATAAAGGCAGCATCATGGCAGTGGGATGGAAGGAACGCTGGAGAGAGGTTGCTCCGAAGAAGACTCACTGGAAGGAGGAAGAAGCAACCAAGGAGAGGAATATTTTGAATAAAACTGGAATTTCCAAGGGAAGAAGCAAGCCCCTGGCATGAACCCTACGATGTGGTGCTGGTTTTCAACCTGTGGTCTGCATACCCATGACTGAAGGCCCAGAGAAGATAACTGAGGAGGACAAGCCAAACAGCAGTAGCCATGCTTTTGCAATGACTTCATATAGTTTTGCCTGTATTTCTGCTGGAAATGCTGGGGATCCACAACAGAAAAAAAATCCTCATGCTAAACAGTGTGATGTAGGAAGTCTTATAACTATGAAAATATGAAAAAAAGACAAAACAGCAGATCCACTCCTGTTTAAAAAAAAAAAAAAAAAAAAAAAAGATTGACTCCTCAGAACCTAGCAAGAACATGGAGTTTTGGATCATATCTGTGGCTGGGGTTTATGTAAGAAAAAATAGGCCTGAGATACTGCATCTCCCTGCTGAAGTCACTGGATCTCTGAGTGCTCAAGGCAACCAGGACTTTCTCATATCAGCATGACGTGTAATGAACTGGTCCAATATCTCACTGAACAATCACCAGCCTGTTGCAAGGAAGTCTGACTACATATCCCCATGTACTTCCAAACCAACCACATCCAGGTAGAGATTAGTCACATTTTTACAGTGAAATCTTGGACTAAGATCTGCTGTCTGATGCATTTCTGAGGGCTCGAGACCCCATCACCAATATGCGCTGAATCCTCTATCAGCGACAGCCCCTGCTGATACCCACATGCTCCCTTGGAGTCCCATGTAGGGGAGGCAAGTCAGGGTGATTTGGCAAGTCCCCTTTGAGATAACAAAAAAGCAGGGTTTGACTGTGCTGGCTTTGCTCTTTGAGCACTCAAAAATTATACCATTGGAAAACTATATCAGTCTCCACATGAATCTTCCTTAATTTGACTTCTGGCTGCTGTAACCATAATTTGTCGGCATTTCAGACTGCAAAAGTCTCCTCCACAAGACCTTCTCCTAACAGAGACAGCTGGCCCTCCTGCACAACCCAGTTCGTTCAGCTCAGCAGGCAGATTTCCATTGCCTCCGTTCAAACCTGCCCATATAGTCCTGGCTCGGTCTACATAAAGTTCATCAATCCCTAAGGATAGCTTGGCCAAGCCAACTGCCCAACCTGCAGCTAGGATGGCTCTCCAGAGAAGCTGTCTAGAAGGTGATGCACCATGTTGTCCCTTCACAAGCAATAGCTAATGCAATCACACTGTCAGTACACCAGAGGTGCAAGAAACTTCATAACATGACATTCAATCACAAAGACCCATACTGAAACCTTACCACCAAATTGCCCGTCTGAAGTTGGCAGAATTTAGGATTATGTTTTAAATGAAGCAGAAAATTGCTTTTACTTCTAAGCTACATGATACTCAAGTGACCAGATATTCCAAATGAAAACTGCACTGGAAACTTCCCAAAAACTGGGGTGTGGCATTAATTCTGTATAAAGCAGAGCAGAAGGCAGCTATCTCCTTTCTATAGAATGAGGGGTTAGTTGGTGCCCGGCAGTCTTGGGAAGATTAATATCACCTTAATTTCAGAAGCCTTTTGCTCTGGCTATAAAAATGCTACAACTGCAATAATAATACAACTGATTGTAAAACTTCAGTGTTTGGCCTGGATAAATACCACTGCTACTTTATTCCACAGGGAAAGTAGTGCAGTGGGTCTTATGTGTTATCTCCTCCAGACAAGAAGAGTTAATTACCCATTATTCATTACAGTAACTGTTTTTACTTGCTCAATGGAAAAATTGTGTTTTCTGCTTTATAAACAATAGGTTAATCTTATCAAAAGAAAAAAAAAAAGACCTCTGAAAACAGATTTTTTTTCCCCATTAGCCTTTTTTAAATAGGAAAAGCATAAAAAAGTGGAAAAGGCATTTTTAGCTACTTATTTAAATAAAAAAAAGTTTAAAAGCTAATTTGGAGACAGTAAAGTGGGAAACACATACCCATCTCCATAGGTAAAGACACCATATGACTATTGTTCAGGAGACATCTCTCAGAAGAGACTTTCAGGGAGCTGTTATCTCAAAACTATCAAAGCCCCTTCCCCTTCCTCACCTTTGAAGGGGAGAAGTGGAGCAGACGGCGTGGCACTAGCCAAGCTCTAGGCTCTCCTCTACCGCCGGGGAGGGGACCTTCCCTGATGATGGCCCAGGACCTCATCTGTGAAACTGGGAGCCATAGGTTCCCACCAACTGGGAGTATAAGGAGGATAAATGTGGCCAAATTGTGAGCCTTTCTGGTATGAGCATAGATGCAGAGGCAGGCATGTTGTTCTAGTCAGTGTTTATAACTCACTTAAATTTACCATGCAGTTTCAACTTGCAATCCCATATTTCCTGTCCTAATCTCATATACAATGTGGGTTTTGTACTGTTGAACGGTTTCTCTGTGGTTGCTCCATAGCAATGGGCAAATTGATTCCTATACGAAAGGCTTTCAGATACGTACACTGTTTCCACTGATCTGAAATGGGAGTAGCTGGTGTGTTCAACAACAACCGGTGGAAGGATAGGGCATAGGTATAAGGCACAGAGGAGCTGATTGCTTCTCAGCTCTGCCCAGTGCCTCTGGGTAAAAATGAGCAAGTCATTTGCTCCTCTTACTGCCTCAAATTTTTACCCATAGTACTATTAATTCTGCCTTTTCTGCTGTTACTAAGATTACATATTCTTTGGGCAAGGGTTGCTCAACTGTCCACAACCAGCTGTGCAACAGGACCCTACTATGACGAGTTAGTAATAACTAAGAACAACATCAGTATTCCTTTAGAGGAAAGACTAAACACAAATTCCTTTCAACACCCTGTACAGCATGACAGAAACCTTATACAACTATCACAGGCCTGATCAAAGTACACTAAAGCCAATTAAAATGTTTCATTGGCTTCAAAGTAGAATGGATGAAGAACATTAATGTTTAAGGATGAATGTAAACAACATTGAAAGAACCAATAACCTGAAATTGTTCTCCAACGGCATCTTCCTGAAGGGCTGAAGTGTTCTCCATCATATATTAAGGGATTATAAAGGGATTATATTAATAAGATTGAAGCAATGCCACAGGGGAGGAAAAAAAAAAAGTAATGGAAAGCATAAGCTGTAGAAGGTCTCAGTAAAAGGAACAATATAAATTACTTAGGGAAAAATGCCTGGATAAAATTACCACCTTCACCCTTCGAAGTTTATGCCTGAAACCAAATCTAAATCACACCTTAGCTGCACAGGAGTATTACTGGACGGGAAGGTGACATACCTAGTTAGCAGCAGCAATGCAAAGAGCAGCAGTAAAAGATGCAAAACCATCTGTTTAGTAACGTGTTGCCTTAGGACAACATATGTTATGTAGGCTATTTCTGTGAGTTCTTTCATAGGTGGTTTGATCTACACCTTGGAGTTTTTTGAGCTGAACAATTAGTAGGCCTTATGATAAATCTTGATCTGTATACATAGTCAATGGCCCCATTGGCAGCTTGTGCCAGAAAACTTTTATTCTTAGGGACCATGGTTGTTACAATTGTTGCTTTAAAAGGAAACTTTTTTTTTTTTCCCAAAATGTTATTGCTTGTCTGCACACAGTAATAAGTAGACATTGGTTTGTCCTTCTGTCATCTAAGCAAAGGACAAGCTTCCAACATCATTCACCAAATCAGACAGGACACAAGTGAGTTCCCATGAGCTACTGGGAAAGGGACTATCCCACATAAGAGAAACACCACCTGGCCCTAAGTGCTTCTTTGTGCTTGTGATATCTAAAAACAAGCCAGTCATCTTTGCCATGGCCACAGAGCATATTTCTCAGGAATCTATCCAACCCTCTTGTCTACCAGAGCTGAGGAAATGACAAATGCTTTGCCTTCAGCATTCCCTATGGGAATGGTGCATAGTATGAATCCACTCCAGCATGGGCAAAAAGGGTGACAATCCTGCCTGATAAAAGGGTGACAATCCTGCAACAGAGACAAGGAGGCAAGGTTCCAGTGGGAAGAGATGAAATGTTGTTTGACTGGAACTCAGCAGGCATCAACTAGTCTCAGAAACGTGAGAATTTAATTGTCTAGACATTCATACTCCACGCAAGGAGAGGGACCGGACAACTAGTGTAATACCTCCCACCTTTGCCATTTCCCTAAGGTGAAAGATAAATCAAAGGGTCACCTTTTGCAGCAAAACCATTGCATTTCACTGCAGGTCTCGACTGTTGGGTTATTTAATCATACATGCTCAGGATCTAAGAGCAGGAACTGGTTATTAAACCGGCAGCAGCTATGAGTGAACACAGTTGACAAGTGTAGCCCACGAGGGAGGGGAGAGCTGGCTTTTATGTCATACATTACTGCTTCTGAGCAAGGAAAACATAACTGGCAATAAATTAAAATGAAAAGAAACAACCTGATCAAACAGCACTGAAAAAGTGTCGTTAAGAAGAAACTGATTTAACCAGCCCAGTGTCGTGCATAATGACACATCTGAGCTTCGGCCTGTGAAAAGCAAAGGAGATGCTCTTGGAAAATGAGCTAAATGCCTCATAACTTGCAGAACATGAAAGCAGAGACACCTGTAGTGCAAAGTCACAGCTGAGAACATTTTCAGTAGCAAAACCAGGCTCACAAATAGCAGTTTCATTTTCTTATGTCTCAATGGTTGCATACTCAGCTTGAGAAGTAGATACCTGCCTCCTTCACTCCAGTCTAGCCAAGCAGGACAAACCAGAGCCAAGCCAGTGCTCAGAGAGAAGTGGGGCACCAGTGAGAAATCAGCTATGTATCAGGACTTGCCTTAAATCCGCTGGGATAATCTACAGGTCTGAAGACCCTGATTCACAGTTCAAGCAAGATAAAATTACACAAATTCTACTGAAGGCAAAAAATAGCAGAATAAAGGAAAAGAACCCAAAAGCCAGTGCAATTGCTCTGGAGGAAAGGATGTTGTATTGGCCGACTGCAAAAGCGGTCCCTTTCTCCAAACATTTTTGGCAAACAACTTTCTAATAATGCATAAAGGATTGTTCTCTAATACTGCAGAAAGTATTGGCAATGTGAAGTTCAAGACAAACTTTTCTCCAAAAAACCCTCTCCCCTACCATTAATAATTTCTTATCTTTCAAGAAGTTCTGCCCAGATCCAGATAACTGTGGAGTCTGGGAAAATTCAATTCTACCTAAAAATTGGGCAGGGCAGGCCCGACTGCCTGCCTGTATCAGACTTACAGCACGGTAATTATATGCAAGTGTGTGCCATTAAGGCACCTAGTGCAATTTTTCTCTCCAGAGCTATGGGCATGGTGGGCTTCATCCGCACAAGTGTCTATTAGTGCAACATGCAGAGTGCTCCAGGAGAAAAGCGGAAGGATTATGCTACAAACAGTTCAGTAGCCTTCAAAAGCCTTCACTATGTTAATAGCCTTTAAAGTGACATTTCAGAGCACCAGCGGCACCTGGTCCAGCTGCTCGCGGCTCCGCTTCCATCTAAACCCCTCACTGCTCATCTCCCAACCCCTCGGGCCAAGGTGAGGAGGGCTTGTGCCTGCCTACTCAGTGCTAAAATTTATTGGTTAGGCAAGAGGAGAGGACACAGGCTTCTCCTTCGGTTTCTTGTGCACATTCTCCTCTACAGCTGCTGAACGTAACTTTAGCAAACATCAAGGAGAACAGGAGGCTTTACTGAATTAAAATATTTAACATACTGGCTAGTCATCGTTCCCTTTGAAACCAATACCCATCTGGGATTTGACTTCATGAAGACTGCTACAGTCTTTCCATACCATGTCCCAAAAAAGTTCAGAAGGGAAGCACATTGTTGTATACTTTATGTAGGCCCATAGAAAGATTGGGTTTGGAGTGCACATGCACACAAAAGCTTTTTATCTCCAAGGACCTAACCTTTGATAACTGTCATTGCAAGCATTTTATTTTGCTCACTTAAGTAGCGCTATCAATAACCCCCTTTTGCTCTAAAGACAAACAAGGTCTGCTTTTCCAAGCAAAGGAAAACAAATTAAAGACTTAAAACACCCATCAGTTGTTCACTTCAGCAATTTGATCGCTATCTTTTTTTTTTTTTTATTTCCAGAAGACCCTTCAGGCCAGATAATAGTCACTCACTGCCTGCAACGCTGCACTGCAGTCCACAACGTGTGTATTTTTTGAGAGCTTCAGTGAAATATGAGCGAGAAGCACAGATTAGAATCTGGCCTGGAATTACGGTCTGAACTCTGCAAAAACGGATACAGCAGGTCAAATTCTCCTCTCAGTTACACCAGAGTAGCATTCCAATGAAGAACAGAAAATCCATGTTTTTAGCCCTTATTTTTTAGGTTATTTATACAACCCAGAATGATGGGGGGTTTTTAGAAGGATTAAAATCATTTGTAGGAGATCTGTGGCAAGCCGCATGTGTACAGCTCACTGGTGCATCAGCTGAATGCAGGGCAGGAGAATAAAAAAGTGTGTGGCTCTGTGTCATTTGGGAGAAGGCAGATAGGTCTGGCTGCCTTGCAAGTCTTATGCCTCTCCGTGGCAATTCCTGCAGTCTGAGTTGAGAGGAAGATCTCCAGGCAGCAGAAATTTAGTTGCAGCAGCACAGAGCTCTGCAGGGGTGATTTTACTCAAATACTCGGGATTTCTCAGTTCTTCTGATTTACTCTAAGAGTATGATAAGACAGACAGAGTTTCACGCCACCATGGCTAGGTGGATGCTGCTCCCCATGATATCTAGTCTAATTGCATCTGTCATCACTCCATTACGCTGAAGACAGCGGTGGAGGCATACCCAAAAAACCACTTTGGAACTTGACATTTACCTTGAAATGGGAAGAACTGACATAAACATGGTGGCAGAAAAAACATCAAAAGGACCCTGTGCAAAAGAGTCCGGGGAGCGCTAGTGTGGGAGCAACGCAAGGCGTTCCTGTTGTGCATGACATAAAAGCAGCATTTGGAGCCCCAAACACATGTGGAGGTGAGTGGAGGCAAGTGCGAGTTGCACCCACATGCACCCACATGTGCGTGAGAAAGGGAATGGGGCACGTGAATCTCTGGTGCTGTTGCACTGGAGTGATTGAAGACACAGCATTTACCAGCCCTGCTCCTCCACTTGCTTTCAGTAGAGACACATCAGGGACAAATTTCATCCTGTGATTCTAAGCAGCTGGCCAAAACTGCAAAACTGCAATCTGTAAACGTGCTCAGATTTTTATTTTTTTCCCCCCAAAGGTAATAACTTCCCCTTACATACACACATGCACATTGTTCCAAAATATTAGCCTTTTCCCCCCTGCTCCAGCTCTGGTAAGTCAGGTAATTGAAGCTTCAAAGGAGAATCACAATTTAATGGAGCTGTGCTTGCCAAAGAAGACAAAGGACTTCCATTAGATTTCTTCCAGCTTATTTACATGACTTATCTTTTTATAAATGTAACTTCCTTCCAAAGTTGATAATGAGGTGCCTTGAAAAAAAGAAAGAAATGGAACGGTTTATTTTGTTGCAAGACGAGTGATTATTTTTGTGATAGAGTGTGTCTGGTGTAAAGTTCAAAAACAATGGAAGTAATAGTCTTTAGGCAAAACACATAACTGGTCCTGATAACAGTCTCCCAGGAAAAAACAGCATTCTTCAGAATTCTGCACAATAGCATTGACAAATACCTTCCAGAAGCAGCTGTCATGGTTAATTTCTGCTCCAAGATCTAAAACCAGGGATGGCTTTTCAATTAGAGGTTATTCATAACTTTTTTGCATTTTATTTCTTTTGCTTGAGCAGAAAAAAGGACATTTCAGAGACAGGAAAAGAACCACTAACATACTAGTTTAGAATGTTTCCATGTATTTCATTCAACCCTTGTCATTCTGACTCAGGACACAAATATATCCAATTTCTCCACAGTGGAGTCCTCATAAAATCACAGGCATGCTGATAATTTCCTAAACTGGCCTCTACAGTGTGGCATGAGCTTTGTGAATGTCAAGATTTTAGTGAAGGAAAAATAGAAACAGAGCAATTGGATAATTTGAAATAATGCTGGAAGTTACTTTCTAGGTAATAAATGATCAAAAAAATGAGGCAAGGTGATTTGCACTGCTTTGTCTTTCAGCAGCTGGGATGCATGGAGATTTACTCAAAACAACAGAAGGGGACAGATGATCAGAAAAAGGATGGAGCAAAGCATCCCCCTCTGCAGGGAGTCAGCTTTAACACTTAAACTAACTGCGTCTTTATGGTTTATGTAAAACCCTGACAAATAAGCACTCAACCCAGGGCATCTGACAAATTAATCTGAGGGTCTACCCACGTGAATTTATCCCACATGACTGCCACACTTAAATCATGCCTTAGCTGAATCTAAATTCACTTGAGAAGCACTCGGTTCTGGCCCCAAGATTCCTGTTTCCAAACTTTTTCACTATATACATCAGCAAATGAACAGCTTGTATGTTTGAGTTTCACTCAAAAAAAAAAAAAANAATAAAACCAACTTTAAAGTAAAACTATATGTGCAATAATTAAACAACAATAAAAAGCACTACCATACTTGAGCAGACAACCTAAAAATAGTTTCCAAAGAAATTCTCAACATTTCTAAAAATAAAAGCTGTCATAATAAGACCATGTTGCAACAGCAAATCTTGCTGGAAAAAGTTCTGCACCTTATGTGTGTGAACTAAAAGAAACTAAACCAAGAATTTTTACAAGTCACTTGACTCAATATTATGGTACATTAACCTTGATTTTTACTACCACTCAGCATTTTTGCTTTTGGACCAGACCAAACCCCAGAAATACAAATGAGTACACACATATGGGGGGTAGGGGGGAGAGAAATGGGAGGATTTGCGTTGTAATCACTGAAAAAATGCATTATGAGTTCTGTGCTAAAACTCGAGCGGGATGTCATTTTATCTAACTGATCAGCTCCATCCGTAATTAAAACCCAACTTTTCTCCCTACAGGCTATGAATCAAAAGACGTGTCTGAGAAGTGTGCGGGAGGGAAAGCCTGGGATGGGACATGGGCTCAGGTTCAGGGCACAGCTCAGCATCACTCCATCGAGACTAGACTCCAAGAGGAAAGTAACTTGCCAAAACATCCATTTAACTGACCACCGCTTATTCAGTGGAATATCACATGTTTGCAAATAAAGTTGCTAAAAATAAAAAGAGTAGCTGCTCTGCACTGATGGGAAAGGCAGATGTTGCCTGTAGCTCTACCCACCAGAATTTTATTCTCAATTTACCCACCACCCCCTGTTTTATGGCTCGCCCTGCGGTAAGATACTGGAAGTCAGAGCTGCTGACTGCCAGTACGAACCTCGCGCTGGTGTTTATAGTGCCTCATACCGGCAGCCTTTGCTGGAAAACACTTTGGAAAATATTGAGAAACATTCTCCAGTCATTCCAGTGGGTAGCCATGAAAGTGCTCAATTAACCTTGGCCAAAGAGGAAGTGAAAGGGGAAATAAAGAAAACAAGTGAAGATAACTTTTCTGATAATGCATTCAGTTTACGCGCCCTCAGACAGAAACGGGCTGAACAAATGCTTGAGCAAAGAATTTGGCACCCACATTTCTAACCACAGGTCACTACAAAGCAAATCATCTTTGCTGCCCTTCACAGCACTGGAAAAGTTCATTTCCCAAAGATGCAGGGCCTCAGGGGTGCTCTGCGTGAGACCCCAGAAGCACTGTGGCAGAGCACGAAAGGCAGCGGGAAGTAGCAGCAAACTCAGTTCATCTCAATCTCTCCTTAAAGCAATTGAGTCTTTCTGCAGCCTTCCAGGTATGACTAAAAGCTGCTTGGTTTTGACAGAATGAGATGCCAGTGGTGAGGTCGATGTCCCAGCCTTTCCAGGCTTCCCCTGATCTCTCTCTTTAGGAGTCTAATGATCTCAGGATCATCCCAGATTCATCCTTTTTCATAGATCTAAGCTATGCCAACACAGTGCGGATGCCCTTTCCCACCCTGTGTTTGCATCCCTCCTGGATTAGACACACCTTTACATTTGTCCGCAATCAAATGTCAGTGTGTTTCCGTGGGACTTTTGCAAAATAAATACTTGAATTGGGATTTCTCCTAGTAACAGAGAGCTCCTGTATTGATTTGTGAACACTGTTCTAAACCATATAAGATCATGAGCAAATGGGCAGATGCATTTTGAAGAAGCTGAACAAATTACAGCAAAAAAACCCTAGCACCCAAAACTAGGAGACAACACAACAAAAAATTAGCGCAGATTTCTTTAGTCAAACTGACACGCGAGTTGCTCAGCTGTGGCTCATCCCTAGTGGAAATGCAGCATATGCGGAGTATTTCAGTGATGTGGTGAATGCAGTTAGCACAGAAATGCAAGCCTAGAGAAACGCATGGCTGGTTTTACAGGAGGTGCAACACGGTCTCATCTCAGACTCCCTCTCCTTCAACCCACCTCCATCTACACAAATATTTGTGAAAAATGCCTAAACTGCACAATGGTCAGCTGTATATCCCCCTGAATATCGTCTATATCCAATGGAGGTGTGCACACTGGTGTGCCTTCACTAGCCAGGAAATCACAAGAGGGTACACGCAGGTGAAAATAAACACCTGGAACTTGTAACATGGGTTTTTTTGCTCCTAGTTGGAAGTATTTTTTTGTATTATTCATTTGTGGCTCTTTCATTAAGCTAAATGATTTGGATGCCATTATGTATGCAGGCTGGCATGGTGAGGCAGCGAGACCGGACCTCCAGGCCCACCAAAACTCCCACTGCTCCAGAGGAAATAGCTCTGAGAGCATCTGTGCTTGGAGTTGGTTCCGGAATAACTATTTTGTAGTCAGCCCCATGGCAATACCCTTATTCCCAAGCTCTGAGTTCAGATAAGAAATGAGTGGTGACCTCAGACCCCTGGAAAGAGGGGTTTGCAGTCCAGAATCGATGTCTAACCATGAATTTATGCCACGATACCCGTTCCAGAATTCTGAATGCTAGTGCAAGGGAAGCGAAGTGGGCTCCCCAGATGGCTCTCTGGGCCAGCTAAACCTGCAGTAATTCTGCATTTGATCATGCTCCCCCGAAAGAACAAGAACTATGTTGATTGCAAAAGGAATGTTCGGTAGGAACAGCGGGAAGCAAATCCTGGAGCCTTGACTTGCCTGTTGTAGTGGCCAATACTCAACCGAGGTTCCCAGCAAGGACAGAGGGAATTTATTTGCACAGAAACTTCATGTTTCGGCCCCAAGGAACTATTGATACCTGAAAAAAAAAAAGCCTCTCTGCCTTCAAAGCAGGAGCATTTGGGAATCAAGGGGAAATCTGAAAGCTCCTAACGAAGGGAAACATTTCTATGGAGAAACTCCTCTGTGCGGGCAAATTAGAACTGGAAAAAATCAAAGCTCTGGAGGGTTTTATGCAACAGTAGCCAAAACCTTGAAAGAAAACATTGTTAAAGGTTCATATTTTCTCTTTTCTTTGGGGGGACTGTTTCTTCTGGAGTGGCCTACATTCTCAGGCCTGAATGCTCCCAAATTAATTGCTTTGCGTCCTCTTCCCTCCCCCCACCTCCTTTTCATTCTCTCTCTTTAGCTTAGTCCCAAACCAGTGAAGTCTTGGCCGGGGCCCGTAATGAACTGGCAGAATGATAAAGAGATGCTGAGCTGGAGGGAGGTGGGGGACCAAAAACCCGCTAATAAGACCAGGATCCCCTACTTACGCTGTGCCCCACCGCGGGGAAGCCATTAAAGACCCACAGAATAGAAGAGAAAAGGAAGAAAGTTCTTACAGAGAGACCTCCCCTCCCCGGGCCCTCTCCAGCACTTTTTCAGAACAGAGCTCTCGACATGGCTAATCCCTCCACCGCTTAATGAACTACAAGCTTCCCTTTCACTCGGACAAAAGTTTCTTTCCTTTCTCGGGCCTAATCGCAGACAAATGGTCCCCCCACCATGATGCCTGTTAAAAACCCATTCCCTTTTTTGAGGCTGCGAGGCAATAGGAATGCCACTGGCAAGAATAGGTACCCTTGAAATGAGCTCCTTCACTTCTGAGAGATAAGTGGGAGATGACATTGGAGCTATAATGGAAAAAATATTTTCACAAGGCAGCATCTGTTGTTTCAGTGGATGCAGCCCCATTTTTGATCCAGAATGCTTCTGTGCATCTGTCTATATCTTTTCTGTCAGTGAAACAATTACCTCCTGCCCGCCCTCTCTCTACACACACATATATTACTGGTAGGAATGTTGCATGGCTGCACAATAAAGCTGCCACAGCCTGTGCCGAGTTTCGTACGGACAACGACTTACTGCAAGAAAGAGTTACCATTTTGCTTCCAAAATGAAATAGTAGGCATGATTTTTACAATTTATTACTTCACAATACATGGGATGAGCTCAAATATTGCCAGTTCCATACAGGAAAAGAAAGATATGCTATCTAATTGAATACAAAATAGTTGAGCATCCAAATTTTCTTTTGGTACATAAATAATTTTCCTTATTTCTGGGTAATAAAAAGGCAGCTCTCACTTCTGCTGAGCAACAATGAAACCAGGCCACCTATTTTAGTGCTTAACCTTCCAAATACAGTATGAATGTTTCATCTTGGATGACTTTTTAGATGACCATTCGAAGCTGATTTCCCCAAGTTTATAAAATCTACCAGTAACAGAGCTGGGAATGTGCCAGGTCTGCCAAGCCTCCCTCCAGAGCTATGTCCCCTGTCTCACAGTCCGGTGTGACAAGAAGATGTATAGACTTTAAAGCAAGCAGGGACTGTTTGAGCATCTAATCTGAACTCCCATCTAGTCAGTGCTGCTGTATTTGGCAAAAAACATTTTCCAGGAAAGCTTCCAGAAAGAAGCTGAAGACATCAAAAGATGGAAAATCCATCCTTTCCCTCGGCAGTTTGTCTCAGGGGTTTTTCACCTCCACTGCCTGGCTAGTTTCTACCTTGCTTTTCTCCAGACTCACCTTTTAGCTCTCATATTGGCTTGTGCCTTTCTTTTGCTAAATTAGAGAGCTGTTTAATGTCCTGTATCTTCCGCCCATGAAGCGCTTGCACACCACAATTAAGTCACCTCTCAATCTTCCTGTTGATAAGGTTTACAGCTGGAGTTCTTTAAATTTCTTTCTTTAAGGCCCTATCTTCATCCTGCCAACATTTTTTGTGGTTTTTTATATAGCTCCCCTGATATATCAGTGTGCTTTTTAATGCATGGGCCCTTCAGTTGTGTGCAACACCTCTCTATCTCTCCAGTGCTGTTCACATGGCAAAACAACCTCCTGCTCCCAGCAGATGAGGCCACAGTAGCCCTTTGGCAATGGCACCGTTTACATCAATATACAATCATATTTAGCAAATAGAGAGAGGTACTTAGCATATAAAAATGCCTTTCTGCACTTTCTGTGGGAATGGATATTTTCTGCACCTGGACTGAAGGAAAAAGCAGACTTTAATTTGTTTGCAAGACAAGATTTGACTAGAAGGCAAGGGAGAAGGAAAAGCACCCAAACCTATCCCAGCACAGAGCCTTGGGACATGGACTTCTCTCATGCTCCCATTATATGGAAATGTGTGAATCCATGTCTCAGTAGACTTCATATTCAATTATTTTATATTTTAAAAGGGAGGGGGGGGGAATCTGTGAGTGGATTAATGAGCAGCTGTTAATCACTTAAGACCAAATGCTCACAGTGGATAAAAGTTGACATCAATGAGCAGGTCAAATAAGACCCAAAGCATGTCTCTGGGGCATCACACATGCAGCGTTTCCTTTCCTATTGCAAACCACCACAGCAAGAGTAACTGCAGTTTCCTAACAGGCCCCAGTGTAGATACCCAGAGTTTTGGGTACGTCACCAGCAGCCTACAAAGCTGGACTGGGAACTCACAGATGCATTTTTTCCTGCAGGACTCTCAGCAGCTCTTGCTCCTGTTCTGCTCTCTACCACAATAGTTCTGTCTGTGCTCTGGATAGATCCAATAAATGCAGACGCAATCAAGGAAATGACAAATAAGAAGACTAACACGATCAGAGCTCTGTGAAGAGATCTCACATCACTGCGAACTGCAGAGGAGAGAGAAGCTGAAACCTGCTGGTGCGAACAGGAGCTCTGTGGCTTTGAGCCCACCTTGAACCACCACACTTATCTAAAACAAGGGTGATGACACACATTTGGACCAACGAGGCTTTAAACTGAACTAGTAACAGCTATACAGAATCAGGAAAATGCATTTTTGACAGAATAGGTCTCTTCTAAGGCTATTTCCCACTACTACACCATCAAATTATGGCTCTCTTTGGAGAGGCTCTCCCTGTCGAAATGGCACAGCCTCCTCCGACATCCACGTTACGCCAGGCTTTTGCAAAAGTAGCACAGAGCTTATCATCACCGATTTGCAGCAGAGTTCACACCACAGTCTAGGTGAATCTTTGCCAATGTCTGTAACACACCTAGGATGTGTGTTAGTACTTCCAACCATACATTTCTGACTCTGCGGACCAGGCTCAGTTTCAAAGTTCTTATTTCTCTCAAGCTTGCCTGCCCATCAGTACTTGCAGGGTCAGGCATGGGAGGAGGGGACTTCTACCCAGCAAATCAAGCAGCTACAAAACAAAAGGAATCCCATTCAATTACTCCCAGCAAGCGGATTAAGCAATGAAAGCGACATACGAGTCCTTTGTGTGGTATTTTTGCAATTATGTTCATTTTTCCTACATTACTAATACGCTACTAGAAACTAGACACCATGCCCAATAATGTGAAAACAAGACAAAAGAATGGAGCCAAGAAGGGGAAGAAACAGAGTGGAAAATGCAAAACAGTAAACTATTCCTCTTAGTAAATGTTAACTACCAGCAAGAGCACATTATAGCTGGACCCCTAGACTCACGCAGCCATGAACTAGGAGCAAAGCAGCAGATGGTGATGCAGCAGATTAGAAATTGCTACCAACTGCCTGTCTGGAGAGCTTTGCTTGGGATTATGGACTTGAGGGTAGAGCAAAAACCTGTAGCGAGAGACATCAAAATGTAGGCATCCTTGAAACAGGAAGGGTCCAAGCTTCATGGAGATTTAATTTGCCCATGTGGACTCTATCCTGCCAGTGTCAGAGAAAGCAGATAGAAAGGTTTTGTGAATGTGTTGCTAGAAAAAGTAACTAGATCATGTTACTGTTGTGAATCAGTGCAGCTGCATTGGCACCAGCAGATCTGAGTCAAAACGTACTATCCGAGATTCGGGCTTTAGAGACCAGGCAAAAGCTGACGAAGGTAATCACCTTGTGGTGGGTTTACAAAGGAGTGGGAATGAAAAGAATCCACCATGGTCTATCTATGTCCTAGAATGAAACACTAAACATGGGTTGCTTGGGGGTGTGGGGTTTTTTTAAAAGACTGGTAACATACCCTGACCAAGTAGGACTGAAGCAGCTCTGACAGGTCACTAGGTCTTTCTCTGCCCTTTCACAGAGCCTGGTGTGAAGCATCCTGAACTCTTCATGTCTCTCTCTGGTTTCTGGCCACAAGGATTCAATGCACTAAGACTTCTAGTACAGAAACATACTTGTGGTGGGAATGTTTCAAGCATACCAAAGTGCTTATACAGTGCTCCTTTCTGCAGACATCAACCATTATTTCTCCTTTAGCCTTCTATCCTCATTGTTTTCCAGGTGTAATTGTAGACTGGTGCATTAGCTTTTCCCCATTAAAGTGCCATTACAAAGCAATACTTTTATCTCAAAGTGCCAATAAAAAGGGACGTACAACAGCTGAGGGATGATTATCTTTACTGCTTGGAATAGTGACTGTAGCACAGCTACTGGGAGCGCTCTTTAGTGTGGAATGTGTCTAAGAAACTATTTCATTCAGAATTTCCTTCACAAGGTCATCCTCATGTTAAATTTCTGTTAACTACTAGCAGCTACTAGTTTGTCAGCGCATCTCTAACTACACAGTGACAAACAACACACCTAAGTGTGAACTAAAGAGGGCAAAGGAACTGACTTCAAACTTTACTGGATATAGCCTTTCCCTTGTATGACCAGAGGTATTTTCCAGAGCAAAAGTTAGATGAAAGCTTGGGAGGAGATCTACTGTATCAGGATGGGCAAATGTGCATGTATGCATATATTTATCACTGCAGTCCTCCCAAGGACTCAAAGTGCCTTCTGCAAAGGGATACAGTTTCTTTACTGGGTCATGTCCAAGCATCAACTTCTGTCGTTGGCTTTAACTAATGAAACATTCTGACAATAAACCACATCGAGAAGCACGCCACATCCACTGTGCTGAACCAGTGTGTGTTTGCACACGCATTTTTGAAAGCACATTTTCCTTGATGAACCTGTAATTCGACTCAGTGGGTCACTGCAATGTGCACTAAATGGGATGGGAGAGTCCTTCACGGTATCATTCACATGGCCAAAGATCTGAAGCAAATCTATTAAACACATTGTGTTATTCAAGATATTTAGATGTGGAAACAAGATCAGGACCTGGCTTATGATCACAAGAAAAATGTCCCTTATGACCTTTGTCTTTCAAGAGTGAGGGGAAAAACCTGCCACTTGAACATATATAGGGTTTACTGATATAGATTTCAACCTGGACCAAAGAGGGCCTAACAAGTGGAACAAATGCTAATTCAAAGCAAATAAGTCTTTTACAGCAGTTCAGATTTGGGGTTCCAGTTGCCAGTCCAACCAAATGTTGATCGCTTTCTATTCCAGCATCTTCCAACAAAAGCAACACAGGACTCCCATTCTCTCTTGAGAATGCAAAGCTCCAAGTAGCCTTGGAGTTTTACTATACAATACCTACATACATATACTTTAGAACTACACCTTTGCCTCAGCATGACCTCATTTAGTTTATGAGAAAGTATCTTCATTAAATTCTTTTTAAAGAAGAGCGAGAAAGAGAATCTCCTCCCATAAATACTGCCCCACACTCATGAAGGAAGCCCAGTCACCAGTGAGGTAGCTGCCCGTGTTGTAGAGAGCAAATACAAGGAGGAGAAATACCTGTCTAGTTCAGCACTAACTCGTTAATGCCATATATATATAAAATATATAATGGAGGGGTGTGTGTGTATATATATAATGGTTTCATTTGACACAAATGAAACCATACCCCCTTAGTACAGGTGCTCAGAAAGCTGGTATTTTCACATTGTATTCATCAACCAAATAAGACTTTGCTGGGAAATAAGTAAAGCACACAGGCTGCCCTGCTAAGGCTTTTTCCAAGAAGGCTGGTGACGCGAGCAGAAAGACGTGTCACCACTTGCTGCCACGGCGGATGGTTAGTGGGTCAGGTCCCGCCAGCGATGCCATGCAGTGTACCCCACCAGTGCACACTGGGAGCTGTGGGAAGGGAGCACTCGGGGTTTATTTCCATTTCCAGGAGGAATAAATCCTGATTAGCCTGGCCAAGGCAAAGGCTGACTTGCCTTCCCGCCTGCCACAAAGGTCAAGGCTGGTGGGGCCAAGACAAGTTCTGGCTGTCATCTGCTGAACCCGTGCCATTCCCCACGCAGACAAGGCTCTGCTTTTCCAATCCACAGCTAGGGCCAGGCCTGGCAGATGCTCTTCACTGGTGATGCCAGGACTTTCGCCTTGGCTTGGCTTCTCCCATTTGGATGGGAGTCATCTTTAGCGGCAGACAGGCTGACGCCTGCCGAGGGCTGCCCTGCAGGCAGGATGTGACCCCTCAGAGATGACCGAGGGCTCCCTTTCCTCTCGCCTCCAAGTCCACGCTCCAACCCCAGAGGCAGAAAACAGACAAGCCCAAGGTGCACAGGGGTGCTGGATCTACAACTCAGAAGATGAAGGCAAGAAATGTGGTCGCTTCATCCGCTGCAGAGAAATCAATAACATAGCATAACTGGCAAAGTTTCTTTTAAAGCCAGTGCTCTTTGTAATGATGGCAAAAAAAATCAAATCTGTTAAACTAAACCCACAATTATAATGGTCTTTTTACATCAAAAGAGAATTTAGTAGCTTTGTTGCTTTCACAATAATAATAATAATAATAAAAAAAGAACCACTTCTCAGGAAACACAAATTAAATATTTGTCTTCTTTGCTGACAGAAAGGGTAAGGTTTCTCTCATCTGCTGCACAAGTAATTTGTGCACGCTCCCCTCGTGTAACACTATCTCTCTCTGCCATCAAAGCAGTGTGGGGAGAGTTTAATCACTGCCCTTACTTGCTCTGCTTACAAGCCTTGCCTTAGAAGACAGGTCTGCCTTTGGAGATGGATTTTACCATCAAATCCCTCTTTTCAATGCCACACCCACTGCACAGGATCACAAAGGAACGGGATTATTTAAACACAAACCCACAACTGTTTGAACACGGCAGTGTTATCACTTACAAATACTGCAGCATCTTTCAAATCTCCAGGTATTTATATAAGAAGTAGTTAATCTCTGCGCCATGTCTTAAAGATGTATTATTCCCTCTTCACCAAAGACAGTTGACTTACTTGAACTCAGAAAATGAGAATGGCATTCATATACATAACACATAAAGAAATTATACTCTCCTTCCTATGCATTAGAGATCTCCTTAAAGATTAGTCCAAGCCAAAAGCCAGGATCTAAATAACACCAGGTTGTGAAAACACGTGCATTCAATAGAATTAAGGCAAATTTCCAGTAATGTATCAAGAGGATACCCTGCAACAGAGAAATTAGGGACCACTTCCCCATCTGAACCACATATATATTCTAGCAGAGTCCTTCCTTCAGGCTAAATGGCTTTCTAGAACATTGGTATTGGTTGTGTGTTATTTCTGATACAAGCACTATGAAAAACTGTAAGTTCATTGAATTAAAAAAGGAAGATGGAAAAATTTAGAAACAAAATATACAAAATATCTTGAACTAAATAACTGCATGGCTATAGCCAAGTGACCTTACGAACATGTATGTTAAAAGTGTACAAAAGCAACTAACACAGAGCTCTTGAGACAACTTTGAGAATGGAACAAACTGAAAAGCACAGAAAAATGTAGAATTTCTGCTCTATGGAAAATTCTGACATGTCAACATTTGTTTTATATCCTGGGTCTAAAATGTTGAAAGCTTTTAATATTTATCTAATGGACCAAAAGATGAAACTGTTTCATTTTCTTGTTGTCAAATTAAAACAAAACATGCTAATAGTCTCAAAAATTAGACACCTCCATTGTGATGATGATTTAAAAAGTCCAAAATGCTTAATTTCTTGCTATGTTGCCATTAGACTGCCTGGTCCTCCTCTTGCACATCGCCTTATGGGAGCTGTAGTTCCTGACTATACTTCACCTTCTAACAGGTATGCAGAATGACTGAATCTTGCGATGGATCAAACAAGTTTGGACAAGAGATATAAGTATTGTATTACAAATATAGCCCATGGGAAAGAATGTAAGACTAAAGTATAACTGCTAGAAGGTGCTTGCTGCATTAATAGAAGCAACTTAATACCTGATTGAACTGGCTCAAAATAAAGTTGAGTCAGATTCAATAAAACAAAATATTTTAGTTTGAATCATGCACACTCAAATAAAACTTCTTTGGGATTTTCCCAGCAGAAGAACTGATATTTTTGGCATAATCAGAAGTTTTCTGAATTAATGGATTTATAATTTTATGGAAATTCCATTTTCCATTAGAAAATGTCTTGGGAAAATGTTTCCAAATAGCTTTCATAAAATTTGTTGGTTGAGGCAGCAACCATCTTTCCGCTCATTGTATACTGGCTAGTGCAATAGGGTCCCAGTCTGTGTGGGGCTCTTAGATGCTACCTTGTTACCAATATCATTAAATACTGGAAGAAATACACTCCTATTGCCTTGTTTTGTAACAGCTTTTTTGGTTTCTAGTGGCACATTTCTTTCATCTCCAAGCCATAAGTCAATTTTACATTCATTAAGTTTCTTGCATTGCCATATAGAGAACTTGTCCTTGGATCATGAAAGAAGCTGGCAAGGCTTCCTACCCCTGGCAAAACTTTACTGAACGTGGCTCAAATGCCAAATTTACTATGAAAACACCCAGAAGAGAAGCCTCACATTGATTTCTGGTACTTCACTGACATACCACCAAACAGGTCTTCTCCTGTGGCTAGCAATTCTTAGGCAGGCAAATAAGCGATATGTTTCATGCTGGGCTTCATTCTCATGGCACACACCTACTCCTCCAGGCAAGAGAAGTTATTTTCTGGGCCTGGGGGAAAGTATTTGACAGTAACTGATCAGGACGAATGACTGTTGTGTGCCTCTCGAAGTCAGCGAAACATGGTAACGTGCCATCCAGAATTTGTACTACCGCAGCTTAAAACACATTAGGAAAATAGCCCTATCAATAAATCCTCAATGAATGCACGAGCACATTGCTGTGTTATCACATGAGTGGAAACAACAAATGTGTCACTCCAGTGATTGTTTGATGTGAAATCATGTGGAACGCCTCATTTGGAGAGCAGCCCGGTCGGCCTCTCTGAAACCGATCCCCCTCGCGCCATGTTAACGAACGCCGGAGCGTGAAATCCAACCTCGCATCTGCGCTGCTGCAATCTCATTTTGTGCCCGCTACGTGTCAGCGTCTGTTTTTATTTTCTGGCACCTTGAGCAAGTGTTAGTGACTCTAAATAATAAGTGACACACGGACACTTTGCTGGGAACAAGCACCTGGGCCGGAGCACGGCATTCATTAAACCCCGACGCTTTCACCCTCTGCGCTCTTTTCAGTACCTTCCTTTTTTTTCCTCACCACACGATTACTCATGTGCCTACTGGCAATGTGAGAAATGGAAAATATAGCATGCCCCACTGGCCTAACAAGTGGACCATGATTCCAGCAAAACTCTCCTCCTCTATGGTCCCTTTTATCCTTTCTGCACGGCACATTTAATAAAACCACAGGCACACCTTGGTCAGCTTCCTCATTAGAGAATATTAGGCACCTATTTTTCTTCACTGCATTAAAACCAGGGATGCCGTACACAGGTGCAGTCAAGCTAAAAGAGTATGTATGTTTTGCTTTAGATGAGAAAACCAATTTCAGGGGAAGTTAACTGCATCTCCACAGCTTTGTAACATGCAAAAAGCCTGACTTTTTGGGGGCATATCTTGTTGAACTTCAGAGAAAGTAAAGCCAGAGTGTGCACCATGATGGTTTTGAGGCTTGTTAGTGATCTCTTACCCGGTGTAACTACTCACTCACCACCACAGCATGACTAGGGAAGGAAAGGAGAAGGCATACTAGGCAATCATTTCACAAGCTTGAGGAGGTGAATTAACATTGACATTTGTATTCTTGCAGAAAACAAAACAAATGTACCACGTCAGCTTGACTGGTCTAGCCTACGGCATCCTAGCTCCTGGTAAAGGATAGACAAACTAAAGGTCTTACTCTTTGCAAATGAAGAACCTAGAGTGGCTTTCACATTTAGCTTCAGATCCCAGTTTCTATATCTGACGAGTCACCAGAAGCAGAAGGATGCAGAAGATACATGCTGAGTAACTTGTGGGTGATCAGGAAGTTGCCAGCAGTCATCCTCCCCATAGGATCAGCTGAATTAAACATCTACTGTCCTCCAAAGAGAAAGCTGCGTCTGGAAGGGTGGAGGGATTATAATGGCTATGCCATACTGCACTGGGTAACACAGGACAAATTACACATTTCCAGACCATGTGAAAGAGGAAAAGAGATTTATGACCTTTGTCTACAGCAAGCTCAGTCTGATGAGCTAAGGATGGGATGACCATGAGAGTTTTTCACAGAGCATTTTCCTTCATTGGCTGACCATCCACTGCAATTAGCAAAGACAATGACTGCTCCTTAAGCCTCTTGTCATAACATGCGTGTTTTGTTTTGGGTTTTTGTTTTAAAAAAAAAAGCTTTCCAGGGATTACTTGGAGTATTTACCTGGGCACCCCATGCAGCCTGAACTTCCTAGTGGCAAAAAAAACTGTCTTGGTTAAAATGATGTTTGAAAGTAATACTAAAACATTATAAAAATCATATATACACACATATATATATATATATTTACACACACACATACAGGTTTCCTGAAAAACAGGGAGAAGAGAAGATTGATGACAAAGAATGTCATTAGTCTTTAAAAAACACAGTCTGCGAAAAACCCAGTTAAAGGAGTGAAACGCCAGGGACTCATCAAGCCAAAATCAATAAAGCAGCATTTAAAAATCCATTTCCAGTTCAGGATAAGCCTGTTGCTGTATGGGAAAGGAAAAACCATCAGTAGTAGCACAGAAAGGACAGAAGCAAAAGCAAACTGTGGAGACTGTATCCTGAGAAGACAGATGACTTAGAGTATAAACTGCATCATCCACTGAATCAGCAACCATTCAGCAGACGGAGGCAATGTGCATACATCTGAGGATGGAAAAGCACAGAGCTTCAGGTTGTGAGACTCAGTCTTCAAAAGCAGAGACTTTAGGACAACCAGCTCAACTTGAACTCTCAGGCAAAATCTGTGGTGAAAACAGCTAATGCATTATTTGGATACAAGGAGAATACCACATAGAAATGGATAGGTGATCTGACTATATACACAATAGTATCGGAGATAGCATTTGGGTCCTGACTCAGTGTCATGGCTCAAAAATTAAATGGAAAGAATGAAAAAAAAAAAAAAAAAAGAGTACAAAAGTGAGCCAAAAACAATTAAGAGAGCAGGAGAAACACTTGTAAATGTTAAAGTACTCAACACATCCTAATAGTTAGAAAGAAGGAATAGAAGTCCCCTTAAAAGATTCAACTACATAACCAACACATAAAATTGTGGCCTCTGCAATCTTGGTGAACCAGGCAAAATATAAGCCAGTGGCTGGCGGTGGGAATCAGCAAATGGCAAAGGAGACAGTACAATTTTTTATGTTTTATTCAGTAGCATCTTTGAGACCTTGAGTAAAAAATTTTCCAACCTTTTCTTGGACACATACATAGATGCAGAGCTGTAATATGGAACTGAAGAAGTCAAGTGGTTTTTCACAGCAAATCTTTCACGGATTCCTAAACTTGTCATTTTTCGTTAGCTTTAATCTTGGCAGGTAGCAATGTTTAACCCTACTTTCTTTAAAAAAAAAAGAAAAAAAAGCAAAAACTGAATAGCCAACCCCAAATATTTCACCATTTTTCCAAACAAAAGGAACTAATGTAGCGTAGGTAGTAATTGTGATGACATTTGAGATTATCCTGTAATCCAGTTTCAATCTTCCAGCTGGAGAGTGGAGACAGGATGGTTTGAAATCTGTGAAGCTATTTGATTTTAAAGGCTTAACAGGCAAATAAAAGGCAGTGTAGGCCAATGACACCAAATTTGCTGTACAATGTGTAGTATGCTGGATCCAGGTTTTGTATGTGTCCTCTGTGTGCTTAATCTGATATAAACAGTTAAGCAAACCAGAAATATGTGCTGTCTGTGCAAGATGGACTGGAATTCTGTCCTTGCTCATGCCTGATCTGTTCGCACAGAAGTCAGCGGGATCAGCCAAAGGAAGAGAAGTTCTCAAGATAGAAGGTATTTAACAACAACAACAAAAAACCCTAAAAAATTTGATCATGAAGGAGGAAAGGTCGTGGGGAGAAGAGTATGCATCTTTATACTCTTTGTATTGTATCATGGTGTGTGACTAGCTCTTGTCCACTAACTTAATCAGGAAGACATATTTTAGTGAGTGACAAGTAAGAATGAATACAGTCAGTCTTGTTTTCACCGCAGGACACAGAGCTTGGCTTTGGATGTCTTTTTGAAACATTCATTTGCCAGGCAGAATGGGAGCCTGAGGGCAGAAGGCTTCAAAACAGAAAAAAATATATATCCCCAAAGTCTTCTAAACTATAGGGCTACACTGTCAGCTAGTGTAAATGAATGTAACTCCACTAATGAGAAGGAGCATCTATGGTATAAACCAGAGGAAGATCTGTCCATGACAAACTGAAATTGTGCCCTTGGCCACATCTGATCTATTTGCAAAAATATGCACGCCTTCTGGGGCAAATTCTACTATGCGCTCAAGTTTGTTTGGGGAGTATGTGCAGCTATGTCTGCGGGGAGAACCAGGAGGGGCAGAGGGAGTGCTCTGGCATAAAAAGCACTACATCATTAAACATCTCGAGGAACAAATTCCACCCTCAGTTGCACAGAGGACAATTAACCCCCTCTGGAGCTCTGCTCCAGACGATCAATCCAATGCCCAGTTCTCACTACTCTTGTAGCAACGTTCCTGGTAAAGCCACGCTCTCCAAACATCATGTTGTCACAAAATAGGAGCAACTTTGCTGAAATAACCATCATAGCCATTCTACCATAAAGCTGAGCTGCCTGCAAGGGCACACAATTAGAAATAAAAGAGAATTTATCTGTCATGAGCGGCAGTGTGCTCCAGTTCAGAGCAAATTCCTTGTCATTTACGCATGCAGCTCTATGTGGTTTTAACCTTAGCATAGTCGCTGGTAAGTCAATAGGAACAGAAGGGTCGGGGGGGAGGAGGATGATTTATTTTTCCTTCTTGCTGCTGCAGAGCAACTGCATATTTTCCTTGTCAACAGCTGTGGTTCATATACACTATAGAGATAGGCAGAAAGAGGAAAAAAACCCCACCCAATAAATAAGATGTAGGACTCTGAGGAATTGTTATTACATGCTGAGCATGCCAACATAATGCTATTCACAGTCTTCTCTCTAGGTCACTAAAGATTCCAGCGTCCTTTGTCCAAAACAGTTGCTCTTCCCCAGGAGTCTCTGCAAACCCTCGTCTTTCTGCTTCACTGTCGAACCCCGGTGGAGCCTTTAACCAAGGAAGGGTGAACAAGTCCCACTTGTGCACCTAACTGGAACGCCCCTGCTCTTCACACCAAATTACCACATGCCTGTCTACCCTCTTTCTTTGTATCCCTCTTCCACGCTTCTTTTCTGCTGCCTTCCATGTGACGGCTTGTGTCTGTAATCCCTTCCCAGTCCCAGTCTTCTAATGCTTTCCATACGCTTCTGCTGGGAGGTTTTAGTGACGTTAGAGTCCACAGGGACACGCAATCTCGACACGGACAGGCAGGGACACTCCTACTTGCTTTTCACCTTCTCCACACACAGAACCTTGCTTATGGCTTAGGATATTGGAAATTCCAGGAGGACAACTCTGGCTGTGCTCCCTTTTTCAGCATAAAGGCTCACAACCAAAGACAGTGGAGCTGCTGTGTCTATCCCAGCCACTTCTTTGTCACAGCAAATAATCACGCAGTCTGCCCCAGCAGCAAATTAAACATGGAAATCTAAGCTGCTGCGAATATGACGGCATAAGAATGCTGTTCCAGCTACCGCAGCCCAGCTGATGAGGGGTAGCTCATTAAATGGTGATCGCACCAGCATTGTTCATGAAAAGCCTGGGATTTTAGGTTGCGTGAATTTAGCTGTAAATTCTCTAGCACCTTACCGGCATGAAAATACAAAAGCATTCAGACTCAGGCCTCTGCCTCAGCTTTCTTCTGGGTAGGTTAGCAAATATCGTCAGCTGTCTATGAACACAAAACACAAGTGCTGACCTAAACCTTCACCCACCATGTTACCCAAACTAAAAATGTATTCAAAGGGGTAGGGCATCCATGCTTTACTCTAAAAACTGCCTTGTTTTGGCACTTTCCAAGAAAGCTGATATCACAGTTTCTTGATAGAGGCTGTTCACTGAAATGTTGATTAACATTTATGTTGTGATAGTGCCTCAAAAAAACCCTCTCTGTCAGGTCCCCGCTGTCTGCAGCACTCTCTCCAAAAGCATTCAGCTTACTGAAACATAAAACCATTTTTGCAGATGCGCATGCAAAAATATCTGGGCTGGTTCTCAGGAGACTGTGGCAGTTACAACTGGGCATGAATGACCATTCAGTTCTGCTGGGGCCGAATCCACCCATGGTAATGCAAATATGCCCACCTACACTAAACAAGGGTTTGTTCAGACTGGCTGAAGTTGGGGAGGACGAGACATTAAAGTAAATTATTTATTCCAGTGAAATCCAAGTAAATCTATTTATCCATATAATTTTGAGCTGAATTTTGTCAGTAGAGGAGCTCAGGAGAAGTTGAGGTCCTTGGAAAGAATAAAATTTGGTTTTCCACTGTCTTGTTTTCACCAGAGAGATTATTTTGGCGGGAAAAATAACACAGTATCTGAGCTTCACACAGCAACCATGCTATCCAAGTTTTTCAGTTTGAGATCTCATTTCATGTATCTAATACTGGCTCCATAAATGGCTCATGGAGAAAATCATGTTACAAATACAAACGTATCAGAAACAGAGGCAGTCCTGCAGAAAACTATCTGTTCTCAGGTAGAAGAGTAAGCACAGAGAGTGCCCAAAACAATTTTAATATTCATTTTCATAAATTAATAAAGTAGCAATAGTCACAGATGTCCTGCAGCCAGGCTGAAACCTGATTTTAAACTAAACACTGTGGAATAGTGAGCAGCGCTGCTGGCATTTCCGCAATGCAGGTTGGAAGGAACGCTATAACCACTGATTGACACTTGACTCCTTCCAAATAAACTTCAGGAGTTGCACAACAACAACATCTCTCTGCACCCACTTTCCTTCCACTCCCGCTCCCCAGAGAAGTGCATTGCATCCTCCCAGATAGACTGAAGTTTGATACTGGCAGCCGCACCGATGAGAACAGCAAAACACAAAAAATCTTGCTCTCCTGGGCTAGGCGCTGAGCTATGCCTACGTGTCTGGAGCCAGATACTTCCCTGCCTGGCTTTCACAATGCCAGCTTCTCTTTTGTTGTGCAGCACGTCTTACACAAGGAACCGCGTATCTGCTTTCATTCGCAAAGAAAGATCACCCACAGAGCGGGACCTCCATGTGCTTGCAGGGAAATCTTTCTCTTTTACTTGGTGGGTTTTATGAGGGCTATCTTCCAATTTGCACAGCAAACATATGGCCTGATCCAAAGATCATTCAAGTCAACAGAAAAGCTCCTCTTGACTTCTATAGGCTTTGGCTCTTACTGCTCTGGAGAGCAAGGAACTGTAGTCTTCATAATAAGGCCCTGGCCAAAAATAGGGTTGCACACATGACACAACTCTCACCCCAATCCCATTCTCATCCCCCACCTGCTTCTACAGGTCACAGCTTTGTAGTCACAGGAAGATGTTTACATCATGGTCCTATTGACACAGGTCAGAGTTCAAGGAAGCCCTGTAAATCATGAGTCTAAATAGGGTAGGGCTGGAGCTGGGCGGAGGAGAGAGGGGAAGTAATGAGAGCAGAACCAGCTCTTTGAAGAGGAACAAATGTGAATGTTTACAGTCCCCTGATGCATTCTCCTTCTGCTGAAAACATGTTCAGGCGCTGGTTGGCTAAGCTGCCTTCTGAGAAGTTGTGCTGAATGGCAAGGAGCCCTATTCGTGCCATCAACGAGATCTTAGCCAATGCTTCAGTTTACTCTGCAAAAATCCTAGTGGCATGGAAGAGAGCCAGTGCGTTAGTCCTGTATTTTCATATGTGCTGTACCAAAGAAGCTGAACTAGGCATTGTGTATTCCCAAGAGGCTGGTGAAATCAGACTTAGTCCCAGAATACAGTGGGATTCTTCTCAAAAGGAAAACGGCAAAAAAAGCCCCGCCAAAAACCCAGTTAGCAAACAAGAAAGGGTATGTTTCTGCACTACACCGCAGTACACATTTTAACAAACTTTCACAAATCTTCTTCAATTATCATTAATCTGAAGGCAACTTCTTTTTTCCCAGCAGAGTATGTGTATGATCCAGCTCCTTTATACCACAACATTTCTGGGTTTTCTATGCAGTTCAGAGGATCTCAGAGATATTCCCACTGCCTGTAATTACTGCAAAGTGCATTAGCACTTCACTCTGTCACTCACTGATTTCCTCTGGCTCATTAAGACTCCAGGAGTGTCTGATGAGAACATTTAATTAAAAGTGAGTGCAAACTGATAATGAGGCCTTGTGATTCTTTTGTTCATCTGTTTGGTGATTAGTAAATGGTAAATTCAAGGGACTGAAGGGGAAAGTCCAGGACAAAATGAGTGGAGGAACAGAAAGAATGGAGAGTTAACGTCCAGGTGTGGGACATCAACTCAGCAAAAACAAATTTCACACTGAGATCCATCTAGCAAAGGTGGACACTGTATTAGAAATGCTTGACCTTTCTTCCTTTTAAAAACAGTCCATGTTTGAAAGACATCTGAAAAGCGATTGCAAGACAGTCCTCTACACAAGGATAGGCTCCTAAAGGGGAGTGTGTGATCTTCCTGCCATGCCCCATCCACTTAGCAAACGTAATCCAGCCTGTCTTCAGCACAGCCTCTTCACTGATGCCTCATCTACGCTAGAAACATTATACTTGCATAGCTTTAGTGCCAGTCCCTTCCTTGCTCAAACAGATACAGAAAATTATCATATGGACAACATCCTGCTATTGCTAGTGAAAACGATTTATTCTGGCTGAGCAGCTGGTTCTAGGCTTCATTTTCTCTGCAAGAAAGTCCCAGCAGAGATTCACACAAAGAAAGGGCTCCCCAGGTGAAAGCACCATTTATTTGGCTCCCCGGACATGGCCTTGGCTGAATATCACTTTTATCAGATAGCTATTTCAGCGAAGAACAGAATATTAACCATGTGGGCAGTCAGCCTCCCACTTCTGTAGCTTTCAGTGAGATCTCCAACTTGTCTTAAGCCCTTTTAAGCCACAAATATTGCTCCTGATCAAGTGTCTTTATGAACTGCAAAGGCAGCTACTGCATTTTGCAGCAGACAGCAGTGGCCTAACTTTGCTGCTCTACAATCATACAAATCCTTGCGCGCAGAAGCCGAATGGCTCCTCTCTTGCGGCAACCACAGAAAAGTCTGTGGGATCAGACTGGCCTTTTCTACATAACCTGTACATTTAGATGTTGTAGCTGAAGGTCAAAAGAGATCACAGGAACATCTATACTGGCCACCTGCCTATCACAGGGCACCACACATTGCCTATATTCTTCACTGGAAACACTATAAGTCTTTTGCTAACACAATTTCCAATTTTCAAGCAACTACCTCGAGGTCCAACCACTGACTCCCTTCTCCCAGTGACGAAGAGGATTAATTGCCTGAGGTAAGACCCAGTGCTAGTGATATCCCTGGCTGCAAACACACACAAAGAAATATCTCGAGAGATCCCTGCCAAAACCCCTAAAGAAAAAATTCCTGGCTTCTCCTCTGTCTATGGAAGGTCCTTGCCATGTGAGAAAGACACAGTAGACAGATATTGAAACCACTGTGCTGCCTCAGAAATAAAAGAAAAGGCCTCTGTTTTGTTGGTTCAGGCTACTGGATTGGGCTACAAAATAGGTTAATATGAATTATTCTGTGGCAGTAACTATTTTCCTTATTCTTTATTGACTTACTTTTGGGTAACCTGTGAATTTCAACAACATAGGATCACAATCGTTGCAATGACTGCCTTTTTTGTTATTTATTATTTATTCTGTAGTTATTACTCAGAGTCTCCGTTCAGGCACAAAGCGCAAGGTGACACGGATATGCAAACAGCTTTATGTCTGGTTTGTAGGCTTTGACTCTTTATTACTATTTTCTTGTTAGGTACATAAATGTAAGATGCAATGGTTTCAGTCATCCTTCCTGGCGCCTGCCTAGCCACGCGAGTGATAAGCAGCACAGCCCAGGGTATTGCTTTTAGTAGGGGACATGCACAATTCCCTCCTCTGGCTACCTAGAACAATATACTTCAGTCTTATCTGCACAGGAGAAAAGCATCATGTTAGCAAACATACTTGTTAGTACAACATTCAACATAATTTGTCCTTCTGAACAATGATAATCGCTTTTAAAAACACATTAAGTGATCTCAGATATTTCACAGAAACCCAAGTTAGTGACGTGCTAACATATTTAACTGTGTCTTGGCTCAGGCCCTCTGGAAAGTCAAGGACAAGCTTATCTCTCTACCTGCAAATAACTTAACTATCTTCGGGTTCTTTTTAAAAGCGTTGGTTGTAATATTTGGTTGCTGAATTCTCTGCTGCTTTCCATTCCATGTACACTGAGGCACTGAACTGCTGCAGGTATTTTTGACAACGGTCAATGAGAGGCAATCCGGTACAGGTCCGGATGAGCATCCAGCATACAGTGCTTCCCGCTCTGCTGGGGATGCAATCCACCAGCTGCAGCTGTTCAGACAACTTTCCTAACACCATTCCATGATGCAACGTCTCCTGCTCAGAAATTACTCAGAAAACTCCACTTAGAAAAACAGGACATAGGAAGAGGGATTTTAGGACACCCAGGGCAGGCTGGCATAAACACAGCTCTGTCAAAATATGTGTCCCTCTGTGGGCATAGTAACACTCTTGCATGGTTAAGTGATGCAACCAAAATGTGATGTTCCAAATGAGCACCAGCTGCAATTTGCTCCGTATTTTGAAAATTACATGTAGCTCTCAAGAGCCTGGCGAATTGTCAACACAGCCCCTAGTCTGGTGCAATTTAAGTGTCCTTAATCCAAATGGTATAAAAGGAAACAGTTACAGAAACTCTGAAAATAAAGGATGATGTTGGGTTGACAGCTTTCTAAATATTTCTTAAAATCCTGGGGGTGCCTTCTGTAGACACCTACTTTCAGGCAAAACTTTAAAAGCCTGAGCTGCCATCATTTGCCAGAGGATCTAGCTTAAACGCTGTATTTAGATCTTGTCAAAAAAGTATCCTTTAAATCAGGGTGCCTAGTCCTACCTAGAAAAGGATGACATTTCATACTCATTTGCGTAAATTTTAGCTATTTCCATACACACACATTTTTAAAGGAGAGAGATGACTGGGCTACATCCTAAATTTAAATTAAACCATCATAAAAACCTTGCAGAGAAAATGCCAGCTTTGTGCCTAGTGAAAAACCAACGTAGGATTTTCCTGGCACTGTGCTAATGACTGATCCAGTGGTTGTTATCTTTGCAAAATGCTCAAACTAGGAAATTCTTCATCGGTTGGCAGTTACCAAAAACTTCTGGGCAGAATCTGGCTTACGTGATTTGAGCACTGCTTAACATCTCTCATGAGAAAGGTTTAGGATGAGTTTTCTTCTTTTGCAGGAAGGCAATGAAACTGAAAGAAAACCTGAAAGCATGAGGAAAGAAACGTGAACAGAGCAGCTAAGTTACTACTACTCAAGTGCTCTTCAAGTGTCTTTAACAATCAAACATTAGTGTCATCCTGTCTTCCTGGGGATGGATCACATGATCTCTTCCTGTAAGTCTGTTCCAGCTCTTACATCTATGATTCATCCCTCTTTTGGGCAAAACATAAAACCAATGTGCTGATCATTCATCATCGTTAAAAATCTCATTGCAATTTTCACAAAAGCAGAGATATTCTAGCCAAAATTCCAATTTGTGTAATTACTGTACACTGCCTACCTAAAAAATCCCTTCGGTTTGAATCAGAGAGGCATTATGCTATAATATCTTCTAATCAGAGGAAATGGCCTTCGTTCTTCACGTTCTTGAAGACTATGCAGTCATTTGCACTTACCCAAAGTGGCTATAAAACACTATTTACACACATTGTATTTGAGTCCTACAGGGTAAAGCGTCGCACAAGATGTTGTGCAGGGGATAAATGAGCATTATATGTGGAGCAAGCCATGGGAGTGTAGCAACAAGGACAAAAAACCATCTTGCATGCTTTCAAGACATGACTTCCTTCTTGCTGCGAAGCTAAAAACCTTCATGTTGTCCACGGAAGGTGAAGAAATAACTTCTGCTGCAAGAGATGGTGACCCTTCAGCAGCAGCCCTAATGCTGCTTGCAGTTACGGAAAGGACTGGTCAGCCGCTGCAGCCCACTCTTGAAAGGAGAGTGAAGTCCACTGCCGCTCTCACAGCCAGCATTTTCCACAACACAAAATCTGGCCACGTCTCCCACACAGCAAACAGGGCAGCTTACTCAATTTTTAATTACAATATTTCCTCCATGTTGTTGAAAATGAGCCAGCACAGGTTGGGGTCCAGTGCATTGCACGTTGTACAGAGACACCATTTCTGTTTCAGGGAACTCCCAAGGAGCAAAGCATTGGAGTCTGGGAACTTAGGTCAGTGGAATACCACAATATGCTTCCTCTGTGGTTTTTTTTTTTCACTTTTACTTGGGCGTCCACTATTGTGGGTGTTACAGACAGAAGATTGTGTTATTTGAGTCCCTCCGTCAGTCTGGCCTGGCCATGCCCGTGTTCCGATATCCTGTTCGTAAGGCCAGCATGTAAGACCCTATCTGAGGAAATTAACTGAGTGACAGTAGGATGATAATATGGTTATCAGTGATACTACAGATAATTTCATAGCACAGTGCCCAGCACAGATTCTAAGCTCAAAGACTCCTCAGAAAAGCAAATTCTTAGGGAACAGAAGTTATACTCATTTCTTGTAATAAAGCTACAAATGCTGTAACATTCCAGAGAGTCAAGGAGATTTATGGCACCTCCATTACATTGACACACTCTTAACAGATCCTTCTGGGTCCTTAATTTAACAACTAAAACATGGAAATCCCCATGCATGTAAAATAAATTTAGGCCAAAAAAAAAACCCCAAACTAAAATACAAATTAAAGTGGAAAATATCCACCATAGTAGGGTTTAGGTTAGACAACAGAACCTTCTAAATTGTTGAAAGACTGTATCCTCCATCTTTGGGCCAGGTATGTGTGCATGGAAGCACCCTTGTCTTCTTGGCTTCACACTGAGACATTATAGCTTGCTTTAATACACTTGATCAGCCTGTCTGACTGGCAAATTTTAACATACAATACCTTCCATATGTGCTAGACAAGTTTCCTGATGCATCAACAAATCTTACATCTGTGTGCTGGAGCAAACCCAACAGTCACTGCTCTCCATCATGTACGTGCGTTGTCAATAGTAGAAAGCCAAAGCCAAATCAAAAGTGGATATAAAATTTTTACAGTGTGTCTACCTCAAACTAGCAGAATGAAACTGAAAAAGAAAATATTTAGGTTCCGTATCAGGAAATCAGAAAAAAAAACCCTCCCTGGCAGAGAAATAACATCTATTAATAAGTTTTGGAAAAGAAGGACAGACTTCTGATTATGGCACTGGGACTTGAAACAGTGGGGCTCAGTTTCCAGTTCCTGTACAAACTTCCTTTGGGATTTCGGGCAGGTTCCCTCACACAGTAAAATAGGACAAGGGCTGTCACTCATCATTTGTCTGTGTAGTTGACTTAGCCTGTAAGATCATAGGGGTGAGGTCTATTGCTTACTGCATGTAAGAAAAATGCCCAGCACAATATGGCTTTGCTTTCATAGGCTTGCCAAGCTGGTGAAGAGGTCTTTAAACTAAAGTTGCTGGGGGAGAGGAACCTCAATCCATCCCACTCCTCCCAGTTTGATGCCAGTGCCAGCAATAGATGCCGGAGCTGGGAGAAGGATCACAGGTCAGCAGGAGAGCACCTGAAGTGCAGCATAAAGGAATTCCAGCAAGTAAGTCAGCTTCATTGGGGGCCCAAGTGAAATGCCTCTATGCAAATGCACGTAGCATGGGCAATAAACAACAGGATTTGGAGACTTGCACACACCTGCAGGGCTATGATCTTACCAGCATCGCGTAGACGTGGTGGGATGGCTCCTATGACTGGAGTGTTGGAATGGAAGTATACAGGCTCTTTAGGCAAGACAAGCAGGGGAGACAAGACAGTGTTGCCCTCTATGTCAATGACCAGCTGGAGTGCATGGAGCTCCATCTGGGAATGGATGAGGAGCCAACTTAGAGCTTATGGGTCAGGATTAAATGGAGGGCAGGTACAGGTGACATTGCAGTGGGGGTCTGCTACAGGCTACCCAACCAGGAAGACCAAGCGGATGAGGGCCTCTATAGACAGGTGAGGAGCAGCCTCATGTTCACGAGCCCTGGTCCTCATGAGGGACTTCAACCACCCTGATCTCTTGGAGGGACAACACAGCAGGGCATAAGCAATCCAGGAGGTTCCTGGAATGCATCAATGATAACTACCTTCTCCAAGTGATAGAGGAGTCAATGAGGAGAGGTGCCATGCTGGACCTTGTTCTCACCAGCAAGGAGGGGCTGGTAGGGGAACATGAAGCTCAAGAGCTGCCTTGGCTGCAGTGACCATGAAATGGTGGAGTTCAAGATCCTCAAGACAACAAGGAGGGCACACAGCAAGCTCACTACCTTGGACTTCAGGAGAGCAGACTTTGGCCTCTTCAGGGATCTACTTGGTAGAGTACCATGGGACAAAGCCCTGGAGGGAAGAGGGTCTGGTTAGTATTCAAGGATCACCTCCTCCAAGCTCAGGAGCAGTGCATCCCAACAAAGAGGAAGTCAGGCAAAAATGCCAGGATGCCTGCATGGATGAACAAGGAGCTCCTGGGCAAACTCAAACACAAAAAGGGAAGGTGGAAGCAAGAGCAGGTAGCCTGGGAGGAATACAGAGAAACTGTCTTAGCAGCCAGGGATCAGGTTAGGAAAGCTAAAGCCCCGATAGAATTAAATCTGGCCAGGGATATCTAAGGCAACAAAAAAAGCTTCTATAGGTATGTAAGTGATAAAAGAAAGACTAGGGAAAATGTGAGCCCTCTCCAGAAGGAAATGGGAGACCTTGTTACCTGGGATATGGAGAAGACTGAGGTACTTAACGACTTTTTTGCCTCAGTCTTCACCAGCAAGTGCTCACACCATACCACCCAAGTTGCAGAAGGCAAAGGCAGGGACTGGGAGAATGAAGAACCACCCACTGGAGGAGAAGATCAGGTTTGAGAACATCTAAGGAACCTGAAGGTCCACAAGTCCATGGGACCAGATGAGATGCATCTGTGGGTCCTGAGAGAACCGGTGGATGAAGTTGCTAAGCCACTATCCATCATATCTGAGAAGTTGTGGCAGTCTGGTGAAGTTCCCACTCACTGGAAAAGGGGAAACATAACCCTCATGTTTAAAAGGAAAAAAAGGAAGACACAGGGAACTACAGGCTTGTCAGTCTCCCCTCTCTGCCCAGCATGAACATGGAGCAGATCCTCCTGGAAACTGCTCAGGCACATGGAAAATAAGAAGGTGATTGGTCATAGTGGTAAACGGCTCGATGTCCAAGTGGAGACCGCTCATAAGTGGCATTCCTCAGGGGTCAGTATTGGGACCAGCACTGTCTAACATCTTTGTCAGTGACATGGACAGTGGGATCGAGTGCACCCTCAGCAAGTTTGCTGACGACACCAAGCTGTGTGGTGGGTCGATATGCTGGAGGTAAGGAATGCCATCCAGAGGGACCTTGACAGGCTTGAGAGGTGGGCTAATGCAAACCTCATGAAGTTCAAGGCCAAGCGCAAGGTCCTGCACATGGGTTGGGGCAATCCCAAGCACAAATTCAGGCTGGCAAGGGGGCTGATTGAGAGCAGCACTGAGGAGGACTTGGGGGTGTTGGTGGACGAGAAGCTCAGCATGACCTGACAATGTGCGCTTGCAGCCCAGAAAGCCAACTGTATCCTGGGCTGCATCAAAAGCAGCGTGACCAGCAGGTCGAGGGAGGTGATTCTGCCTCTCTGCTCCACTCTGGTGAGACCCCACTTGGAGTACTGTGTCCAGCTCTGCAGAACCCAACATAAGGACATGGAGCTGTTGGAGCGAGTCCAGAGGAGGCCATGAAGATGATCAGAGGACTGGAGAAGCTCTCCTGTGAAGACAGACTGAGGGGTTTTTCAGCCTGGAGAAGAGAAGGCTCTGGGGACATCTTATAACAGCCTTCCAGTACCTAAAAGGGCCGACAAGGGAGCTGGAGAGGGACTGGTTACAAGGGCATGTAGGGATAGGACAAGGGGTAATGGCCTTAAGCTGAGGGAGGGTAGATTTAGATTAGATATTAGGAAGGAATTCTTCCCTGTGAGGGTGTTGAGGCACTGGAACAGGTTGCCCAGAGAAGCTGTGGATGTCCCCTCCCTGGCAGTGTTCAAGGCCAGGCTGGATGGGGTTTTGGGCAACCTGGTCTAGTGGAGGGTGTCCCTGCCCATGGCAGGGGGGTTGGAACTAGATGATCTTTGAGGTCCCTTCCAACCCAAACTATTCTATGATTATATGATCCCATTCATACCTCTGAGCACTATCATATAAATAAGAAATAACCCAAATGTATTTAAAACTGTTTGGAACAAAAAAGTAAAAAATAATCTGAGAGGGACAAACCAATTATAATTAAAAACCCCCATGTTTTCTTGAAATAAAATGGTGTAAATCATGAAGGAAAATGACATTGTCCAAAGGCAAAAAGACCAGTTCTAGGATGGGACAGACAGAGTTCATAGCTAAGAGTGGGCAGTAGACTCCCAGGATCTGGCAGATGAATGTTGCTGCCTCAATATCCAAGACAGCAGGATGGGAGCAGACAGTAGCTCTGGATTCCTGCTGGACTATTTGTCTTTTACAGTTTCTGCTTTAAACTTCTCTGAGATGCTGCTGGTGTCTGTCACCAGCTCCTGCTCTGCCCTCCAGAATGTGGCACCTTGGGTAACTGACGCACCAACCACAGCCTGACTACTACCGTTTCCTCAACCCCTCACCAAGGCTCTGTTGTATCACGAGCCCCTTCACCCGACAGACACGTTTATCTGCTGGTGTTTCCTCTGCTGCTAGCCACCTCAGGAGAGATAAAATGACTTGGAGAAGTCCACAACCCCTGTTCTCCTATGGTGTAAATCCTGGAACCTGAAAAATACATGCAAAATCTTCCCTCAGCAGAAAGCAGATTTCAAAAGTGGAGAATGGAATTCAGCCTTGGCATATTCCCAAGCAAAAGGACAACTCAGGCTAGACTGAAGCCCAAGGGACTGCACAAGGCAGCATCCTGCTTTTTAGCAATGCATTCTTGGCCATCACACCACCACACTGCAAATTAAAAGCCTGCAAAAGCCTCCACTCTGTCAGGTACTTCCATGTCATACAAAAACGTAAGTGACAGAGAGAGGTAAGTGGAGAGGGAGGGAGGGAGAACTAATCTGCTAAGGAAGTCAAATGTTGTATGCACAACTGACATAACCACTAAATATTTAGCTCAGTTTAAAAACTTGAGCTATTTTCCTTTTCAGTCCTATCAAATCACCTTTCTAATCATATGCACTTGTTATTTTTCCCCAAGGACTTGAAAACAGCTAGTAAAACATCTACTTGAGGCAAAGCAAAGTGTTGCTGGTGTGACATGAATTGCTGAAGAAATGCTGCTGAGGGTCTGAGCTGAATGCAAGCTTGAGCCATGGCTTTCCAGCAATACTGAAGGCACGAGTCTGAAAATCACTTCTCTTTCTCTCTCTTTACATCTTCTGGTTCAGCCACTCCATGCTAACCTTTCAGATTACCAGAAGCCACATTTCACTTAATTCCTAAGGTAGGATAAATATAATGAAAACCTGAGCTCTGCTGCTTTTGCCTGAGCCTGAGATCTGCCACTTGAAATACAGGGAGTACTTTCTCAATTTCTATTAAATAATTTTTGCAAATGAAATTGTTTTAGCAGAAGCTATGCAAATGCTGAACCTTTTGCAAGCTGTGAAGATCCACAGGAACTGAAGAACTTTTCTCCCATGACTGTTGCATTGTTTTACACAAGGAAGGATGAACAGGAGGTCAAAAGCACTGCAGGAACCAGAGCCTTTGGCCAACTTTGTGTGCTGAGGACTAGGAAGTCCTGCTAGGAATTTGCTCTGTGTTATACAGAACAATTATGGGCTCTTTGCAGTGTCCAAAAATCCTGCCCCACCTCCTCAACAGCGGCACATAGGCCCTACAGCAAGCAAAAAACTGCTTTAAAATATTTCCTTCTGTGCTCTGGCTAAAGTGTTAAACCAGGCTTCCTTCCACTCCTTAAAGCTCATTGAAAAAAAGCCCCAAGCAATCTACAAAGACAATATCCAGAAATAGGTCTTTGAGTTCTCTAACATCCAGGACAGACAGAAGCAGAAATAAATTACTCAGTTTCAATAACTACAAAGAGAAATTAAAAGAAAAAATACTTTTAAATAGTCTTATGTGATTTAAGTGTGACTCTCCACTAACGACGCTCTGAGACCTTATTTGAAACCTTATTAAAGAACTGCAAAGTATTATTGGTATAGCACTAGTAAATAATAATGTGAAATAATTCCAGATGCAATGAGGATGGAAAGGAAGAGGGTGCTTATGCTCATTCACAATTATGTCTTCAGAGGACTCTTTTGCTCTCCATGAAATTTCCCACTCCGTGTCCCAACAGTGGAGGCCCGCAGTGCCTTACATGCTGGAATTGCTAAGATGAAACCCAAGTTGAATAATAGCACTTTTGTTTCAAATGAGCTCCAATTCCCATGGTTTCTTTTGGGATCTCTCTCTCCCCCTTCACAGATTCTATATTTTGCTGACTTTTCCTTATATTTAAGTGTCGGCCAGCAAAGAATTGGCAACAATTGTGGGACAAGTGCTTCTTCTCATCTCTCTCTTGCAGGGGAAAAAAGAAAGGAAAAAAAGAGGAATTTAAAGAGACAGCCTGCATGAAGCAGTGAAGCTTAAACCATAAGCTGCACATTTTCAGAGACTGTGAAGTTGTGAAGTGGAAGGCTTGAGGAACTGGTGAGAGGCAGCACACCTCCATATCTAGGTTCTTTACCATGCCACCTGAAGTGGAATTTAAGGGCAATGAACCTGTATCACACGGCTCTTAGTGACTCGCACAGTTAGATGCCACCCACACAACTTCACTTGGTCCTCCCTAGCCCGTGGGTGTGTGCAGGAAGGGCTGGCGGACTGAGGCGGTCAGGCTGGAAGAGCATTGACTTGGCAATTAGGAGATCCATAGGGCATCCTGAGTGGCTGTCGTGGTTTAACCCGGCTGGCATCTGTAACAACCACACAGACATTTGGTCACTCCTTCCCCTCCAGTGGGATGGGGGATAGAATAAAAAAACCAAAAAACAAACAAAAAAAACCAAACTTGTGGGTTGAGATAAAGACCGTTCAATAGGACAGAAAAGGAAGATGATGATGATGATGATAAAGAATATATAAAACAAGTGATGAACAGCGCAATTGCTCACCACACGAAACCAATGCTCAGCTAGCTCCTGAGCCGTGCTGCCTCCTGGCCACCCCCCAGTTATATATAAAGCATGATATCATATGGTATGGAATATCCGTTTGGCCATTTTGGGTCAATTGTCCTGGCTGTGTCCTCTCCCAGCTCCTTGTGCAAACCCTGCCTTCTCACTGGCAGGGCAGCATGAGAAGCTGAAAAGTCCTTGACTGCTTGGCAACAACTAAAACATCAGTGTGTTATCAACATTATTCTCATCCTAAACCCAAAGCACAGCGCTATACCAGCTGCTAAGAAGAAAACTAACTCTATCCCTGCTGAAACCAGGACAGTGGGATTATATTGCCACCCCTACTAGAGCTCAGGGTCTGGTGAGAGCAGATGTCAAACTATTAAACATGGAGAAAATAGTGTGAAGCCCTGGGGTGAGTTGGACAGGGAGCTTCATTTCCTTCCTGGCATGCTATGCAAGCGGAGGAACGAGCCCCTACCTTCCACTGCCTTTCTACTTGCTACATGGACAAGCATCCAGTGAAGTACAGGTAAATTATTTTTAATGAACAGAAGGTGGTCTAAGCCACTTATCTGCTGTTGACCCTTTGGGAACTTCCAGGACTGGGGTTTTGCTATGAGTGAACTCAAATGGCAAACGAGTTTTCTTAATTTGGCAAAAATGATAGTCCTCTTATGTTTTCTCTCATAGCATTTGCAACTTGTTGAACACAGCTAAGGTCCCCAAGGAAAAGAATCTGGGATCTCTATTGCCATGTTGAAGGATTGCCCTCCTTGGAAACATGAATACCCTAGTTGTATGCTTTTATGTGGGATCAAAAAAAATAGATTATGCTCTCAGGAAGTTTCTAATGCAGTCCTGGGTGCCACAAAACTGCATTTATTCCAAATCAGTCTTAGCCCTCTCAGCATCCTCTGTGGGCCCAGAAAAGTCCCCTCCTACTCTGGATGGAGGCCACACTGGTTAGATGTCCCTCCAACCTCTGCATGTGGTCAGAGGTGAAGCTTTATCTCCACAGTGCACAAGGGACGTGGGACAGCATGGAGGAAGAAGACGAGGTAAGAACAAATGGGTCCAAATCTGGGAGTCAGACTGGCAGGACCCACACGATGCCCAGGAGGCTGGGGAAAAGCTGACATATGGATCTCTACCACCTTAGACTTTATAGGCATGAACTTGGGCCCTTTCTAATCTTTCACATGAGTCCCTGGGACAAACCATCTGGCTTATTCACCTTCCCACCTTATTCTCTTCCATCTTTCCTAATGCCATTAGACCAAATGGAACCCCCAAAGACCCTAGAAACAGCTTTGCCACTGCTCTGGTATGAATACACTGGTTGCACACAGGAATGAGAGTTTAGCCTGGAGACATAAACCCAAATATACAGCTGTGTACGGTATGCTGAAAACTAACCCAGCACAGAAAGCTGCTTTTATGGGCAGGATTTGTTTTTCCAAATGGGATTTATTTAAAAGAAAATTGAATGGTTATAAAGAGCTCACTCTAACAATAACATAGAAAATGAATCCAGTGTTCACTGTTGGCTTTGCTACACAGTACAATCCAGATAGAGAAATCTTCTTCGGAGGGTCCTGGCAGTAAATGACCTGCCCTGCAGAGGAACCCATGGGGAAACAGCTGGGTGAAAACTGGGACTCTGCTAATGACTGAAATTAAGGCAGGAATTTCACTGGGGGGAGGGTGTTGCAATGCCAATGTGAGGAAGTGACTACAGGAACACCTTGTTTCAATAACCTGTATCAACAGCATAACAAGGCTCTAGGAAGCAAACAGGAATTCCCCCTCCAGAAAATTGTTGGCGGTCCCCATTCCCCACTTCACTATCTTCTTCTCCAGGGCCAGGACCCCTTAAGCCCAAAGGTCACCTATGTTCACTTGATGCTCCTGCCAGCTGTATAAAACTGCCTCAGTGCAGCCTTGTTTCAATTTTGGTGGCATTTGGGAACTGATGGGTACCACAAAAGTATGCATCAATAACAACCTGATGCTTTAGGTTTCAAGCATAAAGTGTCCGTAATCTGCTCCACTGAGTTCCTCAAGACTTGGGACCTTCTGACCATCACCCTCTACAAACCCTCTTCTCTGTTTTTCCCAGTGCAGTACAATGTTCTGCAGTTTCCTGTGTCTTGTTTGTCTCCTTTAGTGTGTGTCCCAATGGACCAATACACCCAGTCACCTAATCACAGTTTATCTGACTATCTGAAGGATAGAAACAAAAATAATTAGCCATGACCATTAATGTTTCTGATACAATTTACTTCAGAACTACAAATCTACTTCAGTGACTAATTAGACAGACCCTTAGATGTCTTTAATCTGGGGCACATCAAAGACCTTTCTTCTCCAACTAGGCAATGGGCTTCATTCAGTCCTGCCCAGGACAGCCAGCCATGCACTGTTGCACAGATGTTTTCAAGTAACAAAGCAGAGCGAGTGCGGGGACAATTTTTACAGCTCTTACTGGAAACCTATTAAGGTCATGGTATTGAGAAAGAGCACAGTATGGCCTTCATATTTTAAGCTTTGGAATATCAACCCCAGAGTTGTAAGATTATTTATACTGGAAGCTGTCTACTAGGCAGCTGCCAGGGTAGAGCTGATCAAGAGACTGGCTGGCATAATAATCCTGACATATTCCCCAGCCCATAGTCTGCCCATAGTATTCCATGCTTACTCCACAGTCAGCAGATAATCCATGACACCAAGAAATCCTGATAAAACCCCAGAAGCAACTGATTTTTTTTAACCTCCCCCAACCATATTAAGATCAGGCAGAGAAGATGCAGCTGGTTGTTTTGCTGTTATGGACTGAGATCTGGAGATGTGGATTAGCCCTGGGAGAACTGTCCCTTGAGACCACCTGATCCCTGAGACCCTTGCCAAACCCTCCAGGAGCTCTACAGAATTTTCCTTTCCAGAGAGACATCACCTTTGCAGTACTCCCCATAGAGGCTCTACTTTTAATCCCAATTCGCTCCCATCTCCTTGTCCCAGAACTCCTATATACCCAGCACTTCTCCAGCCTTCATTCCCCAACAGCCTGGGATAACATCTCCATAGCACATTGCAGCATCCTTTCCTTCTCCCGCACTCCAATACCCAGCAACCATCCTGCACCTCATGCAGTGGCCGCCGTTGCCTCTACCTCACATTAGCAAAGCTCCATCTTTTCTCCAGCAAAGCTTCAGGAGATGTACTGATCACAGGTGAGACTGAACAAGCCAACTCCAAATCTACCAGACCTCACTCTGCTTTTCAGTGATCCTAAAGGAATTCAGATTTCACCAGTAATTCCAAATGTACCTGCTTGCCCTCAAATGAAGTAGATTTCTGCTGCATAATTTGGCTGTGCTGATATCCCAAGCTCATCTTGCCATCAAAAATATGCTTACTTGATTTCCTTCTGGGTTATTTGAGGATTAATTCACTCGAAATTGTGTAACACCTTGAAGAGGTAAGACACTTGTGCAAGTGGTAAGTTTTAGTAGGGTACATTAAGCAGTAGTGAAAATTAAATGGGGTATATGAATTATGTGAGTTTTCTAAGACCTGTGTATATAACTTGTGTGTTGTTTACCATTACATTGGCATATCTGCTGAGAAATCCAATGCTACCCACTGCTAAGGAAACCCTGTCAAATAGCTACCAGTGTTAAAAAGAGGAATTTCCCTTACTTAACCTTCTGAGGAACAAGAGGTTAACAGAAAAGGTAAATTGTAAATCTTTCCAATTTAGAAAGTGGGACCTTTTCAACAGCATTTTCAAGGAAATCTACTGCCAGAGTGTTCCCAGAATTAAAATGGAAAACCTGACACCTTTAACAATTTCCTGCCACTGTATAACTGTCAGCGTTGCATGGGTTTTATCAACCCAAAAGTTACATTTCAAGGTTAGGAAACCTTTGCATTCATATGCTTTTGGGTGGTTTTTATACAATTTTCTTTCCTCTGCAGCCCCAAGATACCTGGTTGAGGAATCCTGGGAAAGGCAGCGCTGTGGTTTTTACAGAGTCTTCCTTTCCCCATGAAACACCATGCAATAAAGATCCGACCAGAAGAGGTTTGGACCACTCCCACCGTGAAGGAACAAACATCATCAGTGTGGCTACGACTTGCCGTGCAATTGAACCCAGATGCCATAACTAAAATTAGAGCCCTGCAAGGATGAACACTGTCACTCTGGGAGTACCTCTGGGAGGTAAGAAAGCAATACCCAGTGGCACCCAGCAGCTAAATACCAGAACCAGGAATAAATCCAGGTTTCTCAACTCCTTGCCTCACACCCAGTATGCTGTGGCATCTGTCTCTAGGGAAAAGCAGAAATTTGGCTTAGCAACCTGTGCTGAAGATAATCGAAGGTAGGGAGGACTGAGGTGAAGTTAGGGCCTTGCTGGGTTCATATCACACATGGATGCACATATCTTTTACTATCTTATCAGCCTAGATAAACTTTTTTTAAAAAAAAATCACAGTTTCTGTCTTTCTTGGTCTCTCTCTCATATTTGCTTAAAAGTCAAATCAGCATCACCAAGATCACAATGAACATTGAGAGTCACCAGCACGTAAAAAGTTCCCCATATTTTACCATTCCATCCTGTTTGCTACAGAAAAAGGGCTGGCTTTACTCTTCAGAGGGTTCTAGGGTATATCAGCCCATTTTAATCACTGTGAACACATTCACATGCCTGTGTCTCAGCCAGAGATGCTCAGGACACCAAGAGCACTACATGTTATGATTTGATCAGTTTTAATAACTTTACTTTAATAACTATACTTTATAGAAGTATAATGTTATAAACACAACGCAAAAAGCACCCCCAGAGCACGTACACCACTATAAGGAGAAAACCAGAAGAGATAACAGGCAGGGAGCTCACACGGGAGGAAGAAACTATGACTATAGAAAATGTTTCTACAGTGCTGCTAATTATTTTAAAGCCATCCTCACCATCCCCCACAATATGTTTGGTTTTTTTTTTTTTTTTATTTTATTTTTTTTACAACAGAAAGTGCATTTGAGACAGAAGGCATTCGGTTCAGCTGTCCGCTCTCAGCCCTGCAAAACCACAGGGCACTCTCTGTATTTCCACCTCCACCATGCCGGGGAATGACATCACCTCTGCTCGAGGGGGCTGGCGGGCCAACAAAAATAACTGTTACTGACCAAGAGCGCTATTGCAAGGAATATTTTTGGAACCGTACTCCGCATTCCTCTGAGTCCCCTGCTTCCTAGTCCAAACATATCATGGCCTAAAAATTCCTCGCATTTTCTATGCAGTGTTTCCTTTGGGCTCGCACAATGGGGCAGTTCTTCTGCTCAGCAGCGCCAGTGTTCTGGAAAGGGAAGGGGGGGCGGGGGGGGAAGACTGAAGCACTAAATAACCCTAATGGCAACCGCAGGGGCCGCAGTGTTATTTTTAGGTCAGAAAAATGATGCAGAAGGTAAAAGAGTCACCTCAGATTTACCTTCCACTGCCCTTTACTGAACAAAAGGCCAAAGAGTTCGGTCATTTCTTCCACGTGGTGGTGAGGGGGACTCACCTATGTTTATGGCAAAGACCCAGCTATTTAGTGGAATTTTGCATGGAAGGAGGAGGCCAGGAGGATGTGGCATCTCCCTCTGACAGCACCTCTGGGACTGCAGGGATAACGCAGCACCAAAGCCTCCTCACCTCCATGCTCAGCTGCCCTTTGGCTACAGGAGGCACAAAACAACGGACGCAAATTCTAGGTTGTGTCTGGCTGTGCACCAGACATTGTCCTCCTGGAGGGAAGAGCAGGAGACCCCAGTGGGGACTGTCCCTCCTAACATCCCACCCAAGTGACGCTGTACCAATCCCTTCCACTTCCACGTTTGTCCATGTATTGATATACAGTCATTCTGGAGGTTTTCTTACTAGCAAACAAATGATTTCCGCAAAATGTGTATACCTAAATATATTCCAGCCTAAGCCAAGCAATGGAAAAAACTCTTATTCCTTCGTCAATGCCTTTCTACCCTTTTTTTTTTTTTCTCCTTCATTGGAAGAAAGCCATTTTCCTTATTATCAAGGTAAAAGTCATGGCTGATCTCACAGGGAGAAGCTACATGTACCTAAACGGTAGCTCCATTTCAGCCCTGCTCTGTCCCAAGCAGAACTATTTACCCAGTCGTGGTACAAATTTCTATTTGAATAGAAACAGAGGCTATTAAACAATATGTGCTTTGCTGGCCAATACTTTGTTTCTTTTTTAGCTGCCCAGATAAGAAAAACAATGCAGAGAAGAAACTAATAGGGGGCATAAATAGGCCACGTATGCCACCGATGTTCTGCACAAGGTTTAGAAACTCCCTTTACCTTTTTGTACCTCTGTTCTTCCGCCAGTCCTTGATCAACTTCATCTGTTTAGGCTATAAAGTCTGGGACTTGCTTTCTGCTGTGCACTACAATTCCCACTCATAGTTGGGCCTGGAAGCACATGTTTATTAAAAATCATTATATTTTTAAAGGTATTTAGATTCACTGCACATCCACAAATGGACCAGTTGCCATAAGAATGTTTTCAAACGCAGGGAGAGCAAAGAAAATTCACTCTTTGGGGTGTTACAATTGAGAGATGAGGAATGAGCTAGGGAAATCAGTATTTAGGTGGAACTAATTAGCAACGACTAAAAGCTAAATGACAACGTAACCCATAGCCCCCTTGTGGGATATTCTAAAATGGCTGTGCATGTCTGAAGCATTTCAAGGACTTTCATTATCTGCTCGGTCTACTGCTTTCAGAGCTCAGATAAATCAGTATTTTCAACCACAGCATTCAGCTTGTTGCCCTGCGGAATAATTCCCCAGTCATAATTTCCAGAGATACAGAAGCTCACAAAATATGATCTCTTTTACTAGGCTAATAAAAATCAGAAAGTATACTGTATAAATTTTATAGACCTCGAAGGTGTATCTTCCGTAGGAGGAAATTGGGACTTCAGGCTACTGTCGGCACCGTAACAGAGAGAAAAATATTTGTCGGCTGCTGTGGAAAACCCACCAGATAGAAGTCACCAGCAAAGCAAAATAACATAACTGTAAACTTACCTGAATCTTTCCCCTCTGTGGAGCTCTTTCGTGTTATAGTTTCAACTTGCAGATTAATGCTCGTAGAGCCATAAGCGAAAAAGGGCCAACCAGCAAGAAAAATACTTCTGCCTCTTCGAGCCTACCCCGAGCAGGCAACTCTATACCGTCAGAATGCAAAGCGCAAGGGCCATATGGGTCTCACTATCGCTGTGCTGAGCCCGCTCTGCGCGGGGTCACCGGCTCCCTCCAGCTAAGCTGGGCTGGGGGCGTTCAGCGGAGAGAAGGCGCCTGCTCCGTGCAGAAAGTCCTGCTGATTCGGTAGGATGATTTGGGGAACTTATCTGCACTCCGTTTCTGAAACGCACTGGCCCTTGAGATACTACTGTGTCGCTGAGCGCCCTGAGGTATGTCAAGCACAGCTCTCATGGCTGTGTTGCTCCTTGCTGAATAGGAGACGAGAGATTGGAAACCCAAACGCCTGCTGGGTGCCTCCCAGGAGCTACATCCCAAGCCGAGAAGATCCATATGGATTCAGCTTCTCCACAAAGTGGGGGAAGGCAGGGTGTGAAAGCAGGAGGGGGGAAGAAAAATAAAAGATTTGTGCAATTTTCCCCAAAGAAACCAAGCTGCCCAGCTAATGCTTGTATAAAGCTGAACGACTAGGCAAGAGGTGGGGAGGAGGACTTTTTGATTGTCAGATGGGTGAAAGTGGGAAGAAGCAAATACTGGGGTCCCAAGGGACACAGAGGCTGTGCTTCGGGCAGAAGCCAGGAGCTGCAGAAAGGGAGCCCAGCAGGGGAAACCTGGAGACCCAGAGAGGCACTGAGAGAGATTTTGGAGATCATCTCAAGGTTGGAAGGAGGACCCCTGCAGCAGCACTAGGATTACTTCTTTCAGTATAGCTTCTGCATGGTACAGAGCAGAAAGCGACTGCTTCAAAGAGCTTTCTGTAAAATCCATGTCTCTCTGCTTGTGAGCAAAACCTCATGCCTCAGACAGGTGAAATCAGACACTCCAATATATGCCCTGGATTCTAAGAAAGTTCCTAAAAACCCCAAATCTCATCCAGTTTCTTTGAGATCAGAGGCAAGAATGATGTCCTAGGTGTAGACTTGAGCAAATGTGGTTTCATATGCCTTAGTGGAAGGCTACACCTCTAAAAGCAGTTATGGTTTTCCATGAAAGGGGTGTTTTTCTCTTCAGGATGTTTGGATCCAGAGTGCCTGCCCACACGGAAACCCCTCTCCTCACCTCATTTCAGTGATCCAGGACTGAGCAGCTTCAGAGAGGGGACACAATAGCTGTGCAGAGAAAACCACCAAGACACCATCACATTTTTTGCTCTTCCAATGACCAGCGATATAAGAGACTATAGTGCAAGTGAAAGTCAAAAGGTGCTTTTTACTTCCCCTGTGATGACATTTAGGTTGGATTGCACAGATAAATCAGATTCTAACAGGGTAAGCCAGCTCTTCTTGGCCCTAGAAAAACTATTCTGCAGGGCTTTCTCTCTCACCCACCACGGATGTGGGTGGCACCGACCACTCTCTACTTTGGCCAAGCCTCAGGGAAGAGATTTGTTGCAAAAGAAGACAGGCGGGTAAGTATTGTGACTGGCTTCAGAATTAGTCCCAAAATTTTTAGCCAATTTTCTCTGTTTCTAAGAAATGAACAAACACAATCCCCCCCTGGATTTGGAGAATAGGGGGAGACTGCAGTAACCTTGACAGGTTTGGGGGAAATGGAGAGAGGAGAAACTCTTTTGAGACAAAGTTCCTTAAGTGAGATTAACCTAACTAATCTGAAGTATTCTGTCTTCACAGGACGGGGAGGGAGCCACACGACCAGCTTAGGCCAGGTTAGTTGCATGAGGATCCCATCCCCATAGTAGAGTGGAAAAAATCGCAAGTGTGTCTTCAGCCCAGCTTTAGTCCTAGTTTCAGTCCTAAAAGATGGAACAAATAGATCTGGCTCATGACTTTGACATTTGCTCTGCTATCATCATCAGTTCTATCTGATAGGGTGACACTACTTAAGCTGTGGTAGCCAGAGGAAATCCAATGCTAAGGAAATGGACATTCATTTAATGTTTATCTAGGATCTGCTCCACCAATGAATTCCAGATGTTGGCTTTAATTGTCGCATTCTGGTATGTTTAAGCAGCAGGAGTTCGTAAGGCCGATTTGTAAATCAATCTGGCAGACTCATACTGAATCTCATCTTTGCCAGCTTTTCTGAGTAAGAAGATGCTCTTAAAATATTAAGTACTTAACATGTCTGCAATGCAAAAGCAAGGAAAGATTTTTAAAAATCCCTCCCTCATGTTTTTCTCCTTTTGCTCCTTCTCTCCTTCATTTCCTCCCTGCAGAACTGCAAGACGAGCCATTCTCCTCAGATGAGTGGAATGAATTTTAGCAGTCCTAACGCTAACAAGGGCAGGTATTAGGACACTTCCCTGCAACATCAGCGGAGCACCCTGCTCCTCACTCACATACATTCCTTCTGAGTAACTCCACTGATTTCCCACCACAGGCAACGGCAACTGCATGCATGGACTACATCCAACAACAGTGATCCTGATATTTGAGCCTGGAGTTTTCTTAAAACAGGGAAAAAAAAAAAAATTATTACTGCAACCTTGGGACTGTCTCACGCCCCAGTTTCCATGTTCTTATTAATTTGTATTTAACTGTTACAGCAGTTTCAGTTCATATCCAGAGGTGGTACAGAAATGTCTTTCATATTCTGAACCCCAAAGCATCGTACAAGCTCCGAGTTAGACGCTAGCAAACCTTGCAATTGTTTTGTGCTCAGTGTGACTTCACACAACAGCTGAATGTGTTGGACTGGTGTTAGAGGGATTGTTCATTGCGACAGCCAACTTATGAGTCTGGCCTTGCTTACAGGAGAGTAAACTATGTTAAAAAATAGCTCCAGCTTAGGTACTATGTCTCTACTCACTAGGGCAGACACTATACTCATTAAAATTGCTTTAGAAACCCATTTTCTCAATTTCTTTTCAAAACACCTGCTTCTGAGAAAGCACCTCAGCATTCAACACATGTGAACCCTACTTACATTTTCCCAGGAATGTGTGTTTAGTACACACATTTTTCAAAAGGTGTCACGGGGTGGTTAGGTAGGGTTTCAAAAGCTTTCAGCATTGGCAATACTCATCCCATGGAAGTTCGTGGGAATTCTTCAAAAGGGATTCACTCATCCTCGGCTGACTGCTTTTGAAAAACTCTCCTTTATCTTCCATCTTTGATGACCCCAGAGGTAAAGTGCTGTAAGGTCAGTTTAGCTTCGCCCTTTAAAATTACAGACCTCTAAGTGGGGTCCACTTCTTCCCTCAATAAGAACAAGAAAAGCATTTCACTCGTGGCCTGAGTCATGCCATATTTGAAGAGGGGTTTGAGAAAAGCAGTGGCTAAAAATCCACCCATTACTTTACACTCTGAGCAGAGACTATCAGCAAAGAACTGGCTGTATCTTCTCAGCGTAGCAGTGGTTTAGCATTTAAAGCTGGAGAAGAAATCTTACTGAATTACAATAGCAAATTCCCCAAAACAGGCAGGATGAAGTGAGCAGGCTTGAAAGTACCTTCCGAGTCCATGGGACCATGTCTAAGCAAGGCACAAAAGCAATGTCATCCCAATAATTTAAATCGTTATCACTGCACTTCCCACAGAGCTGGGGTGCCACCAGGTGTTGTGCCACATCTGTAATATGAAAAAGCAGGTCAGAACTCCTCAAGGGAATAAGCAAACTGGTTATTTCCCCTCAGCAAACAGGGTCTCCATGCCAAGTGTCAAAAAAGTTGTTATGGGGCTCCAGCTGTCAATAAGAAAAGCAATAGAACACTGTAAAAACAAGCTGCAGCAGAAACAGCAAGAATGATGTGCAGGCCATTTGTTGGCTTTTATTCCCCATCTCTGAAACTATTTCTGTGGTCTGTAGAACATGAGTGAAGATGAATAGATTTGGCCCCAAACACAGAAGAGTGCTTTCTCTAAATACCAGGTAGGAAGGATCTAGTGAAACTTTTGAAGGTACTCCTTCATGACATGCAAACGTGGTCTTGGAGGAACAAAGATGCTGTTCCAGGATCTGCAATATTCCCGCCCTCACTGCAGATGCTGAAGGGTGGCAAAAACGTCACTTGTGAGCAGCCTGGTGTGCAGCCTGTCCTCCCATTAAGTGTAGAGCTTTGAACACAAGAAGGGCCAAAAATTCCTAAGAAAAGCTAACATGGGTCAAACAAACAAATAGCAATAACCACATACAAGGCATAACTTCTGTAATTAAGGTTTAACAGCTTAATTTATGGTTGAGTATGTCCATGACTCAGGTTTGCATAGAACAAGGGCAAAACGTATCCAAATCATTCCTGGCAAAGGGATGGGAGATACACACGAGCGCTGACGGTACCAAGGATGTCGAGTGGCCAAATTCCTTTCTGATGCAATTCCACCGATCTACCCCTGAAAGCTGTTGCCCTTTTGTCTGTTTATCATGGCAAATTTTCAAGGGGCCACCACAAAATTCTCTGTAATTACCCAAGGACAGAGCACCCAGAGAACAACCTCTTTTTTTGAAGGTCATACATATGTGTTTTTACAATGGCCATGATTACAGCTTCTCGGACACCTCCCCAGAGGTTCTGAAAACTATCACAGAGGAAAGAGTATGATGGAATCCCCATAGATGAAGTCAACCAACCTGCCAATGTCAGCAGGAGATGACCTCGCACCTCAGGAGCACGCCTGTCAGGATGAGAGGAGCACGCCTAGCACCTTCCTTGTATTTCAAGCCAAAGGCACAGACCAGCTTCTCAAAATTCACCCTCAAGATTACTCACTTCCCACAAGTGAAGGCTGCTGCATCTTCCAAGCCTCCTTGAAGGAAAGGGATTAACAAAACCACACTCAAACCAAAGCAGCTCACAAGAGTCTTTGGCTGAAATAACCTTCCTGATGTCAAATTCCCACAACTTTCTCCTGGGCTGGAGTTTCTCCTGCCAAAGCACACGCGAGGGCTACCAGGAGAAACTGCAGTGGGCTTGCAGTTGTCAGGAGACGCTGCAAACAGAGCACAAACACTGGGCTGTGCCGGGGACTGGTGTGGCGCCATCCCTCTCCTCCACGGGATTCCTGGGATTGCTCTGGAGAGAGCAGCAAGCAGGTCTGGGAATCCCAGTCCACATCTGAATCAGATCCAGCTCCCTTCCCAAATTCCCTGCCAGTGAACAAGGACGTCTGTCACCAGGTCTCCTCTCTCCTGCTGGCTGCACATTCAACAAAGGTGAGATGAAGATCCTTGTTTACTTCAGCAGAAAGGTCATCATAATTTATTTTAGCTTGGAAAAAACCAACATAAAACCAACATGCCAACTCATATGGTTTCTCTTTAAGAAAAGAGAATTGGACCAAGGAAAACCTAATGAAGAATTTGGTGGTGATGCTTTTTCCAAATCAAAATAGTTTTGTGATGGAGGATTCAATCCCAAATATTTCAGAGCCCTTTGTTGACAATCAAGCAAAAAACTAACTCAACTCAATAGTTCAACTGGCTTGACAACATTTTTCAGGGAAACAATTAATTGGAAGTGGGGGAAAAAAAGGTAATAAAAGTCCTATGCATCATTTGGAATGTGTGATAAACTCAAATTTAGTTACTTGGTTGGCATGAAGAGATCAGAAAACTATACATATTCTGCATTTTTTGCCCTATAACCTTTGTAGTTATAACCTCTGTAAGAAAATTATACCCATGCAGAGGAACGCAGGTATCTGTAGTAAGATGAAAGAAAAGAAGAAAAGAAGAAAGACATCAGCTGCCTTTATTGCACTGGATCATTGCAATGGAAAATAAAATAATTTGCTTCCCTTTAATTTACTTGAAATATCTTCTGTACAGGCCTGTTAATAATTTAGCTTGTTATTAAACAGCATTGTTCTTACTGTTCGTCTCCCTATTGTTCTGCCACTTGCAGTGATTTAAAACAACCCAAAAGAAATCACAGACAGATGCATTGCGTAAAGGACAGATGTGTTGACCCATACAGTGCTTTAACAGCTAAGCTTGCAAGGTATGTTTATGTTCGTCACTTTTACTGCACATTAAAAGAAGGTTCCCTTTAAAACATTAACTTGAGAGCTGCAAAACACATCACGGGAGTAGAAAGTGAAGGGATAAATTCTACGTTATCTGATTCCTTTTACTGCTCGGAGGGGTTTTATTTCTCCCCTCTTTTCCTTGGCTTCAGTGCGAGGAGCAGGTTCCACCCCGCCAGCGCAACTGGAGTAAAACTGACATTTTATGAGTGGAAACAGTCCAAGGATGGTGGCTTATGCTCTTAACATCCTGACATCTCAACCTCCGAGAGCAGCAGCGGCACTGCTTCCAGTGACTGCGGAACACCTTAAAAAGCAGCACAAACTGACAATGAAAATAAACGACGGTTGCAGCACTGCTGGAGTCTGGCAGCCCTTAACAAATACAGCAGCGTCTGGGTGTTAAAATACATAAATCTGTCATCATTACCAGGCTAAGGGGTCGTCATCCTATTCACAAAATAAAAGAACTGTGCATAATCAGTAGGGCAGGGAGTTCAGAACAAAGTACGCCTTTTACAAACTCTCAACTGCTGATAGATGGATGTTTGCAAGGGACTTAATGTCTTTAACAGGGTACGTTTAAGAAGGAGTGTAGGTTTCAGAACTCCCGGGATTAGTGCTTTTTTCCTCTTCTTTTCCAAATTTATTGCCAAAACTGTATAATGTAAACATTCAGGTCTTCTGACTACGAAACCCACATTATTATAAAGTAGAAAAATCAAAGCGTTCTAGCACAATGATATTATTCATCAAGCACGATGCAGAATATGTTCCTTCTTTCATCAAACAAAAATAAATTGGATTTTAAAATAGGCTTATACACTAATTGCCAGCAGTTTTGTTGGGTTGGTTTTTTTTTCTTGTTCTTCATCTTTTTCTTAATGTGGATGCCAAAGACAGCACAGGAAAGGTAGAGAAGCAGACCCTACACAAATGTAAAAATACATCTCCTCAACAGCTATACATTTTAACAGGCAACATACCTACATGTATGGATCGAAAAGCAGCACACAAGTGATCAATGGTGTGTATGTGCATTTCCACGTAAAGAGGAAGTCTCCAAAATCAACATTCAAGCTACACCTTATAAACTAGCCCAACTCAGTGCTGTTCTTTCTATAATAAATATTATACGCTGTGCCTTAATTTGGCAAGAAGAGGGACGGAGTGCAGGAGGCAAGGAAACACTGTCGGGAAAAGGGGAGGACAGTAGTAGTTCTAGGAAAGTTAGCAGAAAGATCCTGCTACTTGGGGAAGACGGTCAGCTTGGCTGGTTGGCAAGATGGTAGATATCTCCAAACCGCACTTAGCGCGATGGCTTCTCATTACTTGGGGTGCTGTTAATTAAAAGACTCTTACCTCCTGTTCTGCAGTCACAGCAGACCTTGACTGGTAATCTAGACCACCTTCTGCATGCCTGCTTTCCACACACATACATATCGCCTGCTCGGACCAGGGACTGCCTTGGCTTTACTCACAAATGCAGCTATTTCTGAGCATTTTAGGAGTGGACAAATCAGTGGTAGAAGTGGACAAATCAGCGGCTGTGCACATCAGCATTTCTCTGTCAACACGGGCTTAAATGCTGCCCGTTAGCTGTATGGATTATTGTAACGAAGACAACTCTGAATAATAAAGTCAGAGGCAAAAGATGTTTTTAGCCTCAGACATACTGACGAGTAAAACCCGACATGTATGCCGCAAACTTGTTGGGATCAGAGGCTAATTCTATTAATATCATTTAACAGAAGGAAGCCATAAATTGCTCAGATCAAACACACTTTTAACGTCAGCCTGCCTGGCATTGTGTATTGCTTTCCTTCCCAAACAAGATTCGTGCAGCAAACAGAGCTGCAGTTTGCTATTTGCATGGGTGTAGCAGCAGCTACACACTCCAAAGCATCTGCAAAGGATTGTGGGCTAAATGCATCCATATGTCCTGCATGCCTCGAATTTACACTGGCTGCAGCTCTGGTGTGCCGCAGTCTACCACAGGATGGAGTATGGGGGGAAATTATATATCCATACATATATGTATGAATTTCATGCTTACATCCATGGAAAAAAATCTTTTCATTTCCTTTAAATTGTGAACAGGTGTTGTCACCTTCTTAACTTGGCTTCCATGTTACAGCTTCATGAAGGGAAAAAAAGAAATCTACCCGAAACAGTGAGGCTTTTGTTAGCCAGAACATGATGTATTGATAAGCATACTGTAAAGTTTGTTATAAAATCAAATGAAACTAATAAAACCTAACAAAGATCTTGTAAAAACTGTGGACATTATACAGCATTAGCACTGAGTTACATTATAGATCTGGACTTGGAAGAAACAAGACTGCTGCCCGGTTGTGATGTTTTCCAGCCTTTTACACCCATTCACTGAGAGCCTTTGGTCATATCACTCCGTGCTACAGTTTTGATCAGTCATTTTTAGGATAGTTACAGCTAATAATGGCACTCACATCATCACCTCTTTATGGAGAAAGAGCTTTTCAAGAACAAATTATTATGAGCTGTTGTGACCTCAACCCAGCGTAACGCTCATCAAAATGACTAAAAGTAGTGAAATCTTTTTTCTGCAGCAATCCAGGAATAGTCACCTTTTCATTTTGGAGTAATTCTCTCTCCTCCTTTGCTCTCGCAGGACAGTGGACATTTTCCAGGACTCAACACGTTGCATCTGGGGACAGGGAATTTGTTGGACTCTGAGTGGAATTCCCCAAATGAGGAGGAAATGAAGCACCATTGAAAGTCAGTGGGTAGGAATACCAGATTGATTTTAGATTTCTTTTAACGTGTTTGTGCTGTCCCTCAGCAACGCCAAGTTTGGTCAGGGTGTGTGTCTTTATGCCTACGCTAATAAACACTCAGAAGGAAGAGCCCTTGCTTGGGTGAGGGCATCATTAGTCAATGATGAGTCACTTCCAGTGGAAAAGGAGCTTCATTTCCATGTGGACAGTTTTTAGCTATGACTTTGCACCAAAACATGAAAATACTCATATTTTATGTACCGAGCAGTCCATTGCCTCCTCTAGTCAATGGGATCAGTTCATACAGGTTGACAGACTCTTCCCACAGGCTGACACGCAGGACCCCCTCACTTGGCAACACCACTAAGACAGGTCTTGTTATGAACGAAGCCCTGCCTGCATCTCCACAGCGGGGTTACTGTGACCCAGTGACACCACACCACACGCTGACAAGAAATCCTTGTGCGATGATTGCAATTGCTAGGTCTTGAGTAGTAAACTAAGGCTCCCCTTTTCTGCTCAGCTCCCAAAGGCCAAAAACAATCTGAGCTTTAATTAGCAACATAACCATTACTAAGCATCAGTGACTATGGCCAGATCCTCATCTGGTGTTAATCATGCTGCGTATGCACAGGAGGCCACCAACGTAGATCCAGCTGCTGGATTGGGGCCTTAACAAATTAAACATTAGAACTTTGTTACTGTTTATTGTCACAAGGAATTCTTCATTTCCATATAACAACTGACTAATCTTCATTAGTCATGATTATATGCCCTGTGATTGTGTTAACGGTCCCAGGCAGGATGGGCTGCCTTTCACACTTTGTGTTGAAGTAACTGCACTAAAGATGGATTGCTAACTCCATACCATGACCAGCACAAGCCACGCCACCTTGTTCTCAAATGCAAATACTGCGCCTTTTTTTTTTCTTTTTTTAAGTGTTGACTCATTTTGGCTTTTTGCTTAGCATTAGCAGTCCCTCGGTGCACACATTGCTGACTCAAAGTTGATTCACATCTTCTTGCTGAGCACATCTCTCTCTGGTCCCCAGAGTTTATTAACAAGCCAAAACCCAAACATAAATGAATGTGTCATCCTTTTCCAAGATGGCTGGTGGCACCTGACTCTGGGCTACAAATGTTTTCTCAGCTTTTGCACTATAAATGTGTTCTGAGACACAGATTGATGACTTCATTGGAGAACTGTAATGCAAACCATATTTTACTGTACTTGACTTCTTTTTCACACAGTATTTTCTACTACTATGAGCAGAAAAAAGCACATTAGAATAAATATCCATTCAGACATTGCCATGATTTTTTTTTTCAGGATACTTATGCTGACTGTTTAAAAAAGGTTATTCTAATGCAAATTTTTCACACATGCCTGTTATCAAAGAGAGCTGTCTTTGGACAAGCTGTAAAAAAGCATAAAATAGCAGCTGGCTCAGCAGGAAAAAGCTACTTTAAAGATAAATCTTCTGATGTCAGGGAAGATTCTCAAAGCAATCAATTGCAGCAGACAGACAGCAGACATTTAATAGTAAATTTAATTTCTTTGAAAACAAGATGTAGCTTAAACAGCCCATCAGAGGTTTAGAACAACAAGCTGCTCTCTTCCTCCTGCTCTCTGCATCAAGATTTTATTGCTCCACAGCTCAAATGGGGCCAAGTGGCTTGGTCACTCAGAGGGGCAGGTACCAGAGGGGGTATGAACTGGATGGATGATGGATTCTTCCTCCAAATAAACTCAAAGAAGAGAAAAAACAATTACAGCCATCAGAGATATGGGGCAAGAAAGAGAAACACTAGAGCAGCTGTTCCTTGAATTTAAATGTTGATCTTTTTTGATGGTGTGCTGAGATGCACCCAAGCAAGATACGTCATCGGCAATCTGCAGAGTCCCAAGTGAAACAAGAACTCTACAGTGCAGAGAAAAACCTAAACCCCGCCCTTGCTGCTGCTTCCTTTCTCTTTGCTACAAAAGGTAATAAGAAAAATGCATGCAGATGCAAAACCAGGGACAGTTTGATCTTTCATCACTTGATCGAGCAGTTGATGCAAGATGATTTACTGGCAGCACCTGTGGCAATAGCCCCGCATGTTGCAATGCTGGCACACCTTACAGGATTTGGCCCGTAACACTTCTGCAAGTGAAAAGTCCTCTGTGTTGTGCATTAGTGAAAGAGGTCATTATGCTACAGCATAAATATTTACTAATAGTCCTTCCTACAGCTGTTCACCAACAATTTTCCCTTCAGCGAATGACCAAACTTCTGGAACAAGTGATACTGTTTATTATTGCTGAAAGAGATGGTAATGGAGGTTGTCCAGCACTTCCTTGTTAGAAGACTTTGTTTTCAGCTATTTATAAGTCAGGCAAACCTCACCCAGTGAGGGCCCGATGGCTGGATCATGCGATGGCTCCATACATGCAACCTCACAGTTTCTCCAGGCCGGCCAGTTTGATACAGGCTTCAGTTACATCATCACATGCTATTTTTTTTCTGCAGAACATACCTCCATTCAGCACACAAGGTGGACAGTTTTCAAATAATGAGCAGCTATTCAACAGTTTGTTTCTTCTTCTTTGGCCTTAGGCTTCCTTTTAGAGCACAATGGCGTGGAAATTTTACTCTGCAGTAAAGAAACCGCAGGTTTCAACCAAGCATCTAAACCAAAATAAAGTTACTTTTTCACACCTGGAGGTTACAAATCAGCTCTTCTGATTTGATTCAGCTGGGAAAAAACCTTAAAGATAAGATTTTCATGGACATTGTTGTACAAATAACTTTTGGGGAAGGTACAGCACATTTGTTTTGATGAGCTACAGATAATTCTCCCCAATAAGGAACCGTTGTACTTAATAGCTGCAATGCTGATTTAATACTGATTAAAGAGAAGTTCCTCTTCCAGCATTTGTAAATCTGTCTGCAGTGTAATTGGCATCCCAAATCTTGTGGTAAGCCACAAAAACTATTATGGCTGGCTAGGAAAGGAAATTATAGTTTTGACTTATATTGATTATCTGCTTTTACTGGCTTACATTTTACGTGAGAGCATATGAGAGCAGGATTCTTTGGATCTTTGGGATCCAGGCCCTGCAGTCTGAGAAGATGGGGAAATAAGCAGGACAGAAACCAATTGCTACCATCTGGGTTGGCAAAACCTTTGTCTGAGAAGCAAGATCAAAAACCTAGAATAAGAAAAGACTCCCTTCCAACACAGCAGCAGGAAGATGCTAAATTAGGAAGAAAAGACTCTACCGAGTGTTATAGAACCACAGAATCTTAAGGTTGGAAAAGACCTCTAAGATCATCAAGTCTAACTGTCAAACCAACACCACCATGTCTACTAAACCATGTCCCAAAGTGCCGTGTCTACATGTTTTTTTAACACCTCCAGGGATGCTGTTATTATTTTTCTTGGTTCTCTATACTCTAATGGATTATAGAGACTAATAAGAGTTAATAAGTGTTATATAGCACTGAGTACAGACAGAGAGGTTCAAGATAGCTGAATTTTAGTCTCAACTCTCTGTAGGACCTTGGGTAAACCATCACCTTATCCTGCTGCAGTGTACACATATATAACACAGGTGTGACTGTTCCTCATTTGCCAGTGTTGTGGCAGAGCTCATTTAAAAGGCTATAGCATAACTCCAAAAACTTTCAACAAGCTCCTGTATAGATTCCAGATATTACTCTTAAATTCCCAGAATGTTTTCATGTCAAAATGGATTTTATTTTTCCAAGTCCCAACATTTAAAGAATCATTTGATGCTATTCTAGATTTAATATCTTAACCACCTTGCCCATGTCTGATACCCATGTGGTTTTACATGTTTAGTGTCAGCAGTAAAGCTGGAATAAGAGGGCTTTTTCTCCTTTGAAGGAGTGGGAGGATAGAGAGGCCATATGGTTCAAAAGGCCACTCTACCTAATGAAGTTTGTGCTTTCCGGAGCACAAACAAAAAAGCTCCATCAATTTGATCTTCATCCTCAAAACTGACATGCAATTGGTCTTAAAACACTGCCTCCTTCTCAAAAATCAACAAAGGATTGATTTGCTCTCAACCAAAAGCGTTTTCACCAAGACAAACATGAGCATCTGGCCAATGCATTAAATGTCTGGATCCTTTGAAACAATAAGTCAGTGATACTTTGTGTTTACTTGCAGAATGACAAGACAGACACCAGGGGAACATTTGTTTTCAGGGTAAATTGTTCTAGTGAAAAGCAATTGGTTTGAATCATTTTGTGAACACATCTGTAGCACCGGAGACCAGGGACATAAGTAATCAGTCAAAAGTGGTCTGAGCAACAACAATGTACAAGGCTACACCGTGAGACAAGGAAGGAAGGTGCAAAGAGTCTAAGAAATACTGGGTTTAGCCAGCACTACAACAAGGATGCATGGAGATGAATGATAACTCAGCCCATATGTCTGTCACCCATTTAGTTTAAAGTTACCCTTTTCTTGGCACTTGGTGATCAATATTTGTTTGCATAGGGCTCAATCTCACACCCGCAGAGGCCAGTGGGAGCTTGCCATTTCCTTCCATAGCTGCCCGATGAGGCTCCAAATAACTAGTGTTTATGCCCAGGGCTTTTCAGTGCCAAATATAATGAACACTATTGTTCTTAACACAATTAAATTTGATAATCCAATTTCCCTGAGCAACTGAATTGGTGTTTTTGCCTCAATCTTTCCTGAATTCTAGTCCAACTTTCACCCGGTGCCTCCTGGCTTTTCCTTTTCATTTGTTTCTGTTGCGCTACCAAGAATAGTCAGAGCCTTCTTTGACTCACAGATGCCTTGATCCCTCTTTGCCTTGGAATAATGGGAGCTGTCTTGGGCCCTGAGCTTTATAGAAGATACAGGATGACACAGAAGATCAAAGACTTTGGCAACCTCCACATACTGCAAAAGCACAAGCAGGACTGTAGCATATTCCTATAGCGTTCGTTTTTCCACACCAAACAGTCTGGAAAGCTTATAGACACGGCTCTTTAGAGACTATTTCCACTTCACCTTTTTTGCTCAGTGTAGCAAAGAAAGATGGATGAATGTGGATAGGAAAGAGGTGAAAGAGGAAAACCAAATCTGCAACCTACGTAAACTATAAAATGTTTTTTGCGGCTTTATCCCACTCATGCGACAGGAGTCATATAGCAGAAGGGTTTCCCTCACCTAAGCATCTCCTTCCCGATAAGACATTTACATCTGGTCTCTCTCCCATACTGGCTCTGCAGCAAAGTGCATTCTCTGAGAATCACCCTGTTATCGGGTGATAATCCTCCATCAAGCTGCACCAAGTGTTTGCTACATGCTCTGAGTCCACAGCAGCCCTCCTACCGTGAAGGTGAAGAAGAAGAAATGAAACAAAAAGAGGCCAAATGCCAACCAGTAGGCAGCTGGAAACTGCCCTAAATTCTGTCCTCACTTCCACTGTCTGAGAGAAACAGAACTTTGTAGACCAGATACTGGGGGTGCTGATCAGGCAATAGTGTGAGCAAGATACCTGCTCTCACCCCCTGCTTTGTAACCCTTCCCTTTGCTCCCTCAGCATCCTCCAGCATGCCAGATTTCATCCAGCTCTTTCCCTCCTCACAGACAAGGACCAATGAGCATATTTCTGTGGCAACCACAGCAGGGGAATCTCTGATTACCCAGAGAAGTGTCTTTGGGGGTCTTAAGGAATGCTCAGCCCAGCAGATGACCCCAAAATTCCATTGCCCGGCCAAGCAAGCCCCTTGAAGCCAGTCAAAAGCACAGCCAGTGAATCCACAGTCACCAAGATGGCATCTGAAGTTTTTTTTAATCCTGCCTCCACCAAGGGACTTTCTCAGGAACTGAGCATCCCTGGGTCATATGACAGCTCTGAGCTTTGCTTCAACCTAAATATTATTATTCTTGAAGAAACCATGCTTTGCAAGATCTCAGTACATGGATCTTCCAGCTGTGCATTTTTATATGGGTGCCTTAACGTTGTTTTGAGAACTATCCTGTTCTAACAGCAAACATAAAGATCAGTGTGACCTCTCCTTATCGCACAGCCTTTCCTGTGTGGAATTCATTGTGATCTGGACTCTAGTGACTATTGCATCATTTCTGTTTATTTGTAACCTTTGGCACTGCGTAATCTTATCTGCCTGCAGCCGGCTGCAGCAGAAGATGTGCAGCAACACAGCCAGCTCTGGCAATCCTCAAACACTGGAAAGGGCCAGTTAAGAGTGGAGGTCAGTAAATGATTAGCAAAGCAAATCTGCGATCACTGACAGCTACACAGAAATCAGCTCGCTCTCTCCCCGCAGAGCAGGTGAGGCCTGGCTTTTCTCCAGCTCTACTCACCAATCACGATGAGGGTATAGTTCACATTGGTGCTGCCGAAGCCATTGGTGGCTTTGCAAATGTAGGTTCCCGCATCTTCGCTTTCCACCTCCTTGATTTTCAGCCCTTGCTGAAGGATACGGAACCTCGTCCAGCCGCTGTGGATAGTGCGTCCATCCTTCATCCACATGGTGAGAGGTGGGGGGTCACCCTCTACTGGGCACAGGAGCTTGATGGTCCTCCCTAGCCTCACAGACTGCCGGTGAATCACTTTATCGGCAATCCTCGGGGGACCTAAGAAAGAACGGAGAGAGGAATAGCTGTTATTGCTTTTGCTGGTGATATAGCACTGATTTAAAGACCAGTCACCAATCAGGGCATTACGCTGACTGCTATACAGAGGTATAGTGAAAGGTGCTTACCAAAAATAACTTACAAGCAAGGCTAAAAAAATGCAGTCGATTACAGAGGGATATAACAACAGAGATACTGGTTTGTGGAGATCTGAAGCTGTAGCCTTGCCATCACCATCAGCTCATGGTAACCCACCAGGGAAGCCTGGTTCTGACTCTCTTTTGCTTTTCCAAAGCACCGCCATCCTATAGCAAGGAGTCATCCAATACATAAACTATTCAGCTGTATTTAGTAAAGCAACTGTAGTTGTTTTAAATTTAACACCTATCCTGAAGGCAAAATTAGTAACAGCACTGGTACTTAAAACAAAACACTGCCCCCTCAAAAAGTTAAAATCCTTTCATGTTGTATGTACAGTAATTCCCTTTAATAGTCACCAGATGGGCTTTATCTGAGACCCATAAGCCTGCAGTTGTCGGACATAAAGCATTCATTTGGTAGCGCTTCACCGAAAGATACAGCATAGCCTGACATGTTACAATTGCTTATAGTCCAAAAGAGGATATTTTTATAAACCCCCTTGGCAACCCTGCTGGTTTGACCTGACTGACATATTTGTTCTTTGTAAAAGGCGATAATTTCATGCAAACCAGAGCGTCCCTGGAATGCCACAGAGCGAACACACTGTTTGCTACATGATAACAAGATGCATTTGGACAGGCCAACACTCAGAAAAAAGAAGTGATAAAGACCCCAACAGTGGGAATGGTTCTGTAGCTGAATTCGAACCAGAATTTCTTCCTTAGGTTCTGAAAAGTTGAAGCAGAGTCCTTTTCCTGCCTGTGCCTTTTCTGTCTTTTCATTAATTGCACAAGTTCCCCACGCAATCTGAAATAGCAATGGTCTTCCCAGAATAGTCTATTAATGGGTGTGATAATAAGTGCCGTGCTCTTGCATAAGGACAAAATGTTTTGCTAAGGATTGCTGATGCTGAGTTGCACCCAAAACCCACAAGATGTTTGTGGGATTTGGAATTGTTCCCTTATATTTTATTCCTGTTCCTAGTGTTTTGCAGGATTGGACCCACATGGGATAAGCTACAGAGCTCCTATTTGCACTTCCTCATGACTAATTCTTATTATTCCAACGTCTGTCTGAATTTTCCCCAGCGTGACTAAGGCAGTACATACAGTCCAGCTCATGAATGACTACAGAGCTGCTGTTGCAGTTACTCCTGTTGAATCGCACCCATGAATTTCGCAGCTTTGCTGGTGAACAGAAGTGCTGCTCAAGCTGAGAAAAGAGTCATGAACTAGCTTGAAACTCATTAATTAGTTTAACTAAGAGTCTTGTTAAACCAATGGGTCTTAGACACACTCAGATTCTGATGAACTGCTGAAGACCCAAAGTGGGGATCTTCAGAGCACTTATTCTGAAAAAGTCAGTCCCTGGCAAAGATAACACCCATTCCTGCACACCTCCTGCAGACGCGTGTGGGACGGCGTCTCGAGGTGATGGTGCCCTCCCATACTCCAAGGGAACTGGCAAAACACCATGAGAAATCCCACCTGTCCAGGTCTTTCTAAGCACTACAAACCCCACTGTTAATGTTTTTCACCTCAGGAGATCTCCAACCAGCTCTGTGGATGGAGAGATAATCCCAAAATCCTTTGAATGCTGATCTGACACAAGCCGCATTGCTGAATCTTTTAAAGAGGAAATCCACCCTTCAGGAGGGGCTGTGTGTGTTGTATTTGATAAAGCAGAATTGATCAACACTGGCTGAGGATCCAGCCTCAAATTCCGCCACATTTCCCTACACGGTGCAGCATCTCACTCAGTGTAAAAGAGCAGAAATGTCCAGACAAGTCCACAGCCTTGTTGAAATTGGCCCTTAGAGAGGTCCTTTCTGACCTCGAGCCCTACCAAACCAAGTCAAACTTGGTAACTTCATTGCAATCTACTTGTCAGCCAGGAGACTACTCCATGCTAATTCAAATGGCAAAAAACAGTTCTATAATTAGTGCTGGGGAAAAATGTTTGGTGCAGGGCAAGCAGGGACAGTGGAGAGAGAGCACCCTCCTCCCAACTTGGAAACCTGCTGTAGCTCCTTCAAAATCCCTTTCCTTCCGACATTCAGGTTGACTCCTGATGAATTTTGAGACCTGGAGGAATCAGATAGTTTCCCAATCACGTCATGTGCCTTGCTGGGGCAGACTGCACAAGCGGCTCTCCTGATGGCACCAGAGTTGCCCCTGGATCTGTCACATGTTTGGGTCAGTGGTAAGCTTGGTCCTCCTAAATGCCATTTTCCTTTGATTGACCTTTCGTTCTGAGGAATTGTTGGATCACTCTCTGTCACAGGATCTATTCACAGACCTTTATGACATTTAGAAAAGGGTGCGTTTCTTGAAGCCTTTCTGCCTGAGAAGAAAAACACTAGCACAGTTCTCTGCAGCCCCTTCAGCAACTTTCTCGGGATAAGGAATAAAAATTTCCCCCCGCTCTTTTTCCTGCTCTGAATTTTGCCGGATACAGCGGCACGCACTTCTCAGTGAGGTACAGCCTCGGGACAGATCTTAAAACTTTGCTTCTCTCCATTTGGTGCTGTAAATATTCACGTTTTATTACCTATGATCTTTGCGTTAATAACTTTCTGTACAAGCAGTACTCTCTCCCTGGAACCAGTCAGTGCCTTCGCATATGCCAGAGGCTTCAGAGGCCCTGGCAAGCCAACGATAACTGGACCTTCTGTAGATGGCTACAGCAAGAATAAAATGTTGATATCATCACGGATCTCTGCCTCTCTTTCTAATGTACAGGCATCCACTGGGTCCTGTTTCACTACATATCTGTACGGCCCTGCCTTGGGACTGCAACAGTGACGGATGAATGCTTTTCAAGTCAAGATACATTTTGGCACATCTCGCCACTCTGCGTTGTCAGTATTTGGAGGGGAGGCGGCGGAGGGGGGAAGTGTGTTTTGCAAAAAGGTCCTTCAGCAACATCCCCTGGGCAGTGGGTGCTGCTGACAGTGAGCTGCCTCGCGTGGCATACCGTGGAAATCCCACGCTGTCCAGATAGCAACATGCTCCCCCTCTGAATCCATACGTTCAGCTGCCCAGAACCCCTCAGGTTCCCCTGGAGTTTAATGTCCAGGGCTTCTCTACAGCAGTTCTATCTTCTACTATACAAGCAGAGCAAAAAGATGTAGTAAAAAGATGCTGAGCACCGCACTTTCTCATGCGCACCACTGGTGCTGTAGGGAGCTCCCCACCTTGTAGAACCAGCCCATAATATGCCAGAGGGGTGGCCATGAGAGCAGAGTGCCCAATAGCTGTCAGCTCTCCCAAGGTGTTGATTTGGGGGTGTCCCTTGGCGGCTGCCTCCCGCGGGGCTGGGGCACACGTGCGCTCACAGCTGAGTGCGGCAGCACGGGAGCAGAGCCCAGGGCACAGCCCGCGGCCCTGCGGGCTGGATACATTTCTACAGCTGCTTAGAGAGGCAAAATCCCAGGAAAGCACCTGCTGCTTCACCTACAGCTGCCAGCGAGGTAAAAACAGGCTGAACCCTGGCTGCTGCGACTTCCCATCCCTTGCCGTTGCCGGCTTCTGTCCTGCGCTCTAATGCAGCTTTAAAAAGCAGACACAATTATTCCTTCAGCAGCCGGTGTCATGATCTCAGCCGTCCTAGACTCCAGCTTTGTGTTGTATGTGAGCAGAAACTATCTAATGTGTTCTGAGAGTTATACCCTATAGCCACTTGCCGCCCTTGCCTCGTTTGTGGGTTATGCATTAGGGCCACACCTGAAGAGCTGGATAGCCATACCACAAGGGACTGCTTTAAAACCTGAAAACGTTTACTTAAACCAGACTGTTAAAATTCTTAATTCATATATCTACCAACACAAATTTTTAGTGCCAATATACCATCTTTCTGACTATGGGGAGGATCCCGTGAATTGCCATGTGCCTACACCCATGGAGCCAAAGCTCCAGACTGGATCTTTTGAAGACAGAGCAGGGGAGAGCACTGCTCTCTGGCCCTGGGTGTAAATGCTGGGGGAAGAGTCTTTATGCCACACTCCCACTCATTTCTTAGCCATTAGGCACGATTCTTGGAAAAAAAATCAGCCTTTGCATGTGTTGAGAATCTGTAACTTCTGATGCTCCTGGAGACGGAAATAACTTCCCACAGCATTTTGCCATGAGATGTGGGAGAAGGGGCCAAAACCAAGGCCCCAGGTAGGTATTCCACCAAAACTGGTGACACAAATTTTTACACATTTTTATAGCTGGGAGGGCAGGTGGCGAGAGAAAACAACCGCCATTTCTTGCTTCCAGTCTTGCAATTTTCCATTAGGCAAGGGCAGCTCTCTACGGCCACAGGGCGCTGCCCAGAAACACCCTTTTAAGCCACAGCAGGCTGGGGAGGGTGCAGCTGACTTGAGCCTGCGCAAACAGAAGGAGCTATTCCGACAAATTAAGCCCTACCTCGGCACAAACCCAGTGGGGGCAGGTTTTCTTCAGTCCTCCTTGTCCTCAACCCAATAATTTGAGAGAATAATTTCTTAATATTTCGGCCGAGGGGGAAGGGTGGGGTTTGACATCCGTGGATGTGACTTGGGAAGAAGTGACGAGAATGCAGCTGCCTCCCCCCCCGCGCCTGGTTGTTATTCTTTCTCCAAATACAAACTAAATATAACTTTGCCCCATAACATTCAAATCATTTTAGTTACTAGAAGGGATCATGCCTGGAGTTCCAAGGGCCAGGGTGCAATCAGGCTTAAAATATAATTTAAACAATCCAGACCCTACATTTTCCACAAAGTTATTTTGTTGCTTGTAGTTTCCCCATCTGCAAATACATATAAGTACACCCAGAAAGAAACCAACAATCCCAGCCAGATGCCAGGTTTTCTGTTCAAGATCATATAAGCCCAGTCAAATATTAACAAGGAAATGCCGTGATCACCTCATTTGTTTTAAATATTTCTGCTCATATACATGCAGACAAGTGTGCAGATTTATTTGCCTCATTTACGAATACAAGCAACTGGAATCTCCATTCTGTTCCATTATATAAAAGACAGATCCTACACCTGTCTTACTGAACAGCTGGGCAATTTTCAATTTATATCCTGCGATACAGCTCTCCACTATCTTATACCGCGGAAAAGCCCCACTTGCTGCTCTGCTGCTGACACTGCTTTACAAGCATTCCTGTTCTCTCCCCCAGTGCCTTGGAAGGGCTGGTGGTTGCCACTTCTTGGCAAAAGGAGTTATGTAAAACCCAAGAAAGCCTCTCTGCTTTACCAAATAGCTATTTCCGGGAAGCAGTAAAAACAATTTCTAGGAGTATATTTAAGACACAACAGTGGAATAGCCTGGAGCTTCCTGTCTATATTTCTCACAGTCAAAAACACACACACATGTAATTATATTTTCCTAGACTGCATTGCAAAGTTCATGCACTCGTTCAACTCATACATGTAGTAAACATGATTTATAGCTCTGTGTGAAAACCCTCTAGATATATGGTGTTTTGATAGTGACTCGAACCTAGAGCTATAATTTAGTAACACCTAGCAGTGAAAGCTAAATGATTTCCCACTCCACATTCCTAACTTTCCATGAACCCCTTTTACTGCTAACATGGGGAGGAGATACTGCTTCTACAATTGTTTGGACTTAGCCTTGTTATTCCTTCAACTAAACTGCACACTAACGTCAAGCTTCACATATGGTGAACACACCAGCACTGACCCATGTCCTGTGAGACCATTTGCCATGATACAGTTCAAAGTGAACTTTATTAACACATTAAACATAATTACAAAGAGGAAATTCCAAGGAAGGTCAACCAGCCCGGACAGTTTCTTGGAGTGGAAAGTAATTTATAATATCCACATACTGTATTGTAAAGTTTATAAAGAAGTTAAATAAGTTTTAAGAGCCCCATGGGTTATGTATATTTTATTATTTAATACCAAACACATTCACTTTCCATGAAGATAAGATTTCTTTTGAAGTGCTATGTTAGCAAATTAGCAAAGTCATCTACCATGACGCACCCAAACAACCCATCAATGCATGCAAGGAATTAACATCAGGGACTGTGGTACCACAGACAACGTGTGTCCTACGAGGAGAATACATTAAAGCAGAGAAATCTTTCAATATGACGGTGAGATGAAGGCATTGGACAACGGCCGCTAACCAAACCGCTCGTTCCATGTGAACAGAGTCACTTACACCAACACTTGAGGCAACATTTGGCCTTCACCATACTCATTACTGTAAAATCCAATCCTCCAAAGTCCTTAGTGGAAGGATGTCTCACACCAAACTTGATTTCTTCCACCTCTCCCATGCTTCAGAATTAACAGGGATGGCTGGAAAAGACCATCTAAAAGCCATGTGTTAAACTTGCATCCAGAGTTGGCTAACTTGGGGTATCCATTGCTAGAAAGCTGGGCTGGACAAATCCTGCTTACAGTAGGAGTTTAACCCTTTCCACAATAGTTTAACCCTCTCTGCAAGACCGACATGAGGATTATAGACTTACGCTCTCTACACATCATTATTACCATTACCTGTATTGGCATTCAAGCTGCAATGATGGATAGAAGCCTCGCTATGCTGGGGGCTGGACAAACACCTACCAAGGAGCAAATCCTACCAGGAAGGGCTTAGAAAATAATCATGGCAAGAGTTGCAATTAACATGAGTTGGCTCTCTGCACAGTGGGAAGCCATTACATAGAGACCAGAACTGATAAAAATGTTTTTTGAGAGATAAAAGGATGAATGTTTTGCCCATGTATACCATTAACTATTGGAATAAGCAGTTCAAAGGACTGGTGAATCCAAAATCTTTTCACATTTTCAAAACAAAACAGTTTTCATTTCCAAAAGGTATGCATTAGCCAAGTAAAGTAGGGGTCAGCGTAGGGGTAACTGGGCCAAATGCTTTGGTATGTGACATGAGGAGATCAGATTAGATGAGCTAATGGGTTCTTCTTGGCTTGAAAACATAGGCGCCCACAGACAAAAACAATGCTTATCAAAAACAATCAAAAGATTAAAGAAAAAAACAACAGCATCTCTGCAGAACAAAGACTCCTAGAGAGGAACACAAAACCACCACAAGTATTTGCTGACCAGCCCTGATGACTGGTCAGGCTTAGCTTTGGGAATAGCAGACTGTTTGCAGGAGCAAGTTCTCGGCTTGGGCTGCGCAGCTGAGCCCAACAACCTGATGGAGAAAACAGCTTTGCAGATTCATTTTACAGCAAGTGAAGTGACATATTTTCTCTTTCTTCCCTACCTCTGTGGTAGGAGCTGCTTTCCTGATGAAATGGATATTTATTGATAGCACAAGAAGTGCTTGCCATATTTTTATATGAGTAATAACTAGCCCCTTGGGTGAAGGCTGCCAGTAAATTTTCTACTCTAGATGTTCCAAAAATAAGAAAAATAGAATATTTGGGAATATGTTCCATTTAATTAAGTGCTCTGCATACACATTTCACTGAGATTTAATAAAATAGTTATTGTATGTTAAACAATTGACACTTGATTATTGAGCAGATTTATTGCAGTTAAACAACAGTAGATGAGATACGTATCTCTTACATCGTTTTTAAATCCTTTGAGCATATGTTTTCAATAATCAGTTGGTATTTATTTAACATGAAATTACCATCTTATTAAATTAAATGTGCATGGGTGACATTCAATTTCAAGTGTTGCTGAACATTTTTTCAGCAGCAAAATTAGTAACTTTATCCCTTAGGTTTTGAGGTAGCAAACACAGAGGAGAGTTAGGATTACTTCAAATTACTTCTGAAGAAACAGACTTCATATGCTAGGTTTCTCTTCTAGTGTGGAAGAAAAGATATTATTTATTGTTTCTTAAGTGCTGCCAGTGGGCTTAGTGTGAGCCAAAAGAGAGGACTAATATTTCCACTCTAAGGCTAAAACACCACAATGAGTGGCATTCCTCAGGGGTCGGTACTGGGACCAGCACTGTTTAATATCTTTGTTAGCAACATCAACAGTGGGATCGAGCGCATCCTCAGCAAGTTTGCCGACAACACAAGCTATGTGGCACAGTGGACACACTGGAGGGAAGGGATGCCATCCAGAGGGACCTTGACAGCCTTGAGATGTGGGCCTGTGCGAACCACATGAAGTTCAACAAGGCCAAGTGCAAGGTTCTCCACATGGATCAGGGCAATCCCAAGCACAACTACAGGCTGGGCAGAGAATGGATTGAGAGCAGCCCTGCAGAGGACTTGGGGGTGTTGTTGGACAAGAAGCTCAACACGACCCAGTAATGTGTGCTTGCAGCCCAGAAAGCCAACTGTATCCTGGGCTGCATCAAAAGAAGTGTGACCAGTGTGAATTCTGTCCCTCTACTCTGCACTGACCCCACTTGGAGTACTGTGTCCAGCTCTGAGGCCCCCAACACAAGAAGGACATGGAGCTGTTGGAGCGAGTCCAGAGGAGGCCACAAAGATGATCAGAGGGCTGGAGCAGCTCTCCTGTGAAGGAACCTTTCAGGCTGAGAGTTGAGGTTGTTCAGCCTGGAGAAGAGAAGGCTCTAGGAACACCTTATTGCAGCCTTCCAGTACCTAAAGTGGCCTACAAGAAAGCTGGAGGGGACTGGTTACAACAGCATGGAGTGATAGGACAAGGGGTAATGAGTTTAAACTAAAAGAGGGTACATTTAGGTTAGATGTAAGAAAGAAATTCTTCCCTGTGAGGGTGTTGAGGCACTGGAACAGGTTTCCCAGAGAAGCTGTGGATGCCCCCTCCCTGGAAGTGTTCAAGGCCAGGTTGGATGGGGCTTTGGGCAACCTGGTCTCGTGGAGGGTGTCCCTGCCCATGGCAGGGCGAGTGGAACTAGAGGATCTTGAAGATCCCTTCCAACCTAAACCATTGTAAGATTCTATGATTCTATGAAAATTATACTGATGGCACAGCTCAGGTGTGTTGTTCAATAAATAATCAAAAACTTTTTTAGAGAGGAGATAAGTACAACAAAGGCGTGTTGGCACACACACCCACACAATCTACCTTTTTCATTCCCATTCAGGAAGGCAAGCCCATCTGAATAATTGCATTCTTAGTTTGCTTTTTTGAAAGAAATGGCATTAAAACATGTTTTCAAGGTTCTGAAATTAAAAGCCTTTTTTTTTAGCCTCCTGTTTCCAGGAAAGATAAATTGCTTAATTCTGAAAGAAAGCTAGAAATCCTCTGGCTTGAGGGAGGCAGGAGGATCCAGAACCCAACTGAAAATCCTGCCCCATAGCCCCAACCTGCTTTCACCAAACCTAAGTCAAACCCCCAGCATCTCCACCACAAATCACCCAGGGACCATTCCTGCCAACATCAGGCATTTGTTTGCTTCCCATAACCTCTGGGAAACAATCCAGTCAGGCAGCCCTGAATTAGCTTCTGGGGTTAATCTACCCCAATTTTAACATAAATGCTATTCTACTCTGCTCTTCCAACTGCTTCCCAACCATGCAAATCCTGTTTCACGAGCCCAGTGGACTTCCAGCCAAATCGCCCACCATCCCCAAGACTTTCAGCAAAACAAACCAGATACTCTGCAAATCTCAGTTCAATTCACTTATTTTGTAACAGAACTCCCCTTCGAGCCACCAGTTGCAATCATGTTCCAAAACCCAAGGCTTCAAAGACAGGCATTTACTTCTGAGCAAATCTGCTCCTGCTTTTGTCGTCTTCTTTGTCCTTCCTGCCTACGTGCAGTATCCTGTCACCTAATCATTTTATTTGAACAGCTCCTAGAAAATAGGAACCCCAAGTTCACATTTGGTGACACAGATTCCCCTTGAACTTCAGTAGTCAATATTTAACCCAGTCTAAGCACAGTACAAGGTTTAATAAGTAATTAATCATTTCCCTTATAGACAGATGTTTGTGTAAGAACTGTACAGGCAGGAAATTGTAAGTGTCATTGTTTATGTCTGCAGGGAAACACAAACTGTGATGGTTGACTCCATGCCACATTCAGGAACAAGGTGAACAAAGATCTTTAATAGTTGATTTGCCTTCTTGCTGGTCCACAGGGCAAGTCTTCGGCCATACACTGACACAGGAGCCTTTTTCATTTGTATCCAAGAATCTGGTTTTCCTCAAAATATTCTTTAAAATCTTTTTTAAAAAATTTCTCTCTATGGGATGAAATTGGAGAAGACTTTAAACTCTTCTATCCAATGCTTGTTCCTATTGGCCTTTCCCAATACCCAAGATGGAAAAGGTGTGATTAGGGCATTAAGGGCTCAGGAAAAATACCCTTGAACACTCACTCTCGAACACGAGACACTGCCCAAATATCCATAAGCTTTTGCTGTTGGGAAATCAGTGGCAGCACCCTACATTGTCAGGCTGCTCTCAGCCTTCTCTTTGCTCTGCCCTCGTCACTGGGGGCTTCTAAGTTTGATCACCACAAAAATGTGGTAACAACTGTTTGTTGGTGACCACATTGAGATAAACACCATGGTATTTAAGAACTGAAGATATTTTCAGAGGCTTCTTTAGAACAGAAAGCACTCCTAGCTGAATGGTTGCAGAGCAGACTTCATATCGAGTGTTCTGCAGAAATGGTTTTCTATCAGAAAATGACATTTTTGTCAAGAACCAAGACTGTCTGGTTTTCTCTTTCAATATTCCCTTTTTCAGTTTGAGAAATCTTCTGCGTCATAATTTTGGCAAATTAAAATGAAACACATACAAATAAAAGAAGTTGGAATTTTAAAAGTTTATTGATTAAGAAATGGTAATCTTTTTAATGGGTTGCAGTATCCCTAATACAGGAAAACAATTTTGATTTTGGTCATGAATAGATTTTTTTTTTATCATCCCCACCAATTATACTTTGTTTCACATCATGAACTAATTTTGGTGCACATTAACTGAGTTGCTTTTATATCAAACTGAGCTGCAAGAGATGCTCCAGTTCAGATAGGCATTTAGTTCACTGGACCAAACTACGGCTATTCTGAAGTGAAACACCCCTCTGAAATGGGGGTGTCAGGTCCTCAGCATCAAATGCTTTGTTTTACAAATCCAATCTTACCAATCCCCACCAGCGGCTGATGCAACAATTCCTAACTGGGTCTCCAGTAAAACAAAAGCAGAAGCTGTGCTCTTGGATTTCCATTAACGAGCGCTCGATCTACACCACCAGACTGGAGCTAATCCAGAATAAACTCCCAAAATGCCTATAGTGAGAACATCACCTCCTCAGCACCAAGTATTTCACTTTAAAGGTTTGTTCCTGTTGTGCCACACTACAAGCTAACTTAGACACGCCTGCACATCTCTTCCAGGCGGGGAAAATACTTGAATGCACTTTAAAAGAAAGTGTTCACAAGGCTGATTCAGTGAAAACTTACATTTAAACTCAAGAGACGCCAAGTATGAATCGGGAAACCATCACTGAATTCTTACAGCATTCCCATCTGGTCCCTGCTCCCCAGACACTGAAACACACAGTACCTGATGTAAAAGCACATGATACTCCATAGTATTGGCAGAACCATAATGCATGAAGCCTTCATACGTGCAGAATATTATATTGTCAGATCTCATACAGGAAACAGTCTCAGCTCCAGGCCATACCCAAAGGTAAGTAGTAACATTTTCTTCAAATGGATCTTGGTCCAGTGCCACAGCATGGTATTAAAACATGCAATGAAGCCTGCACAAGTGCATGCACAAGCAACCTCCTGGCTATAAAATTCAAGTTATCGAATTGGCACAGTCTGAGGGCTCAGCTGGTGCCTTGGACAGAAGCTAGTCCAGATTTCTACAGCCTGCCTGCAACTGGGACAGCTTCAGACAGATCCACTTCCTCTGCTCCTCCTTTTCTACATGCTGGCTGGCTCGTGACAACAGTGTTAGTGCACTCTTAAGTGGCCTTTATTAGTTTTTCTAGTAGGAGATAGTAAGGAGTTGTTCTCTTATGCTTACTATATCCAATCACACTGCCATGGTTTGCGCCTAGGATTGCCAGGTGCTTTTCTGGACAGTCCCAAGACTGTTCGGCTTCTAAGGTCAGATAAAATCAGCGCACTTCATCTGGTATGTCTGAAGCTCTGCTGCACCCCTTGCTGCTCAAAAGCTGCTGCACTTCATCCGGAGGAAGGTATTTTTCCTATACCTCCACTGCACCCCAGCGTGGCGTGTCTCGGGATGAATGGTAATACCAAACCAGCACCTAACAGTGGGTATATTCTGCCTAAATTGAAACACTAAAAATAAATACATAAAAAATAAATCCAAGTCTATAAATCTGCATGAGTAGAGAGATGGTGCTAACTATTATCTGATGCACAAGCAAACTACCAACCCTCTCTTATTAGCACAGGCTGTGACTGTCACTGCGGTTGCTTTATTTGACTTGCCCAAACTTCAGCAGCTACAGAGCATACGGGAGTTTTGCTGACATCGATTGCTCTGCAATTTCAAATGACGTCATTTCACTGGCGGGCTGCGCACTGGTATGTAACATATCCATCAGGTAGATAGAGCTACACTGGAATATCAATTAATGTGCGCTCCTATTACCTCACAGTCTGGTAATGTAGAGTCCCAGCTATCCTCCTGCAAGTGTGTGCGGGGGGAGAAACCTGGAGAGCATAACAGCTATCTAGGAAAAGCTGGAGAAATATTGTCTCTCCACGTGATTACATAGCTGCTTTATCCCCCATTGCACGCGTGCGTGTACCAACACACGCACATCGCATCAGCTGTCAGCAGGAATTCCTGACTGCAGATTAAAGCCTTGCAACAGTCTGTCTGCTCAGCTTGTCCCAGTTGATGCGAATCAAAGTGTCCACTCGCATAAAGATTTCTGAGTTTCTCTGCTCACAGAAATAGGAGGTTTTACTGTTGCAATGACTTGAACTTGTTCTTGAGAGAAGCCACGTCAGAAATCACTCTGTGCTGCATACTGGCATTTCTAAGTGAGGAGTCCAGAGGTCAAAACCCAAGGTCAGAAAAAAAGCAGACACGGAAGACCCGTTGCTGTACCTGTGGTTGGATAAATCAGCACTTTCCTAATCAGTCACTAATCCCCTAATCTTTATTGCATGTAAATTCCAATCCCTTCCCAATGGCTGTGCCATGGTAATCTCCAATCTGATTACAGTGAAGCCCTATTGGAAGACTCATTGACAAAAGATGGAAGTGTGTAAAATCAATTTGCTATATATCAGAAACAGCGCTGCACACCCTTTCAGTGATCAAAGAACCACCATCAAATACCAACTAATAAAGGTCTGTTAAAACCATTTTTTATCTAATGGTGTATTTGATTATTTGACAAAAGACAAAATTCACTTCTGAAGGGAGAACCAGGGCATTGTTTTACATACAGCAAAGGATCAGATGTTGACCAAGGCAGAAAAGGCAGTGTAAGAGAGGTCATCATTTAAGGCCATGTTATAAAAGTGTGAGGGCAAAAGACAAGAGAGACTAGGTGCACTTAGGCTCACAACTTACTGGCAGGAGCTCAGACTCTGTCAATTGTCTCAGCTTTACTGCCAGAAAGTACAGCAGGAGCAGCGTTGGCATGGAGCGGTTGGCCAATAAATTTGTCATTTGGTATTTATCTTGATAAGAAGCAATAATCATTGACAGGGCTGAGCAAAATGCTTGAACTTTTGGTCCTGAGCTTAATCAAGCTTTGGGCTGAAAGAACCCCAGCAGTAGGGACCACAGCTCTGGCCCACTGGGAACAGCCTGGGCTCCATCATTGCTAAACACAGTGATTCTTAGTTTTGAAAACAATGGAAAATTGATAACACTTAAAAAAATAGAATAACTTAGCAGGATCTCACTGTCATATCACTTTTCTACAGTGGGTAGAAGGGAAGCCAAAGCCTCCTTCATATAACCCACCAGAAGACAGAGAAAAATATTAAACTAAAAGAAAGCAGAGGCCAATCTAACTCCTGTGTTTCATTCATTGAGGGGAATTTGCCAGCATTCACAATTTTATTTTTTAAATCTTGTGATATTAGGTGCCTGTTTCTTGAAGTCTGTTTTCCGAGGGCATAATCCTGAAGGAGAATCTCCTGTTTATTTGAGCATGAAAGGAAATTTGTGACCTTTGTGATTGTGGAGAATCACTAAATGCTCTAAAAACAGGAAGCAAATAAATAAAATCCAATTTGTTGTAACATTGATGCAATTTAAGCCAGAATACTGGTTTTCTGGGGTTTGACCCAGGAGTGTTGAACACGCAGGATTAGTAACGTGAGTGTTTCCCACGGATGTATCCCATGTGATTTCTTTAAGCATCTTTATGGCGTGCATTAACAATAAGCTACACGGGCCGTGGGATCCAATAGCTGTAGGATCTAACATAGCTTATGCTCCATTCACCATACAGGAGATTACAAGCAGGTGTCTCTCCTAGAGAAACTGGTATGTTACAATCAACAGGAAGCTGGCTCCTATCCCCAGATGTTTGTCATTATGGGAAGGGAGGGGAAAAGAGCAACGTTAGGGTCAATAAAACCATGCTGCTACTCTTGCAGCACCTACAATCCAAGAGGGACTTCAGTAGCTCAGCTCTGCCATTGATAAAAGTTTTACAAGACCTCTGCTCCAAACAGCCCTGAAATCAAAGGTCTGTTTACTTAGCCTTTGCTTGCTGGGCTTTAGGATAGCGCAGGGAAGATCAAAGCGGAGACCTCGTTTAACATGTCCAAGTACACAACCAGCAAGTCTGTTTATGTTGGATTCCTTCGCGCCGAGTGTGCTGCTGTCTGTCAACACTTCAGGCTCATTTTCAGCAATATTGGGTGAGCAGGGAAATATTCAGAAAGGCCCCATAGATTTTGGTCCTGCTGAAACAGAAGTGAAAGTCAGAGCAGGGAGCTCTGCTTTTAACTGTGACTGCTGAGGTCAAATATCAACTCCTTGCCGGAAAAAAGAAATAGACCTGTGGTGTCTGCTGAAGTGCTATGCCGTTAAAATGCAGCTAAAGTCTGCATGAAGAGATGGAAAATACAATTTTGGTTCCGTATTATTTGGGTCCCACCTGTTTTTATTGCTAATGCACAGTGAGACTAAGGTCCTCGGTTTGGCATTGGTAAGGGATGACAGACGCCCTGTACAACTCATGCACAGAAAGAGGTGCAATAGACATCAGCAATTCACATTTTCCTGCAGGTTCCCATGGATGCCCACACAACCCCACTCTGGCAATGTAGCAGTTTGCAATGGCAGGCCATTTATTTACCGTAGGTAATCGCTCTTTCGCTCCCGCTGCTGGGGACTACCAACCAGAGATGGTTTTGCAGTTACCAAAAACGCAGCAGGACTAACAAAGCTTAGTTTCCAATGGCCCTATATTCTGCATCTGGATTTCTCAGCTCCTGTAAGGGGAAAGAACATGCTGACACCTTCATTTATTTATTTGCTTGTTTGTTGCTGGTGCAACTCCCTTTAACATTTAGAAAAGGCTGAAGTCATCCGATGGCCTCTGCCTCAAGCATGGTGGTAGTGGGATGCAGGGCTATTACAATCACTCCCACCTACATGGCTTTCCCAGTTTGTAAGAACTTCTTATCTCCCACATTGCTCCTTCTCAGGTACATTCAAAACTGGCTAATAGGCTCAAAAGCTATTGGAAGAGATGGAGATAGACCAATCTTCAAAAATTGTCACCACATGGATCTCCAACCTAAAGACCAGCCAGACAGGGACAGGTACAAAAAGGGCACTCAGAAGGAGGAAGCTGGTTACTTATTTAGCTTTGGAAGTAGGGCTCTTTGAAAGTTCTCCCTGAAGATATAACCCACACCTGGTACCACAGCAGTACCTTCACTAGTATGTCAAGATCACAAAAGTTGGGATGGTTCCACTTTTTTGCTGATTTCTTTCATTTTTTCTTGGTGCTTTTGTTAAAGTTTCCCAGGAGAAAAACCTTCCCATGTTCTGAACAGTGTTGCTCAGAAGAAACAGAAACTCAGGTCCTGAAAAATATGAGGCAGCCTGTAACCAGTGTTAGGAAACCAAGTCTACCAACAGCTCATTCTGGAGCTGCCTCCTGCAAAATGCCCTGCACCTCCTGAAATACCTGAAAAGGCCATGGGCAGGGACAAGGTACTGGACTGCACAGCCCACAGATGAGCCTAGCACAGGACTGGGATTCAAAATACATGATAGATACTATTCCTCCATTTCCCACATGCTTTCTTTCTCAGATCGCCTCTATTTCACCAGATGGGAAACTGAATCATTTTATTCAAAGCATTGCATATATGTTTTGACATCCTTAGCTGATGGATCCCACAATAGCACTCTTGGAGCAGAAATGGAGCCGTTCGGTCTCCATTAGACCAGTCTGTCATTTGCCTTAGGAAAATAAACCATCCAGGTGACAACCAAACCAAGTTACTATAGCTGTGACCAGACAGCAACCGGCAATGCAGTTCAACTGTACGTGCACCTTATTCCCACTGCTATCCAGGGCGCTGATCAGTTCTAAGTGTGTTTAGGGGAAAATTGCTTCAATCTTAACTCCCTGTCTGAACATGCCACTTCCAGTGGTTCCTCCCAAACTTGCTCTCTTGCACTGATGGGAGGAGCTCATGTAGGAATGAGCAACAAAGTGATACCTGCTGCTTCTTCCCTTGGCTTCACAGATGAGTAAAACTTTATAAGGAGTAAAAAATTATAAGGAACATGGGGAGAAGACCACACAAATTGTAGGCTGGAGTAGCCCCATTAGTTTTCCTTCCCATCCATCTCACCACACTAGCAACAGAATTGACCGTTTAAAACAGAGACAAGTAATGTCAAGATACTTTCTAAGGTCCTTGGTTCAAGGCAGATAGCAAGGGTCACACGGGGCACCCAGGTGCCACAACTGCACACAGGGACATCTCCTTCTCGTGGGGTGCTGTGAGGACAAACATTAGATTGCCAGGCACCCTGTGCTTACCGGGTGCAGATGGATACCTAGACAGATAGGCAGATATAAAAGAAAAGGAAATTTCACTGAAGAGTCTTCCCAGTCCTTCGAAGGGGATGTTCCCCCTACTTGGGCAATACAGCCCGCTGTGCTCCACCTTATTCCACTGCCTCTAGCCAAAATCCTCATCTACCCTCCTAAACTGTTCCCTCCTCCTTCTCCTCGCTCTGATATCCAATCCCTTCTTATGCTTGTAGACAGTTATTGTCCCCTCAGGTGCCACTTAGCCAAGCTATACATATATTTACAAGCAGCTCTTGTAATCTTCTCACATAAATCAGCCCCCTCAGTTGTCTGATCCGATCATCCAGGCCTGTCTCTCTCTGTCTGGACGAAAACCTTGCCTGTCTCCCTGACATCTCATGGATGTCGAGCTGTCAGCTCAAGCTCAGAGCTCTTAATCTTCCTCCCCACCTCCTTCCTTAATTGCTGCAGACACTGCTACCATCCTGTCGTAATTTTTACTTGTCTCCCCCTCTAGCTCTCCCCATCCCGGCTCGGACCACGAGTCGCAGAGTCTTTCTGCAGCTTGTTGATAAGCCTCAGCCTTGGCTGTCCATCCACTCACTTGCCGTTTGCATCCAGGCTCCCGTCATATTTCATCACAACTCCTCTGCTCCACCCTTGACGAAGCACACTCTTGCCTCATTCATATTCATTTTTTTCTAGGCTCCGCTCTGGCCACATCTGCTTCTCTTCGCATCTAGCTCTCCATTTCCCTGCCACATCAAACGGCTGCTACTTTTCTTCACTTGTCAAAGCTCCTCCAGACCTCTCTCCACTGTTTCTATCACCTGTTCCCTACCAGACTTCCACCCTCTTCCAATTGGACCAGAAGTCCAGGCTCTCTCCTCCCTTTTTACATTTTTCAGAGGAAATCATTGGTGCTTTCTGCCAAGCTGCCTGCCTCGTGTGGGAGCAGCTCCCCATCAGCACTGGCTGAGGCGCTCAGCTCTCTCCTTGCACACTCCTCCTTAAAGCTTCTCTGCACCAGACACCCACCATCACTGGTCAGCAGATAAGCACTTACACCTCTGCTGGTCCTCATGGTCAACACCATCTGACTGCTCTTTTGCTTCAGCATCTCTCCATCTTCCTGCCATCGTCCTTCATCTCGTGTCCCCAGGTAGCAATTTGGTCACAGCCAGCTGCTTGTTGTGTTCAGACAACGCCTTCAACAGTGGGGTGAAGACCCTGAGCACAGTGGTGACACACACGAATCACGCTAATCACAACAGCTTCCCTAGCACCTCTCCGCTGATTACCCTCATTTCTGCATCCACAGCATTAAAGTATAATTGCATTTTAACAAGCTTCATTAGCACATTGCCTTAGTCAAGCTTAACACAGTCCAAGCACCCAAAGAAACCTCATGGTGCTTCTTTTCTGCTCAATATAATTTTCAAGGCTTCTGTAACCTGATTTGTTAGGAATAACCTCAGGGCTATAAAGCTTTTCTTCTGCCATCCAGCAATTAAGGAATAATTTGTCACAGAGTAAGTCAAGCTGCAGGGCAGGAAAGCCCTGTGCAATACAATGAAGCTGTGTAAACCGTAGCCCTCGGTACAGGAACAAAGCGAGCATCCCTCCCCTCCTCCTTCGTTAGCTGGGAGCCTGTGCTCAGCCGCAGCTCCTGTAAATGCTGCACAGTCTCCTAAGTAATGCAACTCCTTGGCCCACAGGCTGAAATGCCTGTTTACACCCTGCCAGCACATACTAACCGGGACTCTGCCCCTCCTGCACTTTTTCGGACATTGTGCGGAAAGGTAAACAGCAAGTTGCCGACTGTACCATTGGCATGAGCTATATACCAGAACAGGACACAGAAATGGGCTGCAAAGCTTTTTTTAGTGCGTTTTATGAAGCTCCAAAGGATAACTGAAATCCCTGGAAAGACAAATGTTAGTATCTTCACAATAAGAAAGAATGAGCAGAGGTAGGTGATGAGTTTACAACACTCTAGATGCCTTGATCTCACTCAATTTGTGTACGCTGCCATCCATGATGGCCCCGAGGTATGGTACCCTGGACGCACCGGGCAACCTGTGTTGCATATGTGACAGGATCAGGACGTGACCCTGGGCAGCAGCTCTCAAGCAGGGACAGACTCTGCCTTTCAACCATCATTTATGGTCCAATAATTATAGGTGTAGCCATGGACAGATGCACACATATACACTGAGGAGAAAACAGTCTCACAATAGAAAGAAGGAGAGACAGCTCTTAATGTCTATAGAGTCCAATGAGTATTTCTGTCTGGCTAAACCTTTGCTAGCTGTAAAGTTGCTTAAAAATTTCCCCAGTTATGTTAGTGACAAAAAAAGTCAAACACTTTCCCAAGCATTCCTGGAAAGATGCTTCCTGTTTTGGTGAAGGAGAGAGGGTATTTTTAAATAAAAAAATGATCTGACTATGCTCCCTGTGTATTAAGCCCAGTCACAAAACCAGAAGTAGTTTTGCAGATGGAGGTTACCTGATTTTTTTTTCCTTAACGTCCATAGTAGCCAGATTAAGGAACTGCTAGAAAACCTCAGTCACTGTTTCCAAAACCATACGTAGGAACAGTGTGGCAGGAATAGAAAGCTATAGAGTATCAACCGCTACAGGGCCCCAGACAGCTGTCTGTGAAAGCAGAAAACATGGGGTTAATGAGTCTTTCATATTTTTCTTTTAGTACTTGCAGACAACTGAGGACTGGCATGGAGATCATTGATCACTGCTGGAAATTCTGCATGCAAAGAGACAGTCTGATCTTGTGAAGTGTGGGCAACAGTCAATTCCCATTAATTTAAAGGGAGATCAAAGATGTCCAGCATTTTGTAGGAAATCTAAATCTATGGACAGGTTGGCTCCCATCTCACTATAAAAAGGGTTCTCCTCCAGCAAACCCCTCTCATGTCTCTATTTATCCATGCTTTGCAATTTTTCAGTTTATGGACATAAAGAAGAAAAAAAAAACAGTTACTACCTATCTGGTAATACAATAATATGTTCTTCAGGAATATGTACTTTTCACATCCTACTACCATTATTTTAACATTCAGAGGTAGAGGAAAAACTTCACCCATTCCCACCTTCTTCCCCCTTAACCAGACAAATAAGGCATTCAGCTTGTCTGAATTTAAATTTTTATTGGAGGTGATCCAGCAACCAGAGTGCATTGCTAGAAGCCAAGGTCTCGCTTCCTTCAATACACCTCCTTCATTCTGACTCCCTGCTTTTGTACTGCTTTGGTAATCTCAATCTGTGGTCAGGGATAGGATAAAATTTCTGCTATTTCCCCCCCTCAACTGCACAGAACAGGGCTTGCTCTTAAATCAAAAGCCCTGCACCCTAAACCTCTGGTGAAGTACTTAACTATAGGCAAGTCTTTGAAATCATCATGGGCTTTTTTTTTTTTTTTTTTCTTAGATACAGCTCTGAAAACCACAGAAGTAAACCAAGTTCTCAGGAATATTGAAGGTATTCAGAGGAAATTGGGGTAGGGGGCACACAGAGTGGCTCCACGGTGTTTTTTTGGCCTGATCCTCTGAAGTAGATGGCATTACCAGTCCTCATCAAGAATGTGAAATTTCCTCTCTTATCCTCTAAGGCATGAGAAAATAGTGTTAACTTTTCTGGAAGCATTAGGAGCAGACAGCAACTGGAATCCAAGCAGAAGTCACACTTCTGTCATTGCCTTGGTAAATGACCTCCACCTTTCTGCACGGGATGGTGTGGGCTCCCACATACCTTCTACTAATGTTTATATTTTCCTCTCTCTGTGTTTTCCCTTTTTTTCCCCCCATTCCCTCTCCTCTATACAAATAGTAATTCAAGAACCATGATCAACCCTTTACTTGGCTTCAGGTCTCTCGCATGGGCTAAAGTTACCTCCAGTTCTCCGGCATGGTTTGGGGAATTTATTTATATTCCATGTTCTGGAGATAGACCTCATGTCTTGCCAAGGGCTCGCATGGGTCTTACAAAAGGAACACTGACAAATATTTATGGAACCTAAAGTGAAATTCAAGACACTGTTAAAATAAAGTTTGCCTTAGTTTTTTTATTTTCCTGAAGAATTGACCTGGCTTTCTTGGCAGAAAGACTAATCCAAATGCTATTGGTATCTTAACAGCTCATAAGAACCACATGCTTCAAATAAAGCCATTACTATCAGACACGCTGAGTGGTTCAATTAAACAAATATGAAAATAGACACTTCATCCTGCTTTAACTAAGTGGGATCATTTCACTCCTGAATCCAGACTGACAATGAAAATGATATAGTATTATAGAGTAGCTTTTTATCCTGAAAGATCCTGAAGGATTACGTAGACCCTGCTTCACACACTACCGAGATGCTGCCACTTCCAGGGAGGAACACATGAGCTGTCCCGCAGCCCCGAGGAACGGCACATGGCAATTGAGACGGAGAAGCAGAAAAGAATTTCACATTCAGCTGAAACTATAGAGGGGAATTTAGGCAAGCAGAATGGAGATTGTTTAGACTGGAGCACATCCAGCACAGAGGAGGTATAGTACTCCAGTGTTTTAAATATAAAAGTTAAGGCAAAGCAATAAAAAAGTTCTGGTTTAAACTATCCAAAAAAACAGAATTTAGGGCAGAAAGTGATACACCACCTTGAAGATGAACAGTTTCATTCTGTCCACTTCATTTGTGCATGGGAAGTTCTCTAGAAGATGCTCTTGTTCACTATTCCCTTCAGGAATACAAGAATATTTTGCATAGTTGCCTGTTAATGTAAAGATGACACAGGATACTTTATGAATTAAAGGCTTCAAAATGCTTTGATTGGTAGTCTCACACACTTCACGGAGAAGAAAACGTTGGGTCCATCTGCATCACACAAGGGACCACAAGGGCTCACATTGACTGCTGCTGGCATCTCTGCCCCATGTCACATTAGCTGCATTGCAAATGTAATGCAGCCCAGTATGGGGAGAGAGAGACCGACTTGCCCCAAGCCGCTCTGCAAGTCTGCGGTGGCAGCATCACAAATTCAATTTTGACTCCCCGTGCTCCACTGTGATGACCAGGTGATGCTTTCCCTCTCCAGGACACACTCCACCCTGCAAAACCTTGGCCATGCATAAGGAGCTCAGCAAGCCCCAAGGTTTTCAAATTTTACATTAATAGGTGGCCAAGAAATTTGCAGTGAGAAGATTTTGTGGAAGCAGGAAAATGGAACTGCTGATTTGTGGAGCAGCAGCACGGCAGATCATTGTGAAACAGGGAAAAATCCATTCTTTTACGAAGCTCGGGACAGAGCAACATGACATGAAGTCACGTGGGGATGCACCAAAGGTCAGCAGCAACTCTATGGGCAAGAACTGGGACTATCGCAGCATGAAGAGTTCAGCCTGTGGATGTGCTTATGCAGCCACGTACATAAGTCCGATCAGTGCAAAATGCCACATTTAACTAATTACACACACACACACACAAGGTTTACACCTGGCCTCCTCTAAAAATGTCAGTTGTCCTCCTGATTCAGAAAGACACATCTGAGACCAGAAAGAGTCCTGTCATTAGCCCTGCAAACAGCCCCCAGTAGAGAAGCGTGAAAGAAATACAACTGTGCAGTGAGAGTTTTTTACCTGGCACAAAGACCTGAAGAGCTAGCAAAAGCCTCTCTGCAGAACAATTAGCAGAAAGCACCAATCTTCTAAAGCTTCTTTCTTTTCTTATGTTCATTTAGCCTACAGTAGAGCAATCAAGACTCCTCTGGCAGGATATCACATCCTCAACATGTAACCACTTAAAAGAAGAGGACAGCTATTGCAGAGAGATGTCCCGGGAGAAGAAATTATACAAGTGAAAGGGATTTCTGTGGAGTGACTTTTAAAAGAATGTGAAGCTGCTTTTATTTTTATTTTATTTTTTTCCCCCCCAGGACTGGACTATGAACCTTTCTTTCCCTACTGAGCAGTTGCTCACACACCTAATCCTCTGCGATTTAAATGAACCCCCTCGGGCAGATAATCATGTACCAGCAGGAGGAAGGGACTGACTCCGTGGTCCTACAGCCTCCAGGTATGGCACTACGTTTTCCCTGGAGGGGAAGGGAATGGGAAAGCGTAAAAGGAAAACACTTAGTCTTAAGAGATGAGCAAAGAGGAAGGAAGAAATTGCATGCTGTGTAAAGGAGAAAGCTTCCAGTCACTCTACAAACTGCCAAGAGTTAAGCCTATTCTCTTATTTATACGTATTTTAGGGGATTTTCAGTACTCACAGAACTCTTATCGCTGACAGCAGAGCAGAAACTGCATCTCTACAGAGACTGCATTTCCCTGCCGTGCGGGGAAGCCGTCCTCAGGTATGCCATAGGAGGAGGACGCAGAGAGGTCAGCCCTGTTCAGCTCAGGGTGCCGTGGCACGCAGGACGGCAGAGCCCCAGACCCACGCGGCAGCGCAGAGGAAGGCTGCGGGATGTGGCATGGCTAAACAGGTAAGGAACGTAGGTGCCTGTTGTACCAGCTCCGGTGGGGCGGTTTGGGAGGTGCCTTGGGCTGAGGCCACCACCTCGGCTTGCTGTTTCGGAACAAGAAACCCTCTATTTCTGCTTCTTCTGAGCAACAGCCAGATTGGACTCATGGGCAGCAGGCTGAGCGGGAAGAAACTCTGTGCAGCAACCTTAAGGCTGCAGCCTGCATAAACCCACGGGGCTCGGGCTTTCACCCAGAAGTGACTCCGTTCCTCTGTTCCTGTGTGAACACGCTCGTCATAGTGAGTAAGCCTGTGTCATCCTGCAAGCCTGGGACACTAAACACACCCAGCTTCAAAACTTTGTGGATGGTGAGTTATTTGCAATGTCAGTGTTCAAACTGCAGCGCAGGGCCCAGAAACCCACGCATCTGCGAGCTTGAAACTGAGCGGGGAGACAGACACCCACGGAAGCACGGTGGTAAGGGCTTCTGCATAGAATAGCAACCGAAATGCGTGCCTTGGAGGACCAAATTAAAAAAACCAAGCCTGACAGACAGCACATCCCCTCTCTCCCACCCTCCCAGTTTTTTTAGGACTGTCCACTGTGCTCTGGCTGTTGCTGGTTCCAGTACACCTTTGCTGATACCCCCGTGCAGCAACAGCCTGCGCAGCCTGAGTGCTCCTGCTGAACCCCCGCGAAACTCCTCTGACGCTGGAAATGCCCAGCAAGCTATTGCTGGTATGGAAAAAAATGGTGACTGTTGCTGGGAATGGAGGCAAGGTGGAAAGGGCAGATGGGAAAGGGGATGTTTAAGTAGTGCAGCAAATGACTGAAGATATTAAAAATTATTTAAAATCTATTTTTTGAAATTAAAAAGAAAGATATTTTTAAAGCTTAGGAGCTTATAATTGGTTCCTCTGTATATGTATATACATGCACACATGAACAGCATACATAAGAACACACGTGTGCACACACAACCTGAGAGTGGAAATGCATGCATTTTATCACACAGCTCTGCAGATCAGGACATGACATCACCCCACATACAAAAAACACATATGTGTGTATTGCCACATATTTCATGAAGGTAGAATTGGGATAGCATCATATTAATGAAACGTATGATGCTACTCCACAGCCATGAAGGCTTTCTCTCTGTATCTTGAAATACGTGGCTCTTTTACCACATGCAGAGCCTACTTTCTGCAACAGCATGACATCACCTGCCTCACACTCGGAGAATAATTATGGCCTTGTCTGCACTGCAAAAACTGGCCCCATAATTAAAAAAAAAAAAAGTGCTGTTCAGCCAGTAGCAGCAACAGCAGTGCTGTAATGCAAGACTGAACTCAGCTGTTCTGAGTATTGGATCATCTAACTCTGCTTAGAGTGGGGTTAGAAGAAATGCTGGGAAAACCTCCCACACCCTGACACCCCACCTCTTAACGATAGTCTAATTGCAGCAGCCACGAGGAAAGCAAGAGGGAAATGGTTTCCCAGTCCCCAGAGATTTTTTCTGACATTTCATAAGCAAAAATTTATTCCAAAGAGGAGTAACAAATAATAACAAAAAGTAAGAACCTCAGCATTTTCTCAAAATGCTAATCTAAGAACATTTGCGTATCTGGTCAAATGTTATATCAGCAGTTTGGGAGTGTTTCACTTCAATTCTGGCAGTTGCTATTTGTTTTTAATCTTTTCAAGCTTTTGGGTAAAAAGTACCCTAAATCACAGATCAAACTCAAAAGTATTTCAAATCAGAAGATGATGCTTTTCACTTGAAGAAAGTAAACTGCAATCACAATCTCCCTGGGTGAGAGACAATTTTATTCCTACCACTCTTTATTTGTACAACAATTAGCCTGTCCTGATCCACGATAAAGTTCCCCAGGCACAGTTGTGAGACAGATGATAACAGCAGTGTGTTGGGTTGTGGTTTCTTTTGTTTTTTTAAATGAACCTGATGAATGACCAAAATCAATCCTGTCCTCAAAATTTCAGTTACGATGAGCTAGTATTTTTCACCCCCAAAATGTTACCTCCAAAAATTCTCAGCTAGACCCAATGATGATATAGGAGCATCCTAAATTTCCACGCCTTGCAGCAGTTCATGGGTGTTAATGTTATTCCATGGTGTTTCTGCAGCTGTGTGTTGGCAGAGCCACTAGCTACTCTTCTTAAACACAGAATACATAAGATTTCATGCACGTTGGACTTTAAAAAGCAAAAGTAACTCCCTTCTCTACATGGCAATGTCAATGAAAGATGAAATGAATTGAATTCTTTCACGCACAGAGCCAATGAGCCATAACGCACAGCAGCACACTAGCTCCCCATGTCAGCAAGCAAGGAAGAAATGCACCGAGATCTCATGCCAGATGCACCTCATCGTTTCACTCACATGCACGGACGGACGAACACATCGGTAGTGGCATCCCTTCCCTCTGGCATCCCCTATCTCTCAATTTCCTGCCAGGGGAAGTGAAACGCTTGCAAAGTGACCTACTCTCTGCAAGTACCTGGGAGGCCGCCCTGTGCAGCGAGCTATCTGGCATGGCCTTCAAGATCTTCCATTCCTCTGCACAAATTACTTTGGTCATTCAGATAAAAGCAGAAGGAGATGAAGAAGCATTTGTGTCTGGAATTCCCTGAATTTCATTACCAACCACCAAGGCTTTAGCCAAGGCCGAGCTCTGTGGTTACCGCACAGCCACGCTTTGATTTCAGGACGATAACGGTCCATTCACTGCCACCGATGAGCCTTGAGGGGTGTGAAAGGAGTGCAGTGAAGAGCAAGAAAACGGCCCCCATGGTGACATCGGATTGAACTCACACAAACAGGGCCACTGTCGCAGCATCCCCGCTGTGACATGCACTACCACGGTACTTCTGCTGCTCTTGTAGCGCTTAACCTATGTCAACTGCCTCCTGAGACGTCCGCTTCAAGACCTGATAGTGACAGACGTGTAATTCGGTTTGGGAAGGCGTGAGACCGGACGCCTGCTCTCCCTTACCGCCTCCCTCCCACGTTTATCCACTTTCCCTGCTGCTGGGTTATGTCAGCCCTAAAGCTTCTCTGGGGAGGAGAATAACAGCTGGTTCTCTCAAACCACCTCATCCCATTAAATAAAAATCTGCAATCAATGCTTACATCCTTTTATTGTTGAGGAGGCACAAGGTGGGTGAGAAGGGACCTCACCCTCCCTTGGCTGTGCTGACTTTATGAGATTCCTGAAAAAAGTCAACTGAGCAAGAAGGTGCCTCTTGTAGGCCGTTGGTCCTCAGAGCAGAGCCAGGCTTGTGAAAGTTAGTGCTTATGCAAAACTCTTCGAGATGCTAACTCTTTTCATCCTGAGTTAATGACATTTAGTATTTTTCCAAGAAGTCCCAGCTTCTGGAGTCACGGGATAACTCAAAAGGATGAACCTTAAGGAATTTTTTAGCTGTTGTGGTGACAAGCTTGTGGAAAGCTTGAGAATTGGAACCCTCAGCCAGAAAACAAGTAACAAGTGCCCAAATGGGAATATTAGAATACCTTACAAGATCATCTTGAGTATGGGAGACTGAGTCATGGTTCTGCAAAGTGCAACATTACATCTTTATCATCTGCTGCAGGACTTGTCTAGGATGAAATCAGATGTTTTCTGTAACAATTTTGGGCCTCCGTCTCTTGTGTGAAGGGGATGGTCCTCTGTAAGTAGCAGAGGATGCCTGCCTATTAAACAGGCATTAAATTAATAGAATTACAAGTGCTTAACAGCCTTCATGGATCAGGACAAGGCAACACATTTAGGTGTCTAAGCATCTATCATTAAACATGTGAGTTTGAAAGCTCAGGCTCTAACTTCTTAGTGTTAGTTCTGCCCTATGAAGTAGGTCTAAATCCAAATCTCTGTCTCACTGCAGCATCATGAGGTTATTCTAGTGCCTGTGGAGTAACCTGAGATTGAATGAGATGTGCAATGCCAGTGCGATAATTAGCACTTAGTGAGGGCAAGCTCTTGAAGGAGCATTTTGTACTAGGGGCACACCAAGCTAATGTCAGGAAAGCAGGGGAGGCTTGACCATTCCTCAGCAATGCCTAGGCAGGCCCCCAAGTACATACAGCTCCTCTAGCCAGAGTCTAACTCTACTGACGCAGCCGCTGCAGTGGCTGAGATCCACAAACGGGCACTTGGGCAGGTCAGGGCTTTAGTGGCTAAAGCTGTCACAGGTCACTTGCAGACATGTCAACTGCACTTCTTACTGTCCCCTGACCATCCCATCCCTACCCTCTCGTCTCCTCCCAAAACATAAGCAAGTGGCACTTCTGGAGGAACTCACAAAACAATTTCCCGATGTTCACAAAGCAAAGGATGACATGTGCTGAGGGATATGGCAGGGATTGACCTTCCTCTCTGAACCTTTTCACACATGTATCTGCAGAGCCCAGGCTCCCATGGCTCCAAGTGATGCGTGCATTCCTCCTGTTCTCCAGAAGAGTCAGCTCAGCAACCCCCATGCCCATCAGCTTTTAACTGGGACCTTATAGGTTTTGTTACACCCCCGTATCACCATGCCACACAAAAGCCCCCCTTACTATTTGAACAGAGCCCTCAACTCTGAGGCCGCACAGCCTGGTCCTGCCGCAGCCCCCTACAGAGTTTTCACATATACCTTGTTATTTATTAACAGAGTCATATATTTTCTGCCAAATATGTTGTTCCTTTGTACAGATCATGGGGCCATTCAGCTCCTTGCCAAGTAGACCTCTCAAATATACAGTGTTAAAACTAAAAGAGCCCTTGTAATTGTGCAGTGTTGTGCGGAGAAATGTTTCTTCCCTGCTATATGTTGTACCCTAGGTACAGCAACAGTCCTTATTCATGGGGAGCCGAGGACGATGCGGCTATAACCCCAGTGCACAGGGAGAAGGGTGGGGGCACAGGTCCGGATCCGAGAGGACAACCCGATGGCCTGGATGTGGCAGGAGACAGTTTACCCCGCTCAGCCAACAGCTGTGAGATGCCAGTTTTAGGCCTGGGTTCATCACTCTGGTCTTTGGATTTTGCAGGAGACATTGTGCTCCGCTTTGCAGATTCCCTGCTCTTGGATGTGAAAACCCTCCAGAGGAAGGGCCATAATTTGGCCAAGCTGACACGCAGTGCTCCACAAAACTCCAAATTTCAGGAGTTAGTCATCTGCAAGCCCTCACATGACAGCAGTTCAGTTCATGAAGGAAGGGATTACTTTCCTGCTTAAGTCCTCAGTAATAATCACAAACCTAAAAAGCCCTTACACGGGTGCGAATCTCAGTGGGACCAACCAGGCTACTTCCACTGTTTGTGCGGAGCAGGAGGCAAACGGCACTTTGATTATCAGTCATCTTCATTACGTTCCCAATCAGGAACAGCAAGGGGGATTTTCAGTAGTGCCCGACAGCCTGGCAAGCATGAGTAGCGCTGAAAGATGAAGGGACTTTTGCTCCTCAGCCAGCCAAGAACTTCAAAGGCTTTTTCATTCAGTTGCTGTTACCGCAGTACACACATACACAACTGCTGTTAAGGTATCACAAGCCTTAGTGGACGTCAAAGCTGCCCGACTCACGCTACAACTGCCTGCTGCAAACACAAAGTAGGAAGCTTTCTAAAAGGTTTTTTATCTGTATACAACTTACGTTCTGCGCCCAACAGAAACAATGCAGAAATTACCACGTGAGATTTTGTGAAGCACGTTATTCAAGAGGTCAGATGAGATTGCAGCACAGCCATTTTCCAGCTGCCTGCATTTTGGTCAGAAGATGCCAATTTGAAGAAAAGTGCAAATTTGGGGTGAAAGTATATCAAAATTGATACACTAGTAAAAAACTTTTTAGGATGGAGAATTATGTTTCCCAGAACAGCCACAGTCTAGATCACAAAAATCTCAGTTCAAACCCTGTAATAAATCAGTGAGAACAAGACTTACATATTTTCTCACAGCTCTAATGCACTCACAGATGTGCTGCTACGGCTTTCTTCTCTTTCCGCTTGAGGAATACTGAATTTATAATAATAAAGAGCTCCAAGAAGTAAGACTGGGAGAGAACCACCTCAAACTAGTTAATCTGATAAGAACTACCCTCCCACCCACCAGTGATTTCCCTCCCATAGAACAGGTTGGTGCATCTTTCTGTCCCTTCTGGGATTTTTTCTTCCCAAAGCATCACCTAACTCCAAAATACAATGAAAAAACCTGAAAAGCCTATTTATGACAAGAGAATCCAAATGATCTCTTTTGCCTTTCAAGTCTAGGAAAGTTGTTTCTTGCTTCCAAAAGGTTTAAGTTTTAGGATCAAACTCTATAGCGGTTTTTACAGGGGAGCACCCCGCAGTGCCATGTCTCAGTTAAGGTAAGATGCAACAGGTAAATGCAAATCTGCAAAGGAGAAGGGGTGAGACAGGAAGAAGGGTACTATAACTTTGCTCCATGAAACAAACAGAATGAATAAAGCAAAATACATTAAAAATCTTCCTAAGGTGGTTGGTGGTTGTTGTTGTTGTTTGTTTGTTTTTCCCTGAAGTGTTAACAAGAAGAGAAATGAAGAAATTTAGTCATGAGTTTTAAGTCCACAGTTCCCTTTAAAAAGGTATGTTCACCCTCCTCTGCTCTCAGTAGGTTTTTATTGAGCAATTGGAAGATGCTGTTTTCAAAGCCAGGACTCAAGTCAGTTAATTGTTACACCTCTTTGTATTGCCTTTTCTTTCAAAGAAAAACAGCTAAAGGTTTGCAGGAAGGAGCCTCAGGGCTGCAACAGATGTCATGAGCCACTTCCTACAAATTAGAAAAGGAAAGTAACCCCCTCAGGTTAATTATGGGGAGAGGCCACACACGGAGCTGTGTAATGAGCCTGTGGGATGGAGAGAAGGCAACTGCTTCATATTGGATTTCAAGAGACAGAGCATGAAATCTCTCTTGCTGACTACATGCTTTCACACTGCAAGAGCAATGTCTTCTCCTCTGGGGAGGACACAAGCCATGCTGTCTGGGGCAGGCAGCAGAGTTAAGGAAGGATACGCTTACGTTGTTCAGCTACCCTCTGATGACATCTCTTAGCGTAGACGTCTTCCCAACGGATAGCTACCACAGCAGGCTGCTCTCCGCGGCTCAGCACGCCGGGGCTTTGCACCTGCCTCCCTATTTACACAGGTGCGAGGTAGTTAGAAAGCCATGGCCTAAGGACTAAAGCGTAAAGACTGGGGCTTGGCTGACCTGGATGTTGTTATTTTCCTGGTGGGATGAATAGGCCAAAGTCCTTTCATCTTTCTCTGCCTCATTTCCCCATCTGTATAATGGAGATGGTGGTATTTATCTTTTCTTTTTTATAAAGTGGTTAGATTTTCACAAAGGGAAACCACCAGAACAGTCCCAGGTAGCATCATTACCAGAGCGCTCTGGGAGAGCACAAGTCACGGCTTCTTTCTCTCTTCTCATTTTCTTTTCCATTCCCCTCTCCCCAACAGGTTGGTCCAGGCTCCTCTGAGCACCCACCTTTCATGAAACTGTTTCCTTAGGGGTCAGGACACTTTAAAAAGTCACAGATGCTCGTTTAAAGTAAATTGGTGTAGCTAAGCAATTGTAATTCAGCCATAAACCTCAGCTGAAGAATCAGTCCCATGTTTCCTTCAAATAAAATATACATCTATGGTCAGGTTAGCATGACCTGACAACAAACCCAGCAACACCGAAAACAACAACCCTGAATGAGCCAGCTAGCACGCCTAGAAGATTTATTTTAGTGGGGGTGGAAACAGCTTGATGTTTGCTTAAAGCATGATTTGCAGATTGGGACGTTAAGTGACAGTTAATGGGTTCATCCACAAACAAGGAGAATCCTGGCAAAAGCTGGGCTACAGCTTCTCATGGAAAGTCAACACTGTCATCAGAGAGTTCAGTGGGATCTAGGCAACGTTGCACAGGCACAGCTGAATCTCCTGCTGCCGGGATGGCCATGGGTCATTGTTCCTGAAGAGGTAGGGATTAGTAACCGCATGTTTTAGTGAACTTGGGCAGTAACCAGGAGGAATGGAAAAGCTCAAGATTTTCAGTCCAAAAGAGGCATTTTGTTGACTTTCCATTCTGTGGGGGAAAAAAAAGTGAAACATTTTGGGTTTGTTCCAGTGCAAAACAGTAGGGTTTTTAATCTCAAAAAAGCAATGGGAGATAGATCTGCCATCCTTTGGATAGCTGTAATCACAGCCTCCTCCTGTAACATCTTCCCAGTTGTGTGCACGCCACTTCTAACACTTTTGTTGACACTGTGCTCAAAACAGAGGCTGAGCAGAAAGGTCTGAAATGTTTCAAACTTCTCATGAAGCATGACCACTGCAGATTAATACACAGTTCCCTCACTGACAAAAGCACCAAGCAGTGATCGTGGCAGTGGATTTTCATCAACACCTATCACTTCCAAAAGCACAGGAAAATAGTCACAAATACACAAATGACTAGTGCCAAAAAATACCCAATGAATATTAAATCTTTTCCAATTTTTCCACACCCAAAGACAAACAAGTAATCTCCAGACTTGAACTGTTGGTTTGCACGTCATCCTACTTCCCACTTCTTCCAAAAAAAAAAGTGCATCATATCCAGCCTAGTTTCAGCAGGTAGATGAGAGGCTAAGTAAAACTGGTTTTCTTGAGCAGGATTAGCTTGAGGTGCTTCTGAGACAATCTGTCTGCTTTCCAGGCACCCTCTAAATACTTAGAGGCACCCATTTGTCATCACTGCTGCATTATCCTTGCAAGATGCATCATCCTTGCAAGATGCATCATCCTTGCACGATGGAGCTACCTGATCTGCAGAGTGGAAATGTACATGACTCTTACCTCATGTGTGTACCTACTGGGAAGAAAAATAACTTGTGGCCTGCGTATTTCAAACTGAACACCAAGACTGCTCAGATATTATAGGGAGACACATTGCTGGACTCTGATCACACTGTCCCAGTGGTGCGGGATGGCACCCAGCTGAGCTACAGGAATGTGGCATGGTAGGTCTTCATAAAAATGGCCCTTCATCAGGGCTAAATGAGCAGTTTTAATTTCTCATGGAAGACATGAGGGGCACACACAGTCCACCTGGGCAACAGGATGCCAAGTCAGCCTGGAAAACTGAAAAAAATACAGCAAGTCTTGTTCATACTTGTACCAAATTTTCTTGGGCTCAAAGGATTTCTCTAAGATTTAAACAAATAACAGGATCAGAAAGTTTTAAGAAGCTCCCGCGGGCTCGTAAGGGGCTTGATCCAGCCCCCAGTGCAGTCAATAAGTAAAAAAAAAAAAAAAATACATCTCCAATTTAAACACAGCTATCACAATGTACATCACCTGAGGATCCCTCACCCTGACTTTAATGGGAACATGACCAGGCTGCTTGCCAGCACTTCTGGCTTTGCTGAGTAGGAGTGACGTTCAGGTATGCGTGACCACTCACCATCAGATTTCTTTACAATGACAAGCTTTGAAGTCAGAGCGCTTTGCTCTCCTTCCACAAACCATTTTCACTCAAAACAATAACTATTTAAACAGGAGCCTCACCAAAGCCATTTCAGATTTTTTTTTTTCACTCCTCTGTCAGTGATAAAATATAGGTAGAACACAAAAACAGAGGGACCTGCCTGCTCCATAGTACCCACTCAGCATAGGCTGGATATCCCAGTGCCGAACCACCTCTATTATTTTTCAGCGCTGCAAGAGAAGACACCAGTGGCTTCCCTCAATATTGTGTTTAAACACTAGAAAGAATAAAATTGAGCAAATGACTCCTTTTGCTGAAAACCTTGTTAAGCTGCCGTCTCCAAAAACCATTAAAAGTTGTCTTTTCGTAGCCAGCGGGGCTGCTAGAGGCTTGAATGCGATTTGTGGACCTCATCCTGCCTATTCAGAGCAAAAGATAACACCTGCGGGAAGCAGGCGAAAGGTTAAAACCTGGTACCTCTGTGTTTTCCTAAGTGCAGAGCCTGGCACCAGAACAGAGGCTGGGAACAATGGCAGGAGCATTGCGCGTGTTTTCTTTTCCCTTAAAGTAACATTTTTGCTGCAGTGTCATCTTTCTGCTCAGCCAAGCAGGCGCTCTGGGTCAAATCAGCTGCGTGAGCCGTCAGCAGATTTTTCTGGCCCTTTCAAAAGATCTTCAGGCATTGTATTAAGAAGCCAAATCGGTGAAAAAACAGGGGGGAAAAAAAAAAAAAAGTGGACAGACTGCCCACACGTTTTACCAGTCAGGCGCTCGCATGACTGTGAAATAATCAGCATTCTTTTGGTGAAATGTAGCAGCTTTAAACCAGCAATCTGGCTTTGCTCTCTGGAAAACAGTGTGCTTTCTCGAAAAAGCTAAAACCAGGGTATTACAGCCTGACAGCTTCAAAATTCCTCAGACCTCCCGTAGGAATCGCTCACAAAAGAGCAGGCTGTTCCCCAGGGCTGGGTGTCAGGGAAACAGACCCTCAGATGGAAAACCCTGAGGGAAGGCATACTTCCATTTATACCATCTTTTATGTTTTGGCTAAGTGGCTTGTTTATAATTGTTGGATTTAGGCAAGAGAGGCTTCACCTCTCCTCACAGTTCCTGTAATGCAGCAATAAGAGCTTTGGGGCCTGTTGGGTCACTTCCCAGATAAAGAAGAGAGGACAAAATTTTTTAGAGTGTTTCACGTATTTTGGCAAGCATCCTCCAGCAGACAGGGACACAAATAGCATGGAGGAGACTCCTACTTCCACAGGCTTTTGCACAAACCATACCCGTTTTTAGGAGCCACCATGCACCAGCAGAGCAGAGAGAGAAGAGCCACTGAACAAACTTCATCACTATTTGCCAGGGCTTCCATAAAAGAAACCGTATTTTTAAAACGAAGCAGTATTTTTAAAAAGAAACAGCATTTTTAAGAAACCCCACCCTTTCTATACCAAATTTCTTCAACGGCTATTGCTATCCCAAACAAAAGAAACTAAGGAGTTACACAGGGGAATTCCATACCTAATAGCTACCATGAGTCTCTGTGGTTATGGTGAGAATCAACAGGTTGTTAAAATTGATGAAGACAAAAGTTTAATTGCTCATAATTTTGCTAAACAGAATTGTTTGGGCTAAGACTTTCCCATGCTTGGGACAGGTAACTGCATTCTTATGAAAGAGAAAAATAGTAGGAAAACATCTAATTAGAAATTCTATGATTTGACATAAGCACACATGAGCTGAATTAAGGCAGAAAAGGACATGTTCTTCAATTCTTTATGTTGCAATGTTAATAATTTGTTTAATGTAATTTTATATATTTTTAAATACATTTAAGGGATGGATAAGTCAATGCCAATTCCTAGCATTTGTGAAGCAGAGGAGTTGAACTAATCACACCTGCACATTAAATAATAGATTATGGCCTTAATTTCTATTTGTATGGTACTAAAAGAGTAGCCTTCAAGTTTACATCCTCCCTGCTGCCTGTTCTCATGTTAACTTCCTCCAGTTTGCACTGTAGTGAACGACAGATAAAATCATTTTTAAAATGAGATGGAGGCCTGAAATGTAAATCAGAGGAAGAAGTCATCAGAAAGAGGGTCTTGATACAGATTCGGTAGGTTATCAGGTCTTTACCTGCCTGGTAATCAATCCTGGTACCTGATCAGCTTCAGGGGATGGACCCAGCAGGAGTACAAAGGCTCTTTATTCCCTTTGCTCATGTTGTGACTCTGCTATAAAGACTATTTCACTGGGAAGGGCAAGGTAGAGCTGGACATAGGGCCTATCAGGTAACGTTAATGTTCAGCCAAGATATGGACCTCGCGTTTGAACGAGACAGACAGTCTTTGAAGAACATAATCTGTGTTGCCAACAATGGCTGGAGTGAAAGGAACTCACTCTGGTTACCTTATAGGATGGACTGGTAAAGCATAGTTGGATTCTTATCAAGATGTTGGGTTTGGGTTTTTTTTTAATCATTGATTCATACGGTAATGGCTGTGAATACAAAATGCAAGGTCTTCAAAGGGAGGAAACATGAGAAGAGTATAGCTTTACCCAGTTCATGTTAAGGTTGCACACTTTTGTTCTGTGTGGTTTTTTTAATATATCAGCCCTGCTACCCTCACAGGGACTAATCCTACCCATGTCTTTTCAGATTCCCTCCAATTCCAGTTGGATACAGGCTCGCCAGCAGCAGTGAAAAGCAGCAGCTCTCCTGGGGTGCTGTGTTTCTCAGATTGACCTTAGCTCTGTTTACCCTTGCTTCAAAAGTTTGGGCCAACATCTGCTAAATAAACTGGAGTGCCGGGACAATGGGGACAGGGAGGGGGAGTTAAAAACAAATGGGATTGTTCTGAAATGAGAGAGCAACTAGAGGAGCTCTAAGGAGGTTGTGGTGGGTCAGAATATGGATGCAATTCCCTTTGAATCAATAGAAAACCTTCTTCTGACATCATCCAGTTTTGCAGCGTGCAGAACATACCTGTCCAAAGGTAGTTCCCAATTCAGATTGAAGCACTCTTCAAAATACCCAGCCAAGTCACACATATACTTCACCCATGCATGCAGTAGTGGCTTTGCTCATACAGTATGTTTAAGAAGGGCAGCAGCTTGTATTTAACATAGCAGAATCTGTTTCCCCTGCTAGTTAAATTCAAGTTAGTCAAGTCAACAGCAGCCAGCTACAAGCACGGGGGCTAGAAAGGTGTTTTCAAAGCAAATGGTGTGTCCATTCCAACACGTCGTGGTTTAGCCCCTCACTACCAGCAACCACAGAATTTCACAAGTCACTGCAAGATCCGCCCCAACACAAGAGGTGCCTGACTATAGAATCGTAGAATTGTTTGGGTTGGACAAGACCTTTTACTATGTCACGCTTTGGACTTTAGGCCTGGTCCCCAGGCCAGTGGCCTGCAGAGCATCACTGTACTGTGGACAGGCCACCCTCCAGGTGTTTGCCAGGGACAATAATCAAAGTTCAGTCACTCTTAATGAGTGTAAATGGACATGAGAATGCTCAGTGCTTTGCTGAAGAAGCTTGGCACCTTGCTGGATCAGACATACAGGTATCGTCTCACACCTACACCTTTCCGATTTCAACATCTTGCCAGCTAGACTATTATCTTGGCACTGACTCTGAAAATCAGTAACACCATATGAGACAACACACACTTCTGTCTCCAGACAGCCAGGAGTAAACAATAATTATTGGAAGGGAAGGGGAGGGAAAAGGGGGCCATCCTATAGGGTGTTATCGCTGTAATGATGAGGCTGTATAAATGTGATCCCAGACCTGCTCGGGAGGCTCCAGCATAGACAATATATATGGGAAAACCTGCAGCTTCTTTAGTTTTCAGAGGGTCCTTCAGCTTTGTGGGCCAAAGCACAGCTTTGTTGTAGCTATAATGACAGTAGGAAGCCATTGACTGCATAGCATACCATTATATACCAGTAAAGCACTCCTTAAATAACTGTATCCTCACTATATGCCTTTAAAGACTCAGGATTAACATCCCTTAAAAAAGAAAAACTGGGTAATATGAGAGCAGATATTCCCATTATCAACATATCTACATATTTTTTAATCCCAACCAGCACGTGGGCCTGGTATTATCTCATGGCAGTATGTTCCAGAGCTTATCTAGAATAACTTTGCTTTTCATCACCTTCAAACTTGTCTGAATATTTCCTTGTTTGTCTGTCATGCTGTCTTTGGCTTACTGGACAGCTCTGTTCATACTCAAGGAACTCAAGAAAGAAACAGATACCAGCTGACTCAAAGAGACTGCCTAGAAAAAAAGGCAAATGAGGTCCTCCTTGACATCAAGCTGTCTGATACTGTTTTTCATACACAGCAATAGTGAGAGCAGCAGTGTCATATGAGGTGACTGCAAGCCCAAGAACACAATCTTAGTACTATACAGTGCTTTATAGCAAATCTTGAAGCCTGGAGCAACCAAAAGTAGGTAAGTAGCCAAGAAAATTGGGTAAAAAGCATCATTTCTTAATAAAAGATGCCAGCTGACCGGGGATCTGCTTTTGATATAAAAACTGCTTTCCTAGACATGAAAAGGAGATGCTGAGTTTGAACAAAGCTTCATTCCCTAATGCCACCCACACAGAGCAATGAAAATGGAGTGGAACTCATCTTGTCCAAAAGCACCTCACTGAGCCACACTGGAAATGTTCAGTAAGCACAAGGAGATGGAGACCAGTAAGGTGGGTCAGTCAGTCACCGAGCAGGAAACCACCCACCGTTATGCTAAAAAGATCAACCTATAGGAACTTTCCTGGCAGAGTTCTTCCAAAAAGGTCCACAGGACATCACTGACAGCTGAAGGATATCACTAACAGTTTTGGCACCAGAGCATAGCATGGTGTTTAGAGGTTGGAAGGCTCTATCTCAGGGTCCCCAATCCATTCGCCTCTAAGAAGCAGAGCTAGATGCCACATCTCTCCAGAAGAAGCCAATTATAGGCAACTTGGCGCTTCCCAAAGTATTTCTGTCAAGCAACATCACCCTTGTTTCACACTCGGGAAACGCATGAACATGCTGGTGATGGCGAAGACAAAAAGGATTTCTCTCAGGTAAGTCAGGAAGACTGCTGATGCACAAAGATTTAAACCATAGTTTGTGAAGTCCCAGATGAGAATGGCAACCACTAAACCAAGTCTTCCCCACCTCTAGGTTACAAGTCCTTGAATTCCTCTCCTGGAACAGATCTCAGGTACATCAGTCCCACATTGGGATACTTAAGGGTTAAACAGGGCTTACAAAGCATTTTCTCTGGTGATGGTAAGAGGTTCAAAATATATTACAAATAAAATTTAAAAAAAAATTGCAGAGGAAAGTCTATTGATAACTGTCACAGTAGGAACTAGTCAAAAGCAGCAAAATAGTAACCTAAGCCTGTTCAGTTCACCTTTAAAAGAAGAAAACTAGAGCTGAAATCTGTGTCACTCGATAGCTCCTGGCAAACTCTTCTTGGCTTTATGGTTATGCTTCTAAATCCTCTCAATTTAATGGTGTAGGTTTCCCTATTTTTAGATCACAACTTAAGGCAGCTCTGCTTTTTTTGCCCGCATTATTTTTTAACCAGACCATGGCCATTAAACTTAGCAGCAAAGGAGCAAGATTGCCCTTTAAATAAAAATAAAATAAAAACCACCATACATGCAGAATAGCTACATGGCTGAAGAAAGGAAATCGCTCCCAGGGGCTGACAGACCTCTTGAGTTTCCACTTCGCTGGCCCACGAGGCAGGTCTGGTGCTGGGACTCCTGAGACCCCGGAGCTGCCAGGGTGCTTGGCGGCTGACGGAGAAGCTGCCCTGGCACAAGTCTCGCGTCGAGCGCAGGTCACCAACAAGTCGTTGGTCTGCAATGCTTCGGTTGGATTATAACCAAATAATCTCCAGTTTAACGCAATAATCAAGGTGAACATGCCGCCTTGCTGCCTCCTCTCTGCTTGGCTGCAGTCGGACGAGGGAGGGGGGTCTGCACCAGGACGGCATGCCGTCCTCCAGATTGTTTTGAAACAACAAGAAAAAAGCTTATCGTAATCCTCCTGGCAATTAGAGCCCTGGCTGGCTGTAAAGTGTAATGCATTTATCAAAACCTCCTTTGAAGGCGCTGAGGGAAGTGAATTTGAAGCTGTTGGGGACTGCAGGAGTAAGAGAGCCCAGCTGCTCCCAGGGAGCCTGAACTGGGGTGGGGGGGGCAGAGGGAGGAGGGAGAATTCTCTCGTCTGGGACATGCACATTTTCCATCAGCCTGTTTGTGCAAGCATGAATAAAACGTTATCTCTCTCAGTGTATCTCTTGAAAGCTCGGCAGATTACAGCTGGCATGCTCCGGGGCTCTTCCCGCAAGGTTCGCCAAAAAGTTAGCCACCCCTGGAGCCATAAATCATCCCAAACCAGGCTTCTTCTCCCCTCCTCCCCATCAACGTGAGAAAAACCCAAACTGTTAAAAAAAAAAAAAAAAAAAAAAAAAAA